>VZRS01001384.1:0-191447 GCA_013398055.1 Ifrita kowaldi
GCCCGCTCCGCTCCGCCGGTGTCCGCCGCCCTCACCCGGGGGGATGCTCTGTCCGTGTCCGTGTCCTCACCCCGGGGGGATGCTCTGTCCGCGTCCGTGTCCTCACCTCGGGGGGATGCTCCGGCGTCTTTCGGCTCCCGGAGGCCTCAGGGTGTCTCGCGGCAGGCGATGCTCGTGGGGGGGAAAGGGAGATAGAGAGAGAGAAGATAACTATACGGTGTCTGAAAACAGGCTCCAACTTTTCATGTTTGTTTGGTTTTTTCCCAGAACTAAAAGGATATTTTAAATCTTGAAAGCAACAGATATATCACCTGAGTGTGAGTGTATTCATGAGACATGAAATCCCATCTTTCTTAATTCATTTAGTTTTCTCGAAGACAATTTTGATTTTTGTAAGACTATTTCCCACAGTTGTGTTTTAGGACCTTAGTGGGTAGTATGATTTATTTGGTGGCAAAGAGGGTTTATAAATCAGGGCAGTAGTCACCCGTGTTATACACAGTTAGGACAAAATACTACAGTGAGATGAGTTTTTAATCTAATCAGCATAGCAGAAGCATCCTGTCTCTATTTCCCTCAGGGAAAAGTGTGGAGCTGTATGTCCTTTAGGTAAAACTGGGCAAGCCTGGGAGAGGGGTGATCATTGGAGCACAGTGCTAAGAACCAAAGAGTGCTTGGGGATGCAGAAAGAGCAGAGTTGTTCACAGGGCTGAGGAAGGAAGACTCCTGTTTGACTGGAATCTGCTATGGTGGCATCTCCCAGAGAGGTCTGAGGAGACTTGGTGGTTAATCCTCTCTGTCATTTGGGTAGGAGATCTTTGCAGGTGAGATGCCCTGTTGGCAGAGAAGTGAGAGAAAAATTGGCCCTGCTAGGACAGCAGTCTGAGGGCTCCTGATGAAAGCAGGAACAGCAGCCTCCAGGGTTATCAGACGGCTCTTGGTTGGGACCTGACCTGACATCTTGGGCCATTATCTGTATTCTCTGCTACTGGGTGGGCTACAGGGATCCCAGGCTCTTGGCTGTGTGTTAGGCCTTGGGGCCTTGATCACAGTTTTCCCCCATCCTCCTCCCTTCCTGCTGACTTTAGCATAAAATCAATGGAATTTTTCAGCCCACTTTATTTTCTGATACAGTAGGACAATACTATGTATGTTTTCATATCATGGCACACCTGCTTAGCCCTACAGCAATGAAGTCGTTTGTTCTGGGTAAAGTCCAGGTGTGCAGGAAATCATTTAATTTAAAGTTGCTGAGAAGGAACAAAGAGAAAAAACTCCCCTAATGATGAATCCTTTCACATCCTGTATCACAGGCCCTTTTACCTCTTATCAGTTTTACCTATTACTGGCATTTGTTTGTTGTTACACACACACCCCTAAGATCAAACTGATCTTTTAATAGCTTTTACTGCGGAAAATTTTAGAGGTCAAGATATTAGTAAGAACTTTCCCATTCCTCTCTGATGAGACAAATCACCGGTGGAAAAATCATCATAAACATCATCATTGAATTGTCATAGAGTGGTTTGGGTTGGAAGGGATCTTAGAGGTCATCTTGATCCAACTCTTCTGCCATGGGCAGGGACAACTTCCACTATTCCAGATTACTCAGAACCCCATCCAACCTGGCCTGGAACACTTCCAGGGATCGGGCAACCACAGCTTCTCTGGGTGACCTGTTCCAGTGGCTCACCACCCTCACAGGGAAGGATTTCTTCCCAATATCGAATCTCACCCTGTCCTCTGTCAGTTTGAAGTCACCCCCTTTGTCCTATCACTGCTGTCATCGGGAAGATTTTTCTGTTTCGTGTCTTACTTGCGTGGAGTTAGATTGATCCAACGGCGCAGAGACTCAGCTCGCGCTAGAAGAAAAACATCTCTTTTCAGTAGTTGCAGCACTTGATTTTCTCTGGAAAGGAAATGGAACGTGCGCCCGTAGTGAGAGTTTCCCGGCCCCGCGCCTCGAAGCGGCGGCAGGAGGCGCAGGAACGGAGCGGTTTTGGGTGGCGCAGGAACGGAGCAGTTTTGGGAGCAGAGCCAGGCTGGAGCGCGGCGCTCCGGGCTGCTCCCGCCCGGCCGCGGGGAGCCGGAGGCTGCGGGGGATTAAAGCGGTGCAATGAGCCCGCTGTCCCTGCTGCCCTTGGGCTGCCGCTCCAACACAGCAGCTCAGCTGAAACGCCAGGTGTGCTCCGCAGGATTTTCTCCCAGGCATTTGCTCAGGCCCCGTGGAAGGGAACGCTCTCCTGCTTACAGCCACCACGTCTCGGGAACAGCAGTGTCCCGGCAGCGCTCTCGTCCAGCAGGGACAGGCTGTACGTGCCTGTACGACAGGAATAATTGGCAAACGTACCGATACCTGAAAGAAATGGTTCTGGAGCTGCATTTCCTTCCAGCTTGTCTGCAGGATATTCAGTATCCTCCATGTCTAACTTTTGTTATCTCAGAAGCATTTTGAGGTAGGAACTTATTGAGTGTTGGTGCAATACTTATGTGAAACTTGTGGGCAGAATGCCTGACAAAGGAGTTTATCTTTTGTTTTGAAAGCTGGTATAAAATCTTGGTCAGATTCCCCATCTTAGTTTTCTAAAATATTGTTTAGGTGATCTTCAGAGTAATTTATGTTTTAGAGCACATTTTGCATCAACTCCTCTATTTCCTGTCGAAAGAGCTGGGCTCTCTGTTCGAGCTCTGAACAGTCTGTGGGACCTGCACATGAAAACAAATTAACTTCCAAGAACATCCATGCAAAAGCAGATGCTATAAACTTCCCTTTTTGTTTATTTCTTGTGAAGTCAGTGGCCTGGCTAACAGTCATCTAGATGCCTCCATGAAGTCAATGTTCTCATAGTATAAATTAAATTCTTCCATTTATTGCCCAAGAGAATCATCCACACGTCTTCACCTCTTTGATGCAGTGAAAGGTGTGGTTGCAGGGAGGGCGGGGGCTGGAAGGGCACAGCACACAGCCCTGCACCAGCGGGAGCGTCACTGCTGGGAGAGCCTGGGAGGGCTAAGGGACCAGGACCAGCTGGAGAAGGCTTGAGGGGTTCTCATCCACGTATACAAGTCCCCCAGGGGGCCAGGGAGGCTAAATATGATGGAAGCAGATTTCGTTCAGTAGTGCCTAGTGAAATCAACAGAGGGCACAGGCAAGAAATTACATAAAAAAGAACTTTTTTTCACTTCTTTGAAAATCCCCAAGCTTCCATCCATGCTGGTGTGCAAGATGCCTTTTGTGCTTGTGACATGGCAGGAAAGCAGAGCCAGGTGCTGGCCCTTCCCAGACAGGTGCACAGGTAGAAGCAGGACAGCAGGTGCTTAAAGAAAAGTTGTTTTGTGAGCGGGCCTCTCCCTGGGCAGATGCCATAGAAAAGCAGCTTCTCTTGGCTTTGCACAATGTGCGTGCAGCACGACTCTTGCAGCAAAGCAGGAGCAAGGTTTTGAGAGCTTGACAACTTGTCCTTTCTTCTTCTCCTGGTGGACTAGAGAGTTGTGCCGTGGGTAAGGTTTTCGTTGTTGCTGTTCTAGGCTAAGGAAACAGGAGGAGGGGGTAGCAGCAATTGTTAGGGAATACAAGGCTGGCTGAATTCAGAGAAAGAATCTCCGGGGCCTGCAGCCAGAAGTGGAGAGTTGTGGGCTAATCCTTCCAAGCTGTCCATGGACACCTTGCAGGGGACCTGGAATGTGAAAATGGTCTGACAGAGGCAGTTGGTTTCTGAGTTCAGCGNGTCAGTTTATTCTACTTCAACAGCACCAGCAACAGGACTGTGTTTGAGCGCTGTGAATGTGGCGTGTATGGCTTTCATTCTCCTCTCCTTAGTGCTCAGGGGCTGGTGGGCATTCCAGTATCTGCTGATCCTTATGCCTGCGACAAAAGGACTGACTTCACTGTCGTGAAAGCACCGTGGATAGCCCTGATTGAAAGAGGCAACTGCACTTTTGCTGAAAAAATTCAGGTGGCAGCCGGAAAGGGTGCCACAGCAGCCGTGATCTACAATTCGCAAGGCAAAGGCAACAACACCCTCCTGATGGCGCATCACGGTGAGTGAAAGGGTGCAGAAACCCGATCATTTCTTTCCCTGAAGTTTGCTTCAGGGCAGCACAGGCAGGCTCTGAGGAATTAGGGGTGTTTGTGGGTGATTGTTGTTGTGGTGAAGAGATTCAATTAGAAAAAGAAGGTGTTATGCAATTTGAATCTTGACTTCAGTGCTTAGTCAGCAGGACCCTGCTGTTCCGTTCTGCGCTTGGTGCAGTGCAGGCAAAGGGCTGAGTCCTGTTTTTTACCTGTAGAACTTGCAAAGTATTTTAGACAGTGATGCGGAGCAACCTTTACTATTTGTTTTGAAGTCACCAGTGTATTTTTCGAGGTTAGAGGATACAAATGAACCTACAGGTGTCTGCCGCATATGTGTGCGCTTGCAGTTTGCAGGCTAGGTCTTGTCTTTTTTTTCCCCTGAATTTTTCTAATTCTGAGAGCCAGGAAGTTCTCACTGTAAGATATGTGGCTTCAATGAGGTACAATTGGCATCCGGGTTTTAAAACATACCAGCTCTGCTGGGGATTCCCAGCCACCTGACCCACTCCTCGCTGGCCCAGAAGAGCCGCTGACCAGCCCGGGATGTACAGGGACTGCTGGCCCCTTGTAACTGGCTTCCCGGCCGCACCAAGCAAGGCTGGTTGAGCTTCTCATCAATCAACACGCCAAGTCCTTCTCAGGGCTGCTCTCAATCCATTCTTCACCCAGCCTGGGTTTGTGATTTTTAATCATAGGATGTACTGTAATGCATGCATGTATAAGAGACCGTGGCTAAGCCTTAAGCTCAAAATCCCCCGAACTATAGGAATTTTTGTATTCTGAGAATGTTCCAGCCTTTGACTTTGGTTCAGTTTTGTCTCAGTGAAAATACTAGAGCTAAACATCCCTAAAGCTTTGGAGGCATTTGAGTCTGAGCAGATTGGCTGCTGTTGATTGCATAAAGCTTGGTTGTATTTTCAGAGGGGTGTTAAGTTCTGCCCCTACATGAAACAGGTTTCAAAACAAAACCACATTTCTCTGATTGCTTATGGATTTACTTCTCATTATAGCTAGAGCTATTACTGTTGAAATAAGTTGCCTACTTAGATGTGGAATGGGAAAATGAAAGGTTTGTTTGGGTTAGGACAAAAGTGTTCACTTAGTAAGCTTTGTATGTTTAGCAATATTGATCTTGAGCAAATTGCTTCATCTGCTCTTCATTAGCTGCTCTGCACACTGCTATTGCAGTAGCAGAACCAGACCAATCTCCCTATGCTACTGAGCTGCCAAAACCTATAGCTGGCGGGGTGGATGCTGGTGGAGGTGTTGGTTTTGAAGCGCCTATAGCTGGCAGGGGGAGTGGGCTGGTTCTGAAAGCCCCCGTCCCCAGGGAGGCATTCAAACCTCAGCTGGGTTTGGCTGTGTAATGCTCAATGTGGTGCTCTTAGCACAAGGAAAGCAAAGGGAAAAGGGCACCACAGACAGATGGTGAGTTACTGGTTATCAGTCACACAGGTTCAGAATCAGTCCAAAGCCTGAGGTAAAAACTGAGCAGTGCTGACTCCTATGAGAAAGGGTTGAACTCCGTGTTTACACTAGTTTTATTGGTGCTTGCATAGGCAGCAGCTGATCCTGGGCCATGTAATCACTACTCAGGAATATTCCTTTCTCAATGGTGGGCTCTCACCCAGAGGTCCAGCCTGCGTGTACTGACTATATATGGCTGTTTGGGATGTGTTTGAATGGCTCCTGGGGCTGGGGGCAATTCCTGCAGAGCAGCTGATAGGAGGCAAGGCCTCTCTGTCAAAAGAGTGGCTCTGTGGAGAAGAGGAGCTCAAAATGTTCCTTCTCCTGTTACTTTCCTTTGTTGCCTCAAATTCCCTGGCAGGGCTCTACAGCATGTCACACTCGTGGCTGCAGTGAGTCTGCCAGCATTTTGATCGCACTGCTGGATGCAGGACAGGTCGGCAAAAGTGTGTAAGTGCTGGAGGAAGGGACTGGTGCATGCAAACTGGCTGCCCCAAAAGTAATTGCAGGGCCCTGGAGAAACAGGACTTTTTGTTGTGAGTTCCATAGATCAAATAATTAATGATGCAAACACAACTAATACATAAGTAGAAAAAGGGGTTGCTGGTTGAAGTGGCAGGTTTATAGCATCTGTCAAATGGTGGAGGCAGCAATGGCCAGTCCAGTGAGGGAACAGTACTAACCTAGTATTTAGTAAAAGCACTGACACCGTGCTGCTGAGTATTCAGCAAACATGAATTCAGCCATTGGAAGCAGGCTGGCTCACGGCTGGGCACCTTGTGCTGGTGCCACTGTGTCTCCGAGCTGCTGTGGAGTGTCAGGAGATCGGCCTCTTCCAGAGGTCCCGCTGCCCACCCGCCGTGCTCTGTGCATTGTGGGCACTGGGGCGGGCTGGGGGAGGAGGCCGCTGTGCTGGGACGTGATGGAGGAGGTGAGCCACCCCTCCTGGGTGGCACGCGGGGGACCACCCATCACCCCGAGAGCTGATGTCAGGGGGAGCCATCACTTCTGAGAGGTGGCCCGGGCGGGTGACCCTCCGCATCCCCCCGGGACAAAGGTGGGTTGGTGGTGCACTGCGCCCGAAGGGAATACAGCGAGGGGGACGCCCGGATGCGCACCCCCCACAGAACCGGCGAGGCCGCAGCGCCCGGGGTCCCCACTCCCCGGGCAGCGGCGGGGGTCCACTCTCGGCGGGGTTCCCGCTGCGGCGGGCGGTGCTGTGCAGTGGTGCGCGGTGCTGTGCAGTGGTGCGGTGCGGTGCGGTGCTGTGCTGTGCAGTGGTGCGCGGTGCTGTGCTGTGCAGTGGAGCGCGGTGCTGTGCAGTGGTGCGCNAACCTGAGCGGCTGGGAGGCGGGCGAGAGCGGCCTGTACGGGCTGGACTCGCCGCTGCAGTCGGCCGAGGGGCTGCTGGTGCTGCCCGACAGCCCCGACGCCTTCAATGCCTGCAGCGCGTTCACCAACTTCAGCGGGGCCCCCCCGGCCGGCGGCTCCCCGGGCTGGCTCGCCCTCATCCAGCGCGGCGGCGGCTGCTCCTTCGCCGACAAGATCCGCCTGGCCGCCGAGCGCGGCGCCGCCGCCGCCGTCATCTACAACTACCGCGGCACCGGCAACGAGGTGCTGCCCATGTCCCACCACGGTGAGCGCCGGGGAACGGGGGGGCTTGGAAGGAGACGGGTGCCCGCGCTGGGAGCGGCCTCTTCCCTCCCTCCGTTCTGTCGGCGGGTGCGGGAGCAGGGCACGGCCCGGGCGCAGCCCCCGCCGCGCATCTCCGGCGCGGCTCCTCGGTAACAGAAGGGAATGTCGCTGCCTCTCCCGCACCACGGGAGTTTCTGCCTGGACTGGCCGGTGCTGTTTCGGGCGCTGCTGATGTTGTTTTTTCTCTGATTAATGAGTAACCGTGTCCGAAATCTGCGGCTACTGCTAGGGCTGAGGACGAGTGGGCGCTTGCTGAGCGCTCGGGCCGGGCCCTGGCTGCAGGTGTGCGGCGGTGACGGTTTCCACTTGTTTTGGGTTTCTGGCCTGAGCCTGTAGTCGCCAGAGGTGATGGATGCTGAGGTTTTTAATGCCTGTTAAGACTGTGGAGTTGATTTGGGCCGTAAAGTGGGCTGGGTTTCTATGCTCAGACACTGTTTCTCCCTATGCCCTGCACACTAACCAGCTCAAAAATAGGCAAAGTACGAGACTCTTCTGTAGGTAACTCTTCAGCAGCAAAATGCCACTTCTAATGCAAGTAGCTGAACATCTTTAAAGGTTGTTTTCCAGTTGCATAGGCTGATGACAGCGCTCGTATTCTCTTGCTATATAAAGTCTCCTATTTACTAGAAGGTTTTTCCTGGCTTGCCCATCTTTCAAATGAAGAATGAGTTTTGACTGTATGTTAGGCTAATATTGCCTGAGAAATAGACCTAGGCTGAAAGCTGTGTAAGTGCCTTCTGGTGATGGTCCAAGCAGGTGCCCTGTGTATCACAGGGTGAGAGGCTTTGGCTCTGTCCAGCTGTTGGACAGACGCACACCCTCCTGGGTGTGTTGGAATTCTGTGAAGTGGCACTGCTTTGGGAAGCCCCATCTTCTGGGGATAAACTGAACAATAGAAATGAGTAGTGTGTCTTAAAGCTCTGAGTGGTTCGAAAAATAATTATATCCCTGCAGCAACCCTCTTAGAAGGGGTGGAGAGGATTTCTGTTAGCAGTGGAGGCAAGTATTCTGGTGAGGCAAGGAAACAGTAGCTGCCTCTGGAGGTTTGTTGTGTGCAATCTTAATGAGCTGTAAGACTGTTGGTACTCTGCTTTAAGAATTCAAAACACAGTCTGGATAGGCTCTGGCCTTTCTGAGGCAAGGCTTTCTTATGTAATCAAATCATCGGCTGACAAATGCTATTGAGATCTGGCTATTGCTGGGCGAGTTCCTCCTGCTGAACTGACAGAGCATCCCTGCCCCTGAGCCCTGTTCACTGGGTGCCTGCCTCATCCTGCAGCTCTTGGAGGAGCTGCCTTGGCACTGCTGGCCTGGGTAGGTCACTGCTGAACCTGTTCTTGAGGGGAAGGGCCATGTGCTCCTGCCCCTCCTCCATCCCGGCTGCTGGGAGACTTACACCGTCTTAACCTTGCTGGGAGCTGCCTGTCGAAATGAGCCATGTGCTCTCGGCGGGATTTGCTCCAAGAGGAGGTCCCTCCTTTGCTGTGCTGTCCTTAAGCTTTCTGCTGAGGCATTTATGTCAGAGTGGCTCTAGCTGTCCTGATTATCCTGCATGATGGGATGGATACTTGAGGGCATGTTGAAATTTCCCAGCTGAACTGCAGACAAATAGGATAGGGACTCCTTGGAGAAGACAGCTTCTGTCAAACCACTTATTTTATCTGCCTGACTCTTCCTTGCCGTGTTGTAGCACAATTACTGGGCTAAGCTTGTTGCTGCTGTTGCTTTTATTGCTTGTCCTTGTTTTAGTCCCTCACTTTCTTTCCCGTTCCACCCTCCCTTTTCTTCTTCTCTGGACTTGAGTTCTTTTTCTATCATCACATCTGTCTGCAAGTCCCTGTTCGTGGCTCTTCCCACAGCGATGCTCTTCCTTCTGCGGCTTTGGTGACACGCTGTGCTTGGGGCGGCCCTGCCTTCTGCCCCTGCTGGGGCCAGTGCTCTCTGGTCAAACTTGACAAATGTTGCAGGCTTTGAACGTGGCATGGCCAAGATGGAGCAATCTACAAGTAACCAGCCTCATTCGGTTTGCCAGGTGCAGGATATTCCCTGTGTAATGCTGATGAGCTCAGCCTACAGCACTACCCCTCAAACTTAGGAGGTAAGAGCTGGTCATAATGCCCTTTGCTGAACTGTGCTTTGGGATGGCTCCCTTCTTCTGGCCTCTTTGGTGGCACTGTGTGCTCTAACCTGCAGTCAGTGGGGAGGGTGGCCCTGCTCGTTAAAGAATGGGCTTTGTGCCACCACAACTCCTGCCATGGCTGTAACGGCTTTAGCTGTGCTAACAGTGACTTCGCAATCTGGGTTTCCTATGTGGCTTCATTTCTGCTCTGACTGGGGCCATCAAATGCCATCAAGTGAAACCAAACACTTCTTCCAAGCTGAGGCAGTGGGCAGTAGCAGGAAATGGCTTTGCTGGGGTGAGGGGGAATTAAGCAGCAGTACTGAGGACTCTCCTCTCAAGTGTGGAGCATGGAGCTGTCATGTGCCTGGCAGAGAAGGAAGATCTCTGTGGGTGGGCTCTGATAAAATGTATGGCATAACACACTTTTTTTTGAAGAACTTTGGTAGCAACAAAACACAAAGTTATTAACCGAAGCTTGTCTAAAAGTGCAGTGTGCCTTTTTCTGGGATGTTCCAACTTGGCTTTTGAAGCAACTTTCTTATTTAGAGACTTAAATGGGCCTGTATTTGCAGCAGTGTTTGTCCTAGTCATCCTGCTTCCAGAGACTTTTTTTCTTATAATCGTCTTTAGTCTGATGAATTCTTTGTTGCATCAGTGCTCTATGTAACCTTTTGGTGTGCCAACTTACAAAAAAACCTAAACAACAAAAAGCAACCCAACAAAAGCAAACGACTCTGGCAATTAAAACAACAGCATGCAGTGAATAGCCAAATCAGATATGATCAAATCCTGCCTAATCATCTTTAACATGTAGAATGTCAAGAATTTAATGGAGTCCAAAGTAAAATTTGCTTTGTGATTTATAAGCACAAACCTGTATGAATTAGCAAACTTGAGTTTTAACTGTGCACATTTTAAGATGGTACTGCTCTGTGTCAGGCTGAGCAGGGTTTCAAAGTACAGTTCTGTGTGCTCATAATTGCACCTCTCTGTAATCTCTATTGACCTTCTGAAAAAGACATTTGATTGGAGAAAACTGGCAGCATGTGGAGAAAAAGTGCAGGGCAAGAGCTGGTTTGTTTTAAAGGTGGACCTTGCCTTAAGGCAGAACTAGGCTGTTAGGTGGCTTTGGCTTGAGGGCATGGTGGTGCCCGTGGGAAGTGTTCTTTGGTGTTCAGTATTTCCTTGCAGCTGGTGAATAAGGATTCTTTGCAGGTCAGAAAGCAACTGTGATCATTTTCTTTGGTTTTTCTCTTGTGGTGTAACTCTATAGACTTAAGAAGCACATCACCTGATCTGCAGAGGGCTTATTCTGGGGGAGCACAGCTAAATGATTCTGGCTCAAGCAGTTAACAGCATGTCTCAGGCTAACAAGATCTGGTTCAAGTGTAAACTTGCATCAGTGGGTGAAAGGGGAAGGAAAGGTTAAATATGTAGCACTGCTACTTAACTTGTTCTGCAGGAATTTCACTGAGGTGAAGCCTTACCTCCATACGCTTAGAGAAAACAGTATGTGGCAGAAGTGTCTAGTTGTGCTTCACTGCTTTTTGTGAGGTATGATCTTCAGAAACAAGCTAAAACTTTGCCAAGGTATTAAAAGGATGACGTGAGCTGTAAAACTGTTAAAGATTCAGTCAGAATTGTAATCCCAAAATGGGTTGTGCTGAGACTTTGTAAGCCTTGTGTAAACAAGTAGTGTACCTCTGCAATGAGTGCAGACTTGTGCTGAGGGCATCTGAGGAGAGGAATGAGGATGCAGGATCTGATTAATGACACTTCCTCTCCCATGTTCCTTGGCCACGGCCAGATGAGCCTCTGCAGATTATTTAGCCTTTCCTACCTTTCCTACAGTTCCCTTTGGAGAAGGACCTTGCATGCATCCACTGTGCCTGGGTGGTATTTGGAGTCTGTAGTGTCTGGAGTTTGTAGCTCTTTGCATCTGAGAATAGCTTTTTGATGTGCTCAAACTCAATTTGGTTCTCCTGACTGCCTGGTTTAGAGTAAATTAATGTCACAGCTGTAGTGGCATTCAGATAAGCAACTGTGGCACACGGGTGGTCCTGCTGTCCTCAGGGGATGGTGGCGTGTGACAGTGACTCGGGGCTGCCCCCAGCACCACAGTCGGTGAGCAAGCAGGAGGGGCATTGAGAAGCTGGACGAGACTAACTGGTGCTACTGACAGCTTCTGATCCCTGCCCTTGCTCTTTGATATAATTTAGGTACCTCTGTGCCATGGAAAACTCTTGGGTAGGCATCATCCCTTAGATAGCCTGGAATAGGTCTGTGAAGTGCCCTCGCTCTTTGGGTTTGCTGGGCTGCTGAAATGTGAAAAGATGAATTAAAATCCTAAGTGACAGCTGTGGTAGCAGAGGCTTCATTGTGAGAGACATCGTGTCCCTAAAACAATGACAGTGCTTGTTTGCCTCCAGCCGTGAATGTGCTGGTGAGCACACAGCAGTCAGCTCAGCACAGTTCCCCACTGTGTCCAGTGTGACCTGTCATCTTTCCACAGACAGATGCTTTCTGGCTGACACTGTGCCCACTTACATCATTTTACCATTAGCTTTCTCAAACTCACTTGTGAGCACTTAGCTGCCACCAGCATGTGGAGAGCAAGGGGTATTAGTGGTGAGCTCAGCCTCATTCAAAGAGGGTGAGCAATGTATTTACTAAATCAAAACTGCTGAAGACTGCTGAGTAAACTCGCCAAAGAATTTTCATTAGGAATATTGCTTGCTGTTTCTCCAGGGGGTTTTAGATGCTGTTTGCTAGATGGAAAGGTGGTGCTTTAGTCTTGCAGGTGCCACTGACCAAACAGCATGTGAAGAGAGCTGTCCTACAGATCTCATTCATTTCTGTGTCCTTGAAAAGTGTTACTGTCCTGGCTGCTGTTTTAGAGGATGATTTCTTGTTATAAATGTTCTAAGATTTAGGAGGACGGAAGTGTTTACGTAAGACTTTAAGGCTCAGGAGGGGGAGAAAAAAAGGGTTAATAATTGTTGGATTTACATTATTATTATGACAAATAATAACATTATTTAAACTAAACAGAGTGCAGGTTGGTTTCTACCCCCAGTATTTCCTGGGGACTGATGGAAACTCATCATGTAAAATGACATTTGGTCTTGATGTGCCCCTTTATACACCTAGCCTGTTTGGTAAAAAAGTTTCCCCACACTTCCTAGTGTGGAAGTCTTCCTTCTCTGTGTCTTGCTGTCTTGTTCACCTTATTCATCCCTGCTGTGTATGAAGGGACAGTGTGTGTCCTGAGCTGATGATACAGACTGGGGAGGAGTGGATGCACCTGAAGGCTGTGGTGCCATTCAGGGAGGCCTGGACAGGCCGGAGAACTGGGCAGAGAGGAACCTAATGAAGTTCAGCAAGGGTCCTGCACCCTGGGGAGGAATAACCCTGGCCACCAGTACAGTCTGGGGCTGATCTGCTGGAAAGCAGCTCTGTGGAGAAGACCCTGGGGAGCCTGGTGGACACAAGCTGTCCATGACCAGCAGTGTGTTCTTGTGGGTAAGAAGGCCAGTGGGATGCTGGGGTGCATTAGGAAGAGGTCAGGGAGGTGATCCTGCCCCTCTGCTTTGCCCTGGTGAGGCCTCACCTGGAGTTCTGTGCTCCTTGGTTCAAGACAGACATGGAGCACCTGCAGTGAGTCTGGAGAAGGCCTGTGAAGATGATGAGGGACTGGAGCATCTGTTGTACAATGAATGGTTGAGGGAGCTGGGCCTATTTAGGTTGGAGGTGAGAAAAATGAGAGGGGACCTCATCAGGGCACACAAATGTGTTAAGGGTGGGTGTCAGGAGGGTGGGACCAGACTCTTCAGTGGTGTTTAGAGCAGGACAAGGAACAGTGGGCACAAACTGAAACACAGAAAGGTCCATCTGAATAGGAGGAAAAACTTCTTTACTGTGAGGGTGACTGAACACTGGAACAGACTGCCCAGAGAGGTTGTGGAATCTCCCTCACTGGAGATACTCAAAACCTGTCTGGATGTGATCCTGTGCAACCTGCTCTGGGTGAACCTGCTTTAGCAGGGGGGTTGAACTAGATGATCTCCAGAGGTGCTTTCCCACCCCAGCCATTCCATGGTTTTGTGTGTATGTTTGTCCCTGTATGCTGAAAGGCTTCTGTGTTTAGGAGGAAGAGATCAGACATAGTGCCATCTGTCAAGTAAAGCAAGCTGAAAGTAGATTTAATGAAGCTTAGGTGATAGTGTGAGCAAAAAGGCAGTTCAGACAGTTTAGGTCATAAGGGGCTGTAGCTTTAAATAACTGCAAAATAACCTGGATGTGAATTATTCTTTTATCTTGGTGCCAGGTAATGTTTGGGGTGGAGAACATGCAAGGCATGGGAAGAAGAAGGAGCAAGCCTACCGACATCAGCTTATCCAGGCTTATATTGCTCCTGAACTATGAGTTCAGTCACCCTCCCCTCTTGCAAAGGGGGAGAGCTTATCCCAGGGCAATAAAGGCGTTTCCTCTGACAGTGTCTGGGATGGAGGATGATTGTGGGGATGGGCACATTCCTGATGAGATTTTGCCTTGTGTGTGTGGACGAGAGCAATCAGCACATTTTTTTTATCCACACTGCACCATGGATGAGAGCAGAGCTGGCCTGCAGGGCCTGGTTTCATAGTGTCTGAGGCCAGGGACAGCCCTCATGTCCCTAGAGTGGTGTGGTGCTGAGACTTGATGGCTTTCATGTGCAGTGCTGGTCTGTCACCTGAGGTGAATTACATAAGGTTGGTAATACCACCTCAGTCTGTGTACACTGTTAGTTTATTTTTCCTCCTACTGTAACAGATAACAGTAAGCTTGTACCAGCCTGTTTGATAACCACCAGAAATCCCATTTCTTACTATTCCAGTACAGTGAGATAAGCAATGTTCAAGACATGAGATAGGGTTTTTTTAAACATGAAAGATAGGCTATCAGATACTCCTCTTACATGCCTGAAAAGCCAGGTGTGCTAAACTGGTAGGAAATGGTTGGAGTGTCAGCTAACACTGACAGTGTCTTTCATGTTAAAGAACGGTAGATAGCTTGATCTCCTAATGCCTTTTTTGCTGATGGTGAGGTTGGAGGGGTGCCAGGGGAATGCCTCTAGCTCCTCTGACTAAGGCTTAAAGCACAGCTAGTACTGATCTGTGCTGCAAGCACTGTGTCTTGTAGATAAAAGCAATGATCCAGGCACCAAGGCTAGAGTTGTATTTCGTCTCCTGAAAGAACCTTCAGATAGTGTTTCTGCTGTGGTTAAGGAGAACCTGTCCATTCTTTGAGAAGTCAAACTCCAAAGTCTGCATTTTCCTTTTTTTTTCTTTTTTCTTTCTTTTCCCTCTCTCTTTCCCTCTCTCTTTCCCTCTCTCTTTTTTATATATGAAACATTCAAAATCAGAAGCAATTTCTTCCATTCCTCTTTCTCTGAGCGGGTGGCTTACGTGCTGGTCAGCTGGGGCTGTTGAAATGGATAGGTGATTCCACCAGGAGCAAGGATGGGGTGGGGTATTCCCAAGTGGAGCGCTGGGCACGCTGGGGTGAGCTGTGCTGGTCCTGGGGAGCAGTGTGGCCGTGCCATAGCAGAGGCTCTGGTTGCACAAGGTGCTCTCTGGACAGAGTGAAGGAATACTGGTAAAACTGTGGGTGCTTAACTTCAGTCTGATTAAAGATGAGGCAACACTTCAGACTTTGAGAAAGCAGGGGGAAAAAATGATGGAATCCTANAAGCCAGGTGTGCTAAACTGGTAGGAAATGGTTGGAGTGTCAGCTAACACTGACAGTGTCTTTCATGTTAAAGAACGGTAGATAGCTTGATCTCCTAATGCCTTTTTTGCTGATGGTGAGGTTGGAGGGGTGCCAGGGGAATGCCTCTAGCTCCTCTGACTAAGGCTTAAAGCACAGCTAGTACTGATCTGTGCTGCAAGCACTGTGTCTTGTAGATAAAAGCAATGATCCAGGCACCAAGGCTAGAGTTGTATTTCGTCTCCTGAAAGAACCTTCAGATAGTGTTTCTGCTGTGGTTAAGGAGAACCTGTCCATTCTTTGAGAAGTCAAACTCCAAAGTCTGCATTTTCCTTTTTTTTTCTTTTTTCTTTCTTTTCCCTCTCTCTTTCCCTCTCTCTTTCCCTCTCTCTTTTTTATATATGAAACATTCAAAATCAGAAGCAATTTCTTCCATTCCTCTTTCTCTGAGCGGGTGGCTTACGTGCTGGTCAGCTGGGGCTGTTGAAATGGATAGGTGATTCCACCAGGAGCAAGGATGGGGTGGGGTATTCCCAAGTGGAGCGCTGGGCACGCTGGGGTGAGCTGTGCTGGTCCTGGGGAGCAGTGTGGCCGTGCCATAGCAGAGGCTCTGGTTGCACAAGGTGCTCTCTGGACAGAGTGAAGGAATACTGGTAAAACTGTGGGTGCTTAACTTCAGTCTGATTAAAGATGAGGCAACACTTCAGACTTTGAGAAAGCAGGGGGAAAAAATGATGGAATCCTAAATGTTGGAGGCTGTGTGTAGCATGCTAGCTTTTTCCTTCTTCTGAAATAACTTGCCTACTTAGCATGTTTTACACCTTCTTTCTTAAAATGCCCTCAGAATTACTGCCTTCCTCACATATTTTCACTAAACTGTGTTGTAGCTTGGTCTGTTCCCAAAGAGGAAAAGGGTCCATCAGTTTTACATCCTGTTCTTGGTAAATGGTGATAGAGACATCAGAGAGGTTTGGCTCTCCCTGTCCAAGAAAAGAAAAATCTATGGAATTTGCCCAAAATTACATTGAGGCCTTTAGACCAAAATGAAGGGGTCTTTCATAACTTAATTGAAGCTGAATTTGTTTGGTTTAAACAATGCAAAATGGTTGCAATGCGTAAACGAGCTGAAAAATTACTTTTGAGTGAGGTTAGAGGAACAGACTTGGAGTTGTAGAGTTGGCTTTGGTCAGTGGATTTCTTTGGCCTCGAGATCTGATCCTTGCCTTAATGTGCTTTAATGCATTAACAGATTGTGATTTTATTGCTAAAAGTGAGCATTGTTAAGGCACAGATTAGGTACCATTGCATTCTAAATATCATGGGGCGAGTGTTCTCCAGGCCCTACAACTTGCTTGGATAGATTTATTGGTAGCACACAAAAATGTAGCACTGGATTACAATAATTACCTTAAATGATTGTGAAAAGGCAGGTGTGTACTGTGCAAAAGGTAATGCTCCCAGCTCTATGCCCCCCTTGCACATCTCATTTCTCTACTGAATTATCAAACCTGTAGCTTCTTGTTTAGGAGCTGAAGTGTAATGGCAGAACAAGTGAAGTCTTTGCAGGGCAGGGTTTCATACAGGTATTGATACTGCTATAAATAGATGCAACTTCACTCTACATCTAAGTCAGACTGATCCAGGAAGGTAAAACTTTGATCCCAGTCATGCACTCTCCTTGTGGGCCCAGTGTGCTGTGCCCCAGCTCTTCCCTGCCCCAACGAACCACTGGGGTTCATGTGCTTCATCTGTGCTGACCCATTTCCTTCAGATTTTGACCAGCTGCTGCCTTACAATATGGGAGGTGCCCGAAGAAGCAGGCTGTATTTTCCTAAAGAGTTGAATAACTTTCCCTCTCCAGTTTCACAGGAAATGGGAAAGGAAAGAGGCTGGGAAATGTTTAACTGAACAGGTCTTGCTTCTGTTTAGCAATGAGCCCATTATCAGCTAAACAGGCAGCAGATTAATTTCACCTTCTAGTGTCCCTTGAAAACTGTTTCAGAAGCTTTACCTGAACCACAAAAGCTGACACTTGGGGAAAGAACGTGGGTTTCTGTGAGGTTTTTGCCATGCACAGCTAACTGACTTTCCTCTTGCTTTGCTGGAGTCTGATGGGGAGAAAGCTGACAGTTGAGAGCAGCTGCTGTGCTTGAGACACCTCTGCAGATGTCCCCTCAAACACCTTGTTTCGCGTATGATGGCCAAGCCCTGTCAGAAGCCTCTGTCTAGGTTGGTGGTTTCAAGGCCACGATAACATGTTTCAGTACCTGTCATGGTGGGACCCAAGCAGCAGCTCAGGAAATGCTGGGTGCGGGTGATTCTTTTGCTTTTGTTATAGAAGCACAGAAGTTGTTGCAAACACGTGCTGATGGGAATGGCCTTGTAGTGCCAGTGTCAAAGCCACCAGCTGGCCACTCGCATGTGCTCATCTAATTTCAGCAGAGCTGAAATTGCACCAGAAATCTCTGGGGTTGAGAAGTGTCAGTGAGAATTAAAGCTGTCATTTGATGACATCCTTGTGAACTACGCAGTCTGAAACTTAAATGGAAGATTTTTTTTCTTTAAGGATAAAACTTGTTCATAATAGATGGCTTAGTAGCTTGAATGGTTTTGCAGGCTGATGGTGACAGTTCATTAATAGGAATCCCTGTGCTGTGTCTTGTGTTGTGCATAACCACAAGATAGATTTTCTGTGAGACATGCAGAAATATAGGGAAATAGGGTAGAGCAACCTTTTTTGCCTTTTTTTTTTTGCAGGCTTTTTATTTTCTCACTGTTGCAGCCTGTTCTTCCATGCTTTCTTCCATGCTTATGAAAGCAAGTCTTAGCTTCTGACTTGATGCTTAATTCTTTGCTTGCTGCTACCACCTGACTCCAGCTCATTTTATAACTGATGTATAAGCCCTAGTTCATCCTAAAGAGTAGTTGCAGTCTCGGAGACTTTTTTTTCTCTTCTCTGTGTGATGTCCTTGTCTTTACAAGGAGCTTTCTGAATAAAAGATGAGTTTGGTCCCACTGAGGAGAGTTGCTTGCTGTGTTGGATCACAAGCATTAGGTGACCAACCTGGAAAACTAATAAACACTTTCTCCAATGACAGCCTTTGTGGTTTAACACCAATTCTAGGGGTTTTTGGTCGCTGAAAGTTGAGTAACTTTCAGCAGAGGGAAATAACTTGAATAACTCAGCAGAGGGCAAAACAATTGGTGTTCCCATTAAAGAGTGTTTGGCTGGCGGGGGGGGGTGGTTAGCTAAAAATAGCACTTTGTAACAGTCTTTATTCTTCCCCCGTGCAATGTCTTTTATGAATGTTGTGCAGGTGATGGTTTAATGCAGTGAGACCCCTGATCAGCTGGTTTCAAATCTGCTTTTCTTGTATTTAGTTTAGAAAGAGAGCAGTGATAATTTCCTCATCACCCTTTCTCCCTTTTTTTTTTTCTCTCTTAAGAGCCTCTCTGTTATATTGGGACTTTCTAATGTTTCTGCAGATGGTATCAGGTGTCCTCAAGCCCTTGCGTGTCACTGAAAGGAAACTAGTTTGCTCTGGTCTGTGCTTGGTGACTGGAGTTGCTTGAAATTTCTTCCTACCATAAACCCCTTGATTGCTTTGACTTGTCGTGGTGTTCAACTGAGCCAATAAAACCTGTTGTTAAAATCAGGATAGCATTTGCCATCTTGCCCCCAGCTGTTTAAAAGTGGAGCACACCTCCCTCCATATTTGCTTCCCTCTGAATTCGCAGTAGAAATTCACAAAAACTCACTTGAAATTCACAATGAAATCTCCCTCAAATTTAGAAAAGAGGTGTTAGGAAGTAGCAGTGGAGCAGGGCAGGAATTGGATCCATTACAGGAAGCAATCCCTATACAGATCTCACAATCCCCAGTGACCTTACTCTGTAGAGGATTTATTTTTAACTTCATGTAGTTCAAAGGCATGTTAAAATGTAAATCGCCAAAGTGTTGTGTCTAAAATAGGACAGTCTGTGTCCTATATAGGAGTGAGGAGTGCTATGGAAATGAATGAATTCTAAGCATGGTTCACTTATGCAGCTCATAGGTAATGGGACATACTTTCAGCTGGACAAACACAGTGATGACACTTGTTTTGCGTGACACTGTTCCATCAGTTCATATTGAATCTACAAATACTATTTAGAAACTTCCCACAGTCATTTCTTTACCACTTGAAGCAGGACATTTAAGACAATGACTCTGATACAACACCTGGGAACTGAGCACGGATTCCCCTTCTCCTTTGCAGGTGCTGAAAAGATCGTTGCAATTATGATTGGCAATCTGAAAGGCATGGAAATCCTGCACCGGATTCAGAGTGGCATGAAAGTCACCATGGTCATCGAAGTGGGCAAAAAGCGCAGTCTTTCCATGAATATCTTCACCATCCTCTTCATCTCTGTGTCATTTTTTGTTGTGGCAGCAGCAACCTTGGGCTGCTATGTGTCTTACTCTGCTCGGAGACTCATTACTGCAAGGGCCCAGTCCAGGGAGCAGGTGAGTTTGTGTCATTGCTCTTTTATATTCCCACCCCTCCATGGTGTGGATCTTGAGGTTTGTATTCTTTGGTTAAGTATGAAAATGACTTGTTTGTTTGATCTTTAAAATGCTAAGAGATACATCTTTGCACAGCTTAAAACTTGCCTAAAGAACCGCCAAAAGTAAATTCCTTGGAGAAAAGTTGATTGTACTCAGCTAACTGTGTTTTGTACAAATCTTCCCTGAACTGCAGTGCAGCCATAATGCTGATGTAGTGGGGGCTGTGAGAGAGCTAAACTGCTTTTAGCTAGCTGCTTTCATCCTTCTCACATAGCACTGCCTATGTGCTTGCTGTAACAGGAGACACGACTGGAAGTGTGTCTGCAAAATGGGGCATGACTTCAGCTGCAGGTTGGGAGCCTGCTGCTTGTTGAAAGCTGCTTTCTGACTGAAAGCTTTCTGAGAATTACAGTGACAGACTCAGTTAGGGTTGGAAGTATTGGAAGTTGTCATCTGCCTGTGAGATGCAGCACTGCCACTCCTGGATGAAATGTAGAGTTGTCTGTGTAACCTGATGCTGTCTTCTTGCTGACATTTGTGGACAGAGATGCATAGTCTCCTGCTGATGAATCCTCTCTTTCATTCCCTGCTGTCTACCTCAGTCTCACAGCTCTGTTTAACAATGCTAAATAAATCTGGACATGAAAACCTGGGTGTCCTATGCACTGTTCATTAAATCAAATTGAAATGTTTCCTCCTTTGAAGGTACTTAACAGTGCAGTTGTGAGCTATCAGGCTTTCAAGAAACTACAGAGGTTATTAATGCCTCAGTGATAGCTGGTACTGGGAAAATCCAGTCTGCTTGGCTAGCAGTCTTGGGTTCCATGTGCACAAGGGGCTTACTGTAGATTGAAAAATAACATTGATAAATGATATGCTAGTTCCACATGATTTCAGCAGAACTGAAATCAAGGAGCCCCAATAAGTGCTTTACAGAGTATAAGAATAGAAGAAAGTTTCTCTGCTGTCAGGGTGTAAAAATGTACTGTTCTGTCAAAGTGAAACTCAAAGACAATCCAGAATTGTTTTCAATTGTTTTTGTACCCTGGCATCTCTGACTGACCTCAAAGTGATTAGGTAAGTAAAGAATAACAACAAAATGCTTGTTAGTTCAGGTGAACTACTAAAAGGTGATGCTACCATGTGCCCTGTTAGCTGCTGATTGGATTTTCAGTGTAGATCCAAAGTTTGAGAGTTTTAAGTGCTTTGGCTCCATGAAGTACTGAATAGTAGTCAAACAACTTCCTGGCTTGTATGGTACATCCTGGTGGCTTTCCTGTCATCCTTCAGCCCTTTGAAAGCCCAGATTGCCTGGACTTGAGTGACTGTTGAGAAGAGCCAGTCATGTCCAAGCAAAAAGAGAAGTTTTGTAGCACATCTGTCCTAACCTAACAGTTAAACCAGAGTAGTTCTTTCCTCATGAGCAAGCTATGCTGTGCAACCTCCTAGTTCCTTCTTGAATGCATCTTTTCTTCTGGACTTGAAATCCAAGTCTCCACTTCTGCAGTCTCTTCCTGCATTGGGAGGTCATTGAGCAAGAAGGTGGAAAATTGAGGCAAGTGTGGTAGGTGGCTTTCTACCTTTCTAGTCAGTGGAGTACTGGCAAGTTCAGTTCTCAAAATAGTAACCTTTCTTAATAGTGCAAAATGACCCATGATGTTATCTGTGGCCTGGTTTCTAATTTCAGCTCAAGTCTTTGCTTCCTTTGATTTCATAAAGATTAGATGTTGCAACTGAGAAATGACCTAATTAATGGCTTTGGAGGAGGCAAATTGCTCAACTTCCAACAATTCAAACTGCTTTCATGGCAGTAGCTACCTGTGGGGAAGATCTTCCTTAGCTTACAGGAGAAAAGCAGGAGTTCCCAATCTCCTCAGAGCTGTCTGGTCTGCACTGCCATGACCGTGCTCACAGGATGCCAGCAAGGCACCCTTATGCAGAAAGGGCTGGAGGTAAAATTGGCATCTTTAAACAAGGAAGATTGAGGACTAAGCGACTGCAAACCTAATTTTCCCGATTAGGTACCTCACTACTTCAACGTGCCAGAGTCTGGATAGGAGCTGGGACCTGACCCATTTTGTAATATCTTGACTCTGTTTCCTCAACTTACCTATTTTTTCTAGCTTTTTCTGGGTTGGAGCTTTTATACTTCTAACGTAATTCACATTTCACATTTGCTTGAAAAACTTGGCTTCACAAAATGCTTTGACATTCCAAGCTCCAGTATCCTGGTAGACTATTCAACAAAAACCTTCTTCTGCAACCTTTCTCCATCCCCTGGAGGGATGTTCTGCTGTACTTGCCAAAATCAATGTTAAAGGTGACTTTGGCATTGATGCATTTAATGAGGAGCAATTACACCGGTGCCCATGCAAAACTTAAAATATTGTTTCAGTAAATTATTAACAGTGCAGCCAGTTGGGTCCTGTCTAATATGCTTGGCATGACATTAGATGTGTAGATAAGATATGAGGGAGTACATTCCTAGAAAGCTTAGTTTTCAGTTAATAACAAGTAGTGGTGGCAACTCTGGCCATGTATGAGAAGTACTTACATTGCTGCATTCCTGCTCTGTTGATGTTACTGTGTTTGCTGTTCAGACTTTCGGGGGCCTCAGTGAACAGCAGTATGTGGCTGCTGCTCTGGCTTCAGTCTCAAACCTTGACAAGGGCAACATCATTTCAAAGCTAACCATAAGTGACATACAGAGATATATATCGATGTCTTCAGCAGAACTTCACAAACTTCCAAGAAAACCTCAGTAGTTCTTGTTTCTAAACAAATCTGCACGTCTGCATCCTTCACCTTTGGACTGTATGTGTCTGTTCCTTGATAGTTGTTGGTAGCTGTCAGCTGTTAAACTCTTAAAGCATGCACATGGGTACTCTTATCTTAGGGCAGAAAAACAACACTGATACAAAACCAGCTCATTTTGTACCAACACTGTTTGATAGGGTCCTGGGGGATGTGTAAATCAACTTGTTTGCTATTAACTGCTTCAGCACAAGGAATCTTACGCAGATTTGAATGGCTAGTCCTTGCAAGATTGTTAGGTGTCAACAACAGCCCTCCTCCCACTTGCCCTTCTGTACTTGTGCCACCAGCACTTCACTTGGAAAAGTTTCATGTAACTGAGCTAAAATGCCTAAGGAGATGGATTGCTGGAAAGCCAACAGTGTGGAGCTCCTGCATGGGGCAGTTGAATTGGAAAGAGGCTTTTTGGTTAGCTGCAAAACTTGGGTCTGCTCTGTCCCTGAGGTAAGTGTTGTGTTGGGGATGGCACTGCCAGAGCTGCCTGAGGTGCACCGGGGAGGGAGAGGACAGTCCTATCTTTGAGTCGGTGGAACAGCACCAACCTGTGACCTTTAAACAGAGGTTGGCTCCTGGGCTAATTCCAGGCACTGCAGTGACAGCTGGATAGCAACAGTTGCCAGGCAAGCTGTAAAGCAGTGGAAGCAGAGGAGTAGTTCAGGGTGTGTTGGTGCTAAATGGGCTGATTGGTAAAGAATCTCTCTCACCTTTCATCAGAATGTGAGTTTGTGGCAGGAAGGTGTCCTAAAGTGAGTAAAAAATAAAACAGTTCATTGTTGAACTCAATGTTCAGTCTTCTGTACCAAGTCAGTTCTAAGGCTTCTCTTTGTTTTGGCTGGGTCTAACCTGATCAAAGTATTATCTTGCACCTTTTCAAACTAAAAAATCCTTGGAATTCCTGTGCTTTGTGAAAAGGTTAGGTACAACCAAAGCAGACTGTAAGCCTTCTGGGTGTGTCACCCAGTCAGTAACCACATCAGTATGTCCTGAAACTCTGTTGTCTCCAAATAGCATGGTCATGCTTACTTGGCTTGTTTTGATAACATCGGTTTTAGAACTGTTGCCTGCTTGCAGTAGGCCCCTGGGTAAGTATTAGTGAGTGAATAGAAAAATGGCTGTGTCTAACCAGGACTGCTTTGTGTCACAGCGGCGGCTGAGGGCCAGGGCTAAGAAGGCCATTGAACAGATGCAGCTGCGCACCCTGAAGGAAGGGGACAAGGTAGGACTGACCCTGTGATCTCCCCTGCATTACAGCACAGCCTTTGCACAGAACCTGGGGAGCTCCCTAGGGCTGGAGCAGGATGCAGAAGTCTCTCTGAGCCTGTAACTCTTGGTGGCAGAGACAGTTCAGTTCCTCTTTCAGACCAGGTCCTTTTCCAGGCTGCAAGACCCACATTCTTATAAATCAGTTTATTTTGTTAGCTGCTTGCCCATAGTCTTGCTGATGTGAGAGGTCCTAATTTGCTGGCATGGATGCTTAAACATAAACTAGTATCTAATCAGCTTCCCTGGCTCTTCTTCTTGTAACTAAAACTGGAGGTAGCAGTTTCTAAACCTCTACAGTTGTGCCTCCAGTAATCCAATGATGGTTTCAGCTGGAATTCTAAACCATGGGTTTAAACTTTCAGTGCTTCTTTTGAAGTGTCAGCTTGACTGTGAGTAATCCCTGAAGTGTGTTTATGTAAGATTATATTCGGGAGCATCATGGATGACTCTAGCTTAGACCCCTTTGTCTGCAGTAAATCTGACTGGAGTTGAGAGGAAGCTTTCAAAGTGTGTTAAAGCTGTAAATTCATTTCACTGTTTTAGGAAACTGGTCCAGATGGAGATTCCTGTGTTGTGTGCTTTGAGCAGTACAAGCCGAATGATGTAATGCGTGTTCTGACTTGCAAGTAAGTTGTCTTCCAGACTGCCCCTTTATCCAAAATTCTGCCATGTTTGTTAACAAACTTTCATCAAGTTGTTGTACAGTGAGAATTCTTGAATATCTGTCAAAACAGTATTCTGAACAACAGAAATGGTGTGAATACACATTTGTAGTGTGCCCCAATGGCCTGTGTTCATCTCTTCCCCTGTGAGTGCATTGACACACATCACTTGGCAGACCACAGTGTCCCTCAAGGGGATGCCAGAGCTTTTAAAAGATTTCTTCCTTTGCTGATGTATAAGAATGTTACCACTAACTTGCAGATAATTGGCAAAATGTTGCCCATTTCTTGTCCCTTAAATTACTACTTACTAAGAGGGTTGTGTTTCTGCTAAATTTGTTAAACCATGCTAGCGTTTGTAGTTTAGAAGAAAGCATTTCTATTCTTGTATGCATCCTCTAAGATAGAGACCAAAATAGAGGTATAGCAGTTTATTTTTCTAGGCTTCTCTCCTGTTGTATCTTGTTCCTGTGCTGCTGTGGAAGCCCAGTAGTGAAGCACTAAGACTTTAACGTGATTGCTCTTAAGGTGAGCAATGAAGCTGCCTCAAGGCTTAAGGAAATTTGTTCTGTAGGATTTCCCCCTGTGCCTGCTGACTGGGACTGCTCTGGCCAAGCTTCTCAAATCAGAGGGCTGCCACGTGAACTGCCCAAACTGTGCATAGGGAGAGGTGTCATAACCTTTAGGGAGGGTTGCAAAAAGCACTTGGAAACATTTTGATGTAGGAAAATGAAGTTCTAGAGAATAGAACAATGGGTATCTTCTGTTGTGTGCTGAGCAGTGCTGTCACACACTGCCAAATCTCAGCTGAAGTTACCTGTGCAGCAGGTTACAGTTTTGCAAAGGCTTTCTCTGCTCCCAAGCAGTAGGACCTCTAAGCTGTTTTGATAATACAAAGTTGGTCTGCTAAGGTGTTATCGACCAGCTTTCTTGATCTAATGCTTAAAACTTTAGAAAAAACCAAAACTGAATAACCTTGCAGGCATGTGTGTTAATGATTGTTCAGTTGTCTGGTTATGTTTATGCTCACGGGTAGTTTTGCTTAGTAATGGACTAAGTGCCATGAGTACAGGAACTTTTAGACAGGCTCCAGACACTTTTGCTTGATAGGAGACCTGACTTCTCATTATTTCCCTGTAAGCCCTGCTAATCTTGGTATGAACCTGCAAACAAAGCATGACTTATTTGGGTAAGAGTGGAGTAACATCTTTTGAATGTGTTCTTTATACACGAATTTCCTGCATTTGCTCTGAGACTGCTTTTATGTACATTTGTGATGTTTCATTCCTCTGTGGCCCAAATGTAGCTCTCAGAGGCACACTAGCTTAAAATGACTGCATGGACATGATAATTTTCACAAGTGGTGATATCTGCCAGTATCAACCATATAAAATTCTCCCTCACATGAGTTATAAACTGATCTTTACTGCAAGAACATGCTGGTGGTTGACCTCAACACTGCAAGCCTACTTGTTGAAAGCATTTAACTGTATTTATGAAAGCACCACGCAAAGGAGTGCTCCTGTGAGTCACATTGGTGGTATCTGAGTCCCTGGGGTGTGGGTATTTGCCGAGGGCATTCTTGTCCAGAGAGTCAAACTGAATGCATTTATAGTTGCAGAGGTTCACAAGTCCAGTAGTGAGTTCAAGGACTTAAAATAGTCAGGCGTCAAGGAAGTCTCAGGTTTTATTCTAAACGTGGTGTTGGTGCAGCTGGAAGGAAGTGCTGATTATGTGACCTGAATTGGAGAATCTGTGGATCCTTCTGGAGTGTAGGCTGCTGAGCACTGGATGTGGTGATCTCTGGACTTACCTCATAATAGAGTTGATTAATACTGAGCACTGCTTGTTTGCCTTGCTGTTTCTATTCAGGCTGAGGGAATAGGCAGATTAGAGGATTTCAAATCATCCTCCTAAATCTGTGGCCTAATTTAAACCCATTGTGGAATTGAGTGTCTTATTAGAAGCACCCATTTGCATCTGTGATGGCTGAGCTATATTTACTTTCTTGAGTGTACAGCCTGCCAAATACCCACTTGGAATACACAGTGATTGCACAGACACAGTAAATGGGTGGGAGTACAATTTATCTTGAGGACATAAGTCTGTGAGATGATTTGCCTATGTAGTTATAACAGAAACAAATGCTATTTAGTCATTTGCATCTGCACGACAGAAGTTAACCTTAAAGCTGAGGCTGACATGTCAATATCATGTAAATTATTGGCTGGGAGGAATGCATTGTACACAGTTTTGGAAAAACAGCTTTAGACTGGTGTAGCAAAAATGATAATGCTGAACTCTAGCAAGATGTATTGTGATACTAATAAGCGCAAACCAGCTACAGGTTGAAAGATCAACTATTGTAGTGGTTTTGGTTTGAAATATGGATTACTTACTGATTTCTTTTGTGTGAGATAAAAATTAAAAGAAACAAAAACAAAGCAGGCACAAACTTTAAACAGTTGTGATACAAAGAAAGGGTTTTATTACTAATAGAATTAAAAGAGAAAGGAAAAAAAAAACCAAGAAAGTTAAAACAAATCTCCCCCCTCCTCCAGCACTTTTTTTCTTTTCACTCAGCTTACACAAAAGATAACAGAACATCGGATTTCAGTCAGAGTTGTAGTTTTGGAAAAGTCTTTTTCTTATGCTTAAAGGGAAAAAGGGTTTTCCTTTGCTTTACGTGGTTCCCAAACTGCCACCAGCAGCAAAACCCGCCCGGAAAGAAACAATTTGCTGTGGTGTGGAACATCTCTTCTATGAAAAATCTCACAGTTCATCACATGGGGTTATTAATCTTTTTTNCGGGGCCCGGTGGGGCCCGGAGCCCCCCCCCACCTTCCCGCAGGCCGGCCGGGACGAAAGAGGGAGTCCCGCCTTTCCACGTGGTTTAAATAGGTAAATTGCGAGAAGCGTCATTAGTCCAAAAACTGTCCATCAACTCAGGGTCAACCCACAACAACTATCCATAACTTTCAGCTGAAACTTGTGGTATAACAAGATGATCCATTCTAGATGGAATAAATTCTTGGTGTTACAAAAGGGTCCTTCATAGCTGGCGCATGAGCAATCTTCCTTCTATGAAACCTAACCTGTCGGCTACCTTCTTCCACCAGCCATGTCTTCCACAAGACCTGTATTGACCCCTGGCTTCTGGAACACGGGACGTGTCCTCTGTGCAAATGTGACATCCTCAAGGTGTTGGGTGTTGAGGTAAGCGAGCAGCCCGTGGTGGTGGCAGCCGCAGAGGCCTGCGGTGGCCATCCTGCCCTTAATGAGAGCCCCGTGTAGGGAACAACTGGTTACTTGTTTATGTTAACTTTGATAGAGGTCTTTTGTTCTCTCGGGAAGATGCATACCAGGGAAATGACCACAGCTATAGGCACCAGGTGTGAATGTTGCTCCTTTATCTCCCAGAACGATGAGAGATGGCATGTTCTCGTGAGTGGCTGATAAAGGGCAGAAAAGTCTGCCCTGCCAGGTGTTTGGTGGTGTAGCTATTTTCTTTCCTCTGCACGTTCCCAAAACTTTCTCAAAACTTTACCATGGTAGAAACATATAAATGCTGAAGTGTGTGTAATAAAGATGGATCCTGCTAGAAGCAGTGGTCTCTGTTTGTTTTTTTTTTCCAAGCTGCTGCAGCAGCTGCCAGTCGCAGTGTTACACTGGTGTCGTAGCCACATCTTGAGCTATTTCATGCTGCCTCTAGAATGCAGGTGATAAGCACAGGTGGGCACGATCTAGGCCATGTCTGTGCCCAGATGCCACAGGAATAATTGCTGTGTCCCTTTTAGAGAGGCCTGCGGCTGACCTGGTGTGGGTTGGTGTCACCTAAAGGCTCGGGCAGAATGTCAGCCAAAGCTGACTCATGCCTGATGGAAGATTTGCTCTTAACTCTTGTGCTTGCAGCTAAGGGTGTTTCTCAAATCTTCAGGCAGACTTTGACAATTCATACCCTGAAACCAGCTTCTCTTCAGCTGCTCAGTACTTGGAGTCCTTGGAAAGTGAATGTGTTAGCATGTATGACATTTCTGGAACTGCATGATTTCCTAGGATACATCAGGAATTTCTGATGTGTTCTGTAATTGCTCATTGTTGAAAGTGCCAGAGGAAGATGCTGTTGTCAGTGCCTGATGCTGCCTGGACCAGCTAAAATGTAAGCCAGTTTGCCTGGGGGAGGCAGATCTGCACTGAGTGGAAGGGAGACTCTCTTTTCCTGGTACTGGGCAAACAATGGAGAAGCTGTGTCTGAACTTCCCACTCAATTAGGCAGTAACTGGTTTTCACCTCTGATGCTGGAGGTTAACAGCAGAGCTTTTATTCCATTTCGTGTTTTTTCCTCTGCATAAAAGTGCTCTGGACTCAGTCCTTGCGGGCATTGTTCCCCTGGAAAGATGCAGCCTCCTGCCAAGTTGCAATTTAACCATTTTCTCTTTTTTTCACAAAGATGGATGTAGAGCCACGGTCTGAGCCTGTGCAAGCCCCAGGATCCAGTGTCACTATAGTTAATGAAGAGGACAATCTTAGTGAAACAGCATCATCTGGATATGATTCTGTACAGGGACCAGATGAATCTGCTCAGGAGGCACACGCACCGTCAGAAAGTACGTCTGCTATTTCATCTGCCTTGCTCGATCGAGTTGCACTTGGCTGCTTAGGCTGTGAATTAGGGGGAGTTGCCTTCGCAGCATCTCACAGGGCTTGAATACTTTTGTTTTTCAGGGTTATCTTAATCTTCCCTTTTGTTTTAGCCCTTAGCTCTGACACTTGGTCTTTGTTTTCAAATGAAATGCAACCTTAGTGTGAATTAAAAGCCGAAGTCTGTGAAAGAGTAGTTCAAAGTCAGAGGCTTACTACTTCAAGAGCAAAGAGATTTTTCCAGAGATGTCCCTTATCCCTTTGTCTCTTTGGATATTTCACTTGGATGAGTGAGTGTTGCTTTGCCACCAGATCTGTCTGCTTTAAGTAGTTACTTACAGCAAACTTTTGGGAAGTCAGTCCTGTTCCAGCTCAGATGGTGCAAGAGAGAGAAGGCAGATACTTCAATTGAATTTCAGATTTCCTAAGGCTGAGTCATCCTTGAACACTCTTAGAGAGTGTTAATTTGGAAAGACTATTAGATTTTCCAAATACCTTATCTTTTTGAACAAGAGCAAACCAATTGAAAATGTCTTTTTAGTGCTCAGCTTTGCCAACACGTACTCAGTGTCACTGTTGGCTTTAAAAATGGAAAGGTTGCAGGTAAACAAATGAAAGGAGCTATCCCCTGAATTGTGGTGTGGCCTTAGGAAGGGGATGCTCTCTTTCCCATGGGAAGACTAGCTGACAGGAAAATTTGGGATTTGCTGCCTGCCTCCTGTGGGACATGTTGCTACAGCAAGTGATGTGTGTTCGGGAGTGCTCTGTTGAAGCACTCCAGTAGAGAAGAGGACACTTCCTATGAGCTAAACATCAGAAGTTGAAATTGCATCCCCCTAAGCAACTCAAGGCATGCTGGGTTAGTTATGTGAGTCATCCTTGTGTATTCTCACTTGGAGTGGGAAGGGCACACAGGGACATCAGCCAGACATGGTTAGTCTGTAGGGAGAAGGCCTTCCTCTCCAAGTCAGCATGGCCCCTGCCCCAGTTTATCCTGAGCCTTGTCTCTAGGAGTTGCTCTTGATGCCTGCATTCAGCAGCCTAAAGATACAAGACTTGCTAATATCCTCCTGGTTGGATTTTGTAGCCATGTAGGGCCTTCTGTGGCTTAAGCACACAACTTCAGCTTGCTTAGCACTGCTGAGCTGAGCAGAAAGGACCCGCAGTGACAAGAGTGGGCTCCCACACTAACAAGGGGCAGGAGGAGAGAGGTGGTTGGAGCATGGCCTTGGATTTCCATCTCTGCAGGAAAAGTGAGCTTGTGCAAATCAAGTGAGTGTGGTTTGCTTTAAGGTGGTAATGCTTGGCTGTGACACTTCTTAACTTTGTCTTCCCTTGGCTTTCTTCTGGACAGATGACAACACACATCCTGTGAGTGAAGAATCCCAGCCCTCCACTGTGACTGTCCTTTCACAGGGTGACAACCCAGGTTTCGAGGGAGATGAAACACAAGTTTGTGAAGGCAGGATTGTTTGTGAAGTCACGCTCTGAGAACATGCCCAGCCACATGGTGCAAGCCTTCTGCAAGGAGCTGCCTACTGCCATTCCATATAAACCAAAAGCTGCAAGACTGTTGCAGAAAATACTGCATTGGCAATGTTTAGATAAATAGACTTGTCCAAATCATAATTGTATGGTTTGCCTTTCTTAAAACTGTATTTCCCACAGGAGTTTTAACACTCTCCAGATAAAGCTGTCTTAAGTTTAAAGAAAACCAGCAGATCTTAACTAAAACAAAAGTTCCATCTTCAGCAAAGCTTCTCTACCATGTTTGAGTTGCTTAAATGAGAAGATTTTTTACATCATAGTTGTCTCCACTGGGAATCGTTTTGAGTTGGGTCTTTTTGTTGTTTATTGTTTTCATTCAAGTGGATTTTCATTGTAAACAAATTTATTTTGATCTGTTCTAATACTTATTTACGAGACACAGTTTTGTTTAAAGCAACATGGTATTGAATGTTTGAGTGCACTAATTTGATAGGAGAAAGTGCAAACTAATGCTTGTCAAACTGGATTTTTGTCCACAGTGTCTTTGGTTCTCTAGTAACTGACTGATTCTCTACCTCTCAACTCCAACCTGCCAACCACACATTCCTAAAGGGGAAGAAAAGAGCTGCAAGCTGACAGGCCAAATCTGACTTACTGTAAAGGGAACGACTGCGGGAACTTTTCAAACCTTGTTAGCCTGTTAGTCTGAAAGATCCTCAAGTGATTTGGGGAGTTACAACCATTTCTAGCACCAGCAATATGCCAGAGTCCTGGCTTTGTGGGAGTCTGGGATAACTTCAGGGAAGACTCAGCTGAAGATGAAAAGGTAGATCCTTACAAAAGGATCTGCTGTGTTTTGTTCAGAAAATGATCCAGCCTCGGAAAAGTGCTGGACTGTTGCCGTACATTGTCTTGCTCAAGTGCACAAGCTGCAGGGAGAGCCGATGTCCTGTGAGTGTAACAGAGGGTTGGAGAAGCTGTCTGTCCTCCGTGTGGAGTTGAGATGGGGTCAAGGAGGAACACTGGGTGCCTCAAAAGTAAGTGACTTGGCCTTGTCCAGCAAAGGTGACTATGGATATCTTACAAATGCACTTTATTTTTTTACCTCTGCATCTCTGAATCGTTTGTAATGTTTAGTACAACTTTGTCTTAAAGCCTGCAATAAATAACTTAAGAATCTGGGGGGTGAAAGCAATACATTTTCTCAGCTATAGTACAAATGTAATGGTTGTAAATATTTCATAATTTGTATTGAATTTGAATATGAAAATGTAAATGTAAATAAAACTCTATTTTTGATGATCCTGACTGACATAAAATATTACCAGCTCTCATGGAAGCAGATGATGAATTTGCCCTGTCCCACAACCTCAAAACACATCCTTCTTTTGGGAGGCCAAAAAGCAGCAGTGTTTGCTCAAAGTAATTGGAATAAGGAGTGCTAGTTATGTGCAGGATGCAACTGTTACATGGACTGAAATTGTGTTGAGAGGCTTAAACCTAGCAGCTGTACTCGATGTTAAAGAAAATCCAAGCACTTTAGGGTGTGTAGAAGGGGTTATTGAATTGTTCTTCTAGGCACGTTCAGCACACGGCAGTCTGCTGCGTGCACTTCAGACCAGACTAGCTGCATCTCACTTTTCCTCTGTCAGGTTGCTCAGAATCCCTTCCTTACTCCAAAGTCTGTGCTTGCTTTGAAGAAAAAAACATTTTTAAAATTATTACATGTGCTTTGTTCTGTACTCTACTATGATACACAGTAAAAGCCTGTTGCTTTCCTGGCCGGTTTGGGAGCAGTTAAGTCTTGTGTTTCTTTTTAGCTCAGTTCCGAGTCTAGTCTAGAAAGTATCAGTTGGTTGTAAGCTCCATTTGCAAAGCTGAATATAATCAGACTCCACTCTGAAGCTGTAATTTGCTGTGATTGCCTTTTTATTCTACCTCTCAAGTGCAGAGCAGTGAAAGGAACAGCCAAGCAGTAAATATGCTCCTGATCGCTTCATTCCACTTCACAAAGCTGGTATAAATTTATTGTGGTGTGTAAGCTGCAGTGTAGTAGAATCTTACGAGGATACAGTCTCATGAAATAATCTGCCAGTCTTGTGTTCAATAGGAGCAAAATTTGATGTTCAAGATAAAAACGGGATTCAGATCAATTCAGTACATTGAAAGGCACTTTTTGGGTTGCTTTGTTTGTTGAGTTCAAGCTTTACGTTTACTGCCTTTTAAGAGTAACAAATCTGCCTTTTCCCCAGTACTTGTATTTCTAAGGGTAATGTGAATGCACAGCACTTCCTCAGGGAATGCACTAGGGGAGAACTGGGAGGGTGCAGAAGCTCACGCTGATGAACCTGTACTGCTGTAGGATCAGGTGAGGTGTATGTGATCTGTCAAGGCAGAGGCTTGCCTGCTCGAGGCATGCTAATTTTCAGAGAGATATTTGGGATTCTTATATCAAAGGTGACCCACTGCTGAAGGAACGCATGCAGGGGAAGTGCCTGAACAATATTTGAGCTACTGCTAGGCAGAGCTTTAAGGTTCTCCAGTTTTGCAGCTTAACTTGCAAGTCTGCCATGCTCTTATCTGTGTAGGTTTGTTTGTAACTAGTAGCTATGCAAGGGATTCGGTTTAAAAATGAAAGTGTACATTTCATGAACACCATCTGTGACACTAAACTTGGGACTGTTGCTGCCAGACTGCCTTAAAGAAATTTCAGACTTCCACTCTCACTTTTTGTAGTTCCAAGTTTCCATGGATAGTAGCTGTCTTTAACCAACCCTACTTAGGGGACTGTGCAGCAAAATTGTCATTTGTTTTTGGTGATGCCACGGGCTAGAATGTCTCTGGGTCGTGTGTGTATATGTGTGTGTGTGTGTGTGCCGTGGCATGACAGACTCTTTCCTCTAAGCAAGAGGCCAACAGCAATGTGTCTGGGAATAGGGTTGTTCCTGAAAAGCATTAAAAACCTGCTGTTATTGTGCAATAGTTTTGGGGTTTTCTATAGATACGCTAATGCTCATGCATAAGATAATGGAAATGATGAGTCCACAAGTGGTACAGTTGCTAAAATGTCTGCTTGTTGACTCTGCTAATATTCCCACTGAGTCACACAGACATGTCGATTCTTCTGTCCCCAAAGAGCAAACTGAACAGGCTCTGGCATCATGGCCGAGTGTTTACTCACTCCCTCAGGGAAAGGAAGGGAGTCACTCCTCTCCCTCAGGAATGCCCTGATCTCGACACTTCAGTGGAACATTTGTGTGCTCTCAAAGGGGGGACTGGGAAAGTTGTTTTGTCCCTGCTGGAGAGGAAGCCTTGCTGCCTGGTGCTGGATTACTGTGCTCTCTTGTAAATCAGGCTTTACAACAGCAGGACTTCATTTTAAATGCCAAATCAAAATAATACCATTTTCTCATCTTGAGGAAAATTTTCAGGTGTCCTTACAGAAATGTGGTTTCGGATGAGAATTTTGTTTAAAGGATAAAGCAGGACTTGTGATGAGGGCCCACAAACCTATAAAAGCAGTTTGAGTCACAAGGGCTGTTGGACTCTTGCCATAAAATGGAGAGACTTAGTCCATCTCGGTCTTTAGAGGGAAAATTCTGCACTTCACAAGTCACCTAAGAGTTGGACGTAATAAATACAGACATTTACCTTGCCTGTGTGATTTAAATTCCTTTCTGTGTTTAACACACCAGCACAGAAGGTAGCCCTGCCTTTTCCCTCAGGTTTAGACTGATGCCTTTCCTGTGCAGATGTGAATGGGGCTCCCTCCTCTCCTGCAGGGGTGTAATGTCTGCAGTTTGGAAGAGATCAAAGAAAATCTACTGCCTTCAGCAATTAATTTTGGTTTCAATAGAAAATTGAAATCAAATTGCAGCGTTCATGCTGTGTGAATTAAAAATTATGTAATACTCCTAGTGTGACTCTGCACTGGTTGTTCAACAGTTGGTTATACAGTGTGAAGCAAAAATTTATTTATATAGCTATTTATTTATGTTAACTTGACATGGTTATTTGAGGGAAGTAATTTACAATTTCTAAGATAAGTCTTGAATAAGTGAAAGAAGAATTCTGCAGCACTAAATAGATCTGTGTTGCTGTAGAATGCATTTATTACACTGTAGCATGATTGTGCACTGATTAAGGTTTTCAAGTGGCTATAAATAAATTCCTCCAAGCCCATAGAGGAGCACTCTTTGCATCTTAACAGTATTTGATTAAGAATCCAGTGCCTGAGGGAATTGGAAAAAAGAAAGACATTCAAGACCTTGAAACAAGGAGAGAAAAACAAAACAGACATTTTCCAAGCAGTAGCATTTTACTGTTAAATATTTATCCAATTAACAAAGTTTGAATGTTACATAAGCAAGTAACACATGTCCTAACGTGTCCAGTGTGTGTATGAGTCAACAGAAGGCAAATTCTGGGTAGGAAATGCCAAGGGCCTCTTTCCATAAAATTATCATCAGAATTAGAAGATCTTTGTTAGGTCCTTAATTTCCTGTATCCCGGGGCTTGTCTAATTGAGGAAAATTAAATGGTAAACACTCTCTCTAGGAATGCTCTTAGAGGAGCAGAATCCATGCAGGAACCACTCAATCAGTTCAGCTGGTAAATCTCCAGCAATGCCTGTTACTTGTGGCTTCAGGTGGGGGACTGAAGACACTGCCTCATGACGAGCAGTGTGCCAGGGTATCTGGGACTCTCATTAATGTTCGATCTATGTTAGTTACCACGTGCTGGCTAATGACTTCTATTTTCTTTTTCCTTTCTAGTAAAGGTAGACCACCAGAAATTTGTTGCTTCCTCTTCTGTTATAAAAACAAGTAAAAAAATTGTATTAGTTAAATCTATCTCCAGTCTCCGAAGTACAACTCTTCAGTACTACAGCTCCTCTTGCTATGGTGCAATGAGTGATTGAAAGAAAAGGAAAAAAGTCTTATATCAGTGCAATTCACCCAGTTTTGAAGCTTCCTGAGAGTTAAATGTGATTGCACGCTTGGGTCTGCTTTCACACTGGTCCTTTGGGTAGGTGGTTTCCTATGCAGCTGGAAGTGGATGGGCATTGCTAAATAATTTCTGTGACTGCTTGGCAAAACCTCGCTGTGCCTATGCTCACAAATAGACCAGTGCTGGCAGCAGCATTTTTGGTAGTGAAGTACGATTGAAAAGCATGAAGGAAGGCAGGATAAAGCAAAAGTGCCAAGATTGAAATGTATAGTTAGTGCATAATGTGCATAATTTTTTTAGAAAGAGCTCAGAGTAGAGGCTGAGTTAAAACAACTGTCTGCTGCATTTTTTGTATGACACACAATCAATAAAGCATTATCCTTGAAAAATCTCAGGAAGGTCAGTTATGCTGGAAACAGAGTGCTAAGGGAAGTGCACAGGAGTTCCTGGGAAACAGGAAGATCTACTCACTCCATTTGTACTGAGTGACAGAGTGTGTTAGAACAGGAGTGAATCTTGCACGGAGACGGGAAAAGACGGTAACTCTGGGAACTCCTCGGCACCACAGACTGGAGCAGAGTAGGCAGTAGGGCGTCCAGCCCTCTGAAGCTCGTGTTTGTGCTTTTTATCAGCCTCTTTCTCTCTGCGCCCCAACCCCCGCCTGCAGTGCCAGGCCGAGTGCTGACTGCAGAACGAACACACCTGGGCGCCAAACGCCGTCTCTGGTGACGTTCGTCTGTCCTGTGGGCTGAAAATGGAGTCAGGCTTNCATGAAGGAAGGCAGGATAAAGCAAAAGTGCCAAGATTGAAATGTATAGTTAGTGCATAATGTGCATAATTTTTTTTAGAAAGAGCTCAGAGTAGAGGCTGAGTTAAAACAACTGTCTGCTGCATTTTTTGTATGACACAATCAATAAAGCATTATCCTTGAAAAATCTCAGGAAGGTCAGTTATGCTGGAAACAGAGTGCTAAGGGAAGTGCACAGGAGTTCCTGGGAAACAGGAAGATCTACTCACTCCATTTGTACTGAGTGACAGAGTGTGTTAGAACAGGAGTGAATCTTGCACGGAGACGGGAAAAGACGGTAACTCTGGGAACTCCTCGGCACCACAGACTGGAGCAGAGTAGGCAGTAGGGCGTCCAGCCCTCTGAAGCTCGTGTTTGTGCTTTTTATCAGCCTCTTTCTCTCTGCGCCCCAACCCCCGCCTGCAGTGCCAGGCCGAGTGCTGACTGCAGAACGAACACACCTGGGCGCCAAACGCCGTCTCTGGTGACGTTCGTCTGTCCTGTGGGCTGAAAATGGAGTCAGGCTTGGCCAGAACTGAAAACGGGACCTGTGCCACGGGCAGAGCGGCCACAGCAGCCTCTGCCCNGCATCCCCGGCCCCGGTTCCAGGACAGGCCTCCGGGGCTCCAAGCGGCAGCCCCGCCCCCCCAGCGCCGCCACGCGGCCCGGGGCGCACAAGGCCCGACGGGAGCTGTAGTCTCGAGGCAGGGGAGCGCACAGTCCGACGGGAGTTGTAGTCCTGTGGCAGCAGCACAGCGCGGCCCGTCGGCGGCAAGGACTACAGCTCCCAGTATGCCTTGGGAAGCCCCCCTTCCCCCGCCGTCCGCTGCCTGGCACAGCAGCTGCGAACGCGGAGCGGGCACGGCGGTGGGAGCGCAGTGCTGTGAGGGGCCGCGCGATGTGGCTGAAGCCCGAGGAGGTGCTGCTGAAAAATGCCCTCAAGCTGTGGGTGCAGGAGCGCTCCAACCAGTACTTCGTGCTGCAGAGGCGGCGGGGCTATGGCGAGGAGGGCGGAGGCGGGCTGGCAGGTACTGCCCCCGTGGGGCCGGGGCAGGGCTGGAGCGGGAGGACGGGGGGCTGTCGGCCCCGGGACCCCCGGCCAGAGGGGCAGGAAGGGGGCCTGCTAGAATTCTGGAGCCCCGGACCTTCCTGGGTTTCTCCTGGGGCTCTTCTCTCCTTCGTTTCCCCGCGTAGCGCGGCCCCAGGGGCAGCAGAGCCCGGCGGGGACGGGCACCCGGCAGGGCTGGGAGCGGCTGGTGCCCTGGATCCCCGGGGCAGCACAGCCCAGCCCAGCCTCGGCACCGGCTGAACAGCCTCTGCTCCGGTGGAGTCCGGCACACCTCCGTGGGCAGCTTGGTGGAAGTGGACACGGCTGAAGAAGGACTGATCTGTCTTGTCTTGCATTGGCAAGATGCTCATTTCCAAATCTCTCTTCCTGCGTGCATCTGGGGCTGCTTGAGATGAACTCCTGCTCAGGCGTTTCTGATCGCTTATTTTAAAAACAACCATATGGTTTGATGGAGCTTGTGAGCAGTGGTGGGCCAGTAAAGTGACAGTGGGGTGAGGACAATGACCATCGTATAATAAACTTTATTCCATGAGATCTTCAAGCTATGGAGCTGAGTTTCTATTTTTAATTCTCGCCTGTTTTTATCATCAGGCACTGCAGGGGCCCCAGCTACTGCTGAGACCTCTGTGATGGTGGCAGCTATTCTGACTAGAACGGACTCCCTTATAGGCTGGTGGTGTCTGTCATTGACCCTGTCAAGGAGAAATGCTACAGGGAATCAGCACAAAGTCATTCCTCAGTGGGATGTGGTTCTCGAGTGTATTGCATCTCTGTAGGTTTTCTAGGCTTTCTCTAATTTGTATCATCCTAAAGCAAGCTATGTTAAACATGAGGCATAATTGTCTTGTGGAAACATTTATTAATTTTACTGAACAAAACCACAAGGTCCAAACTCCTGGCTGGTGAATTTCAGATGTAGAAATGGCCCTTGCAGCTGGAGGTGGGGCATTCTTCATTGGCATCTGAATGAACCACTGGCAGGGCACATGGAAAGTGTAGAAGAAAGCACCCCCAAATCCCAGGTTCCTATGTATATCATGGTATTGTAAGCAGATAGATAATGTCAGGCTTTGGCTTAGAACCAAGGGTGATATATTGCAAGCTTGGAAGTCTTGTGGGGATCAGGCTTGATGGCCTGTTCTCTGCTGTGATATATTTGGAAGCCAAGGAAACCGAGTTGGTATGAGGGTTGACTTTCTACATCATAAAATTTTAAGAACTATGATGAATGTAGAACAATGAGAACTGGAATAAGTTGTTCTTCTGAAAACCTCCTTATAGGCTTACAGCTGGGCCCTCCAATTGCCCTTTGGGTTTTGGTGAAGGTGAGGCTTCTATTGCTCCTCTCCTGTCCTTGGTGGCTGTTGACGGTGTGGGAAAAACACTTGGATGGGATAGTTGCTGTACTATGCCTTTTTTTGATGTGGCATTGCACATTTTAGTTTTGTAACTTTTCTTTTAAATTCTTACAAATTCTTCTGTGCAAGTTATGTTTTTCACTAGACAGAAACAAAAGGAGTGAGATGTTCTTGAATTAAAATTGTGATTAAGAAAGGTTAACAAGACAGTTGCATAAAAATGCAATTACATTTGTGTTTGCAGGTTTGGAAATATTCAAACCTCCTAGGTATAAGCCAGCATGATTTGCTGTGCCTGGGTTTAATTTGATATTGCTGTGTGTCACTCGAGAAAATTAGCACTTCCTTTAGGAAAAAGCAAAGCGCAGCTGTTGTGTTATGAAATCATCCCAAATGTCCCAGTACAATCCTGTTCTCCTGAAGAGCATTTTACAGCTGGTGAGCCAAGGCCCGAGGTGACTGACAGGACTGGGGGGCTGGGGAGTTAGGGGTGAAAGAGGGAGGCAGCAGTGCGAGACCGAGTCATGAGGGAAGACGGGGACAATGCCTCAAGGCAGGAGTGGAAAGAAAGATGGGCAGTGCTGCAGGGTTTGAATAGCAGTAATGGGGACCTGACAAAGGATTCCCAAAAGCACAGGAGTACACTTGGTAAGACAGGCTTTAAGGAGGGGAGTTTTGAGGAAGCAGCCAGTACCTGGAGAAAGGTACAGACAAAGGAGTAAAAGATAGATTACAACAGAGGTACTTACCTGAAGGAAGGCTAGGGATTTTGGTGCTGTCCTAGGAAAAGAATGAAGTCTGCAGTTGGATTTGTTTGTATGACCCTTCTGGAGGGACGGGGCAGGACCAGTTTGTAATCTGTAGATGACACAGGGAGCTGTTATGGCTTGTGTGCACACACACCACAGTTCTGAGTTTGCTCTTGTGGATAACTTGTAAACAGGTACAGAAACACCCTGTGCTCAGCCTTGGCTCCCTCCTTGCAGATATGTACCTGCTTAGCTTTACACTTAATTCTCTTTGTTTTAGAGCTCCCCTGAGGATACCGATGCTGTAACCTGTCTGAGTGGTGCTCCATCGGAAAATTCATCATACAGTGGGCTGTCCCAAAGTGTGTTGTCTGTCAGTGCAACCATGTAGCCATGTCCTCTGGTTGTTCTGTCTTCTGTGGAGCCACGCTGGGAGAGCTGCTCAGGTTTTCCGGAGTGGATGGATAGGAATACAGTCGTGAATGCATGTGCTGTAAGCAAGGTCTAGTGAGATGAAGCATGCTGATTACAGAGCTCTAGCGTTGGTTCTAGTTTAGGCAGGACCTTGGTTAAGAGATAGGTATGCTGGGAGCAGTGATGCAAATGAGTATTTGGTCCAATCTTTCACTGAAATCTGAACAAACCAATTGTTTATTTTCTGTTTCTACTGCTTCAATTTGCCTCACTCTGCTTGACAAAGATAAGTAAAGTGCAACTGTGAGAGGAGAAAAACTTACCAATGAAATATATATATGGTTGGAACTAGTGCTCCCTGTGCTGTGCTTGAAAAGGTAGGGAAAACCTGTGACTCTCCCACGTCCTGGATCTCCTGTGGCAGTTGTTGCCATCCCAAATCTGTCAAAGGCCCCTCTGGTATTCCTGTTGTTTAAAAGCTGTGGCTTGTTGGCTGAACCATTGCTGCCTGGCTTGCGTGCACAGGGAGTTGGGAGAAAGGGAGACAGAGCTGGGCAGGGATGTGGGCTCTGGGGAAATTTTCCTTCTCTGACATCTGACAGAAGGAGCAATGTTCAAGTATTAGTTGGACCTTGTCTCTAACAAAATTTCATGGTGGACCAGTTTAAAAAGTACTTGGTGATCTCTGTACAAACTCAAAGAAATTTACTTTGGTAGGAACTTCAGAATGAGAGAGGAACCTTGTGATCTAGCTTGACCCAGTTTGCAGCACAAAGGTGCTTGCTTTTCCGAACTTCCTGGTCTGGGCAGAAATCATTTATCCCTGCTGGTGTTTTAGCACACTGAGCTTTTGGTGTGGCTTCCTTGCTGTGGGTCCTCAGCCTGGATAGGCATGAAGTGGGAAAGTTGCTGGTTAATGAAGATTTGAAATTATGTCAGCTACGTATTTTTTTTTCAGCAGCTGTAGCAAAGATTATTTTGCAAGTGCCTATACTGGTGAGACAAATAACACCCCTCTGTTAAGACGCATGTTTACATTTGGGGATGGCAGGTGGAAAAAATGACCAGCATGTGCTTCCCAGTTCCTGTCAGACAGCTTTTTAGAAACAAAAACAAACAGGAACTGTGATATCTGCAATACCTTTTTCTGTTCTTGCCAAGCAGACAAATACTTTTTTTTCAGAGTTGCACTTGTAATTTTCTCTTTTTCTAAGGATCTCTTTCTTGCTGCATAGAGGCAAGGTTGGACACACACCTTTAGTTTAATGAGTTACTGTTGTTTTACCTGAGTCATAACCACTGACCATAATGCACTTGAGTTATTGTAAATGGAGTTGAAATCTTTTGGCTCTAAAGGCTTAAACTGATGTGTTTTATGTCTGAATTGTCTTAGAACATTCCTATCTCAGCCCATGCTCAGTATTTCCTTAAGCTGAAGTTTCTTAGTCATGAAATCGAGTTCACTTATGAAATAAAATTAAGCCAAAAAATAGTTCTGTGCTTAATTTGAGGATGGTGGAAAAGGAGTATGATTTACAACTTGGCATTCCTGTAATTTAAATCAAATACACAGATACTATGTCTTTTCATGGTTTATATTATTGAAATCTGAAACTTCAGTCCATTTTTTTTAAACAGAACCAAAATGGTCTATAAAAGTAGTTGCTGTTATAGAATGAAGCTTTATTCTGTCACTGTAAAGAAATACTTGCTGTTATGTTTCTCCCCTTATACTGCATCCTGTACCAGAGAAGCCTTAGAGGAAGTTACAGAGCATCTGCTATGTTAGGCTGGTAGTTTTGGTTCCAATGGACCTGCATTTGTGTGCTTTTGATGTATTTTTTCTCCCCCTGTCCCACTGGGGAGGGGGTGATAGAGCATCTTGGTGGGCACATGACAATCCAGCCAGGGCCAACCCACAACAGTTCTCTATCGCAAACTTAATTGTTTTACAGTGTTTTTTCTTTTTTGGTTCTGCTCTGATTAGGCTGTGAATTCTTCAGATTGCAGAAGGGAGCAGTTTTTGCTGGAATGAAACTGGGTGTAGCTGCAGAATGTCACTTTCTGTAGTTGTTGCCACTCACGCAGAGCTTTTACAGTATTTTCCAGAAACTCTTTTTTTGTCATGATGTAAATAAACTAAAAGTGAGAACTCAATTGTACATCAACATATGTGCTATTCAAAATCCTTGCTGCAATGGGGCTTCCCTGTGTGGTGCTAATAGAACATTTCTGTTTGTAAGGAACCCTTACATTCTTATAAATATTTTATGTTCCTTAACACTTCTAATGTGGCAAATCAGGATGCTGGCTGATCCAGTTTTAATATAATTAATTATTGACCACAAAGGCACTGTTATGCATTAGAGGGGAGACCAGGCCTGTGCTAGCTTTGCTTCAGAAGAAGAGTGCTCTTTTAAAAAAAAGACGGCATCATATTTTCTTTGCTTCTGATTCTTCATTAGTAAAAGGAAACTGATATTACTGTTTGCATTACACTAGTCCCACAAAGGATAGGAAGGAGTCAAATTGCTATGAATAAAGTAGATCCTTAGAAATAAAAAAGCTGTAACTGATGCTATTCCAGGAGAAGAAAATAAAAATCTTTGAGATTTTTTGGTTTGAAAAGGACCAAAAAAAAGCACCAATGTTAGTATTCACCAATATTTGTGGTCTCTTGGTGTACTTGGTGAAGTAAATATAGAAGAACAAAGTGGTGCTGACCCCAAATGGCACAATGCTACGCAGTTACTAACATGTAATGTCAATTGGTACATGCCCTAAATTGGTACAAGTGAGAGCAAAATTCAGTGCTGATGTTTTGTGGCATGTCTCTGAGCTTATGTTGATATTTTTCTAACCAAGTCTTTTAGAGACATCTTGGGATTAACACATCTGTATTTCAAAGCTATTCTGGATCCTTGCCCTTTATTTTGGTTTCTAGGGTATTTTACCCTATTTACTTATGCATCTAGGGTATTTCCCAGTAGTTTTGCTCAGGCAGCTATGAAACTGAAACTGTTTTCTGAAAGCAGAGCCCTTTCTCTATGTAAATGTGCATCACTATCCATAGGTACAGCTGAAGTCATTCCCTGAGGAAAGCAGGTGGATGATTAAGGTGGAATACCCAGGAGAAACTCTAGCTTTAAGCAGAGATGAAAGTAGAGGACCCTCTGTAAGTTGGCCCTTGGTTCCCAGTAGGAAACAGCAATGCAAGGGAGTGCTTGCTGAGAAACACACAAGAACCTGAGGGTATGGCAACCCTGACTGATAATGCAGTATTCCAAACATTGGCAGCTCGTGGAGCACTTTCAGGACTAGGATGAGAACATGAGTGAGCCTCTGCTTGTTCCTCACAGTTATGCCAGTGTCCATAGCCATGGAATTAGTTTGTGCTGTAGTGAGGGGGTGTTTATTGTCCTAGGCTCAAACCTGTAGCCTAGATCCCATTCATGACTTGTGGGAATGCTGAGGTGACGGATCCTCACCTGGTGCAGTTCATTGTGTCTAAAATCTGATGACCTTCCAAGGAGACAGGAGCTGTGATGGCATTTTGAGGAGTGCTGCTTTCTAGTGCACTGTGGTAACCATTGGCTCAAGCTGAGTTGCATTAGCCTTATAAATGGTGAATAGTATCCTTGTAGTGTATATTATAACAGAAAGTGTTACTAGGAGAATTGTGAATGAAATAATGCAACGTTTGCTGAAGCAAAGCCAACTTTGAGATCAGCTCAGTGTCATGACTCATTCAGTAAGTAAGTAAGAAAGAAAAAGCTGCTTAAATGGACACAAATGTTGTTACTTATTCAATGTCTGTCTTCAGTCAGGAACTAAAAAATAATTCTACTTTCCAACAGCAACTTACAATCTGTTAATTGCAGACAAGACCAGAGATGTAATGTACTGGTCTGGTTTTGGTTTGGTCTTTTTTCCTGGTTGTTGGTTTCGGGGTTTTTTGTGGTTTCTCATAATTATTTACTTCTATGTTTTTGAGAAGAAGCAAAAACATTTGAAACTTGAATAGCCACAGTGAGGTAGTCCCACAGGCTCTATGCTGAAAGTGTATCCTCAGGAAAACCATGCTTTGCGGATGAGTATCTAGACTTCTTAATTTTGCCTTATTTTGCTTTCTTGTATTCTTTCACAATTTCTTTTTTTCAGAATTTGAGAGGGAGTTAATAGAAAGAAAGTGAAACCCAAAGTACTGAAGAAGCCAACCTAAAAATTCTGAAATAAGTTTTGAGTGATGCATTTGAAGTCATCTAAATCTAGTGCTTCTATAGAATATTAAAAACCAAAATCAAAAGATCATTTTCCATTAAACAGGGAAGGGTATTTAAAGATATAAAGGTGCTACAAGGGTTATATTAGTTTTGCATTCCAGCTCTCTACTCCAATAGCATTTTTTGGGAATGCTTTTCATCCATGATCTCAACAGGTTTGTGGAACAGACTTTACAGCAGCTCTTTGGGTAATTGTGTCATGGTTTTTTGGGTAATCTCGTCTCTTGTTTTGCTGTTCTTCTGTAGAAGAATAAGAGCCCGGTGTGATTGCTTTGGTAACTTTGCTTTGATTGAATTTTCTGTTTCTGTGCCCATGCTGGAAGGGTGCAAACATAGAAAATGCAGGAAAGAAGCATAAGATCCTGTTGATTGTATTTTTGTTTCTGTTGAAACAAGAAAAGGTCTTATGGTGCATCAGGAACCAAAAGTTTGTATTGTTTCTTCAGTATTGATTTTTCTTCTTTTAGAATTTCCTGATTTTTAGATTTTAAAGGATCATTCAAGATGTCTGGGCTAATATCTTTATTACTGCACAGTGAGAGAGAATGATTTTGAGTCATTATAAAATGCATCTTCATTTTCCCAGAAAATGTTTTTGTCCTGGTTCTAGAGAGATGAAGTTTGGCTCTTTAGTGAAATTAGTATATTTTCATATGAACTCTATTTAATGGGAGCTAATTCAGTACTTAGTGGCAGGGAGGTGACATATCCAATTATGGTCTTCAAGGGCTCTTTTCTGTGACTGGAAAACTGAACAACAGTAAATGACTAATTAAGAGATAGTTCAATTACTGCTTGTGCTCATTGAAGGCTGAAGTAACTGCCCTGTGGCATTTCTGGTTGTGCTCTGGTTTCACATACTGCATGGCTGTCACTTCCACGAGGGTCATCTCAAAAAACTTCTTCACCCTCATTTGTGCCTCATGGCTTTTACTGGATCAAAATGTCACCTCCCAAAGAAGTTCCTCTGGGAATACTTCATGCTCTACTCAACTGTGCTTCTTATTTTCTCAGAGTTCATTAGTCCTTACTTGGGCAGCATTCCTGTTCCCCTAGAAACAAATGAGAGGGGAGTGTGCATTTCAAAACTTGAGTTTCACTGTGCTGTGTACATTTTCTTGGACACTACAGGTCTCCTTGTGGGAACATTAGATGCAGTGTTGGACTCAACGTCGAAAGTCGCCCCATTTCGCATCCTGCATCAGACCCCAGACTCCCAGGTCTACTGGTCCATCGCGTGCGGTACGTTCTGTGTGCTCTGGGAGCCAGCCGAGTCCTGAAGGTGGAAAAGGAGGGTGAAATGTATGGGATCCATTTTTGGCTTAGTCCTCTCACATCATTATTCGTTCTCCTGGCCTCTAAATGGTTTAAAAACATTTGCAAGCCTGAGCTCGACAGCAGTGTGTGGTTCCAGTTTTTCAGAACAGATCTCTGGACTCTTCCTGTTACACTTTCTGATTGCCTGCTTCCTGCAGGGGTCCATCAGGTACCGAAGCCTTTGGGCACTGTTACAGTGACAGAGGCACAATCTTTTCTTCTGTAAGGTGCAAGGGTAACTTGACACAGTTCAGGATGGACTCCCCCGGGTCAGCTTATCCCAAAGCGTGCTGTAGGTAGGAATAATAGTAGATGCTTATCCTAATATTTTTGTTTACTTTCTCTTTGCATGTTAAAACATGCAGGTTCCCAGTCATGGTCAGAGCTGAATTATTCCTCATATCTGTTGCTCTAGTACTATAAATTCTCTCTTTTTCTCATGTTGCATTATTAATCAAGTAAAGTAAATCAAAGTAAATACAGATTTGTTCTTGTAGCTTTAATTTAATTTAACTGCATGCCACTTTAAAAGGGCACCCTTATAGAATTTGAACAGTTTATGAATTGACAATAAATAACATTTCAGGGGCATTTCTTAAGAAGTCAGACCTGGAGACAGGCTATCAAAAAAGTACTTTCATATGTATGTTGGAAGTATACTTTGGGGAATTCTACTGCCATCAAGTCAGCCCTTGGAAAAATACAAAGGGTGATCTTCATTTTAGAACTGAATATATATAGATTTTTTGCTGCATAGATATGCTTTATAACTGAAAGCTACATAATATAATTGTCCTAATTGTGTTAGATTGTTTCTTCTGTGAAGAAATTGAGGGGATGACACTTTGTTCCTGCTATTACATATTAAGGGTCTGAAACAGTGCTCCTCAACCATTTAAACAATTACTAAAATGTTTCATCATTCCTGGGTCACCTCTGTGCCTCTGATTCACACTGTGACTCAAATAATTGGTCTACATGTGTAGTCTGAGAAAAAGAATTACTTTTGCGATGTAATTGCTATGTTAATTACTCTTCATATAATTTGTTAGGTGTTGGTGCAAATCCACCCAGTCTAATGGAGTCTGACTATTTAACTGTGTTTAGAGCAATTTCTATTCATTCACAGGGCCACTTTAATCCTGTAGAGTCCGTTGAAAGTTGGTTAATTACCCTTTACAAAGTAAGCTGAGCAAAAAGCAATTGTTCAAGGTGTGTTCTTGCTTGAGGGTATCGATAGTATGTGATCACACTGCCTGCTTCGATTGGTGAGCATTCTTGTGGAGGATGCAGCTGCCAATTAATTTATATTCTAGAATGCCTTTATTCAGACCTGTGTAAGTTCTTTCACTCTCCCTGTGCCCCAGCATCTGACGGGGAGTCACCTGTCTTTGGAGCACTGACTCTGTATTGAATTTGCTGAAACTCTGCGGTTTCACTCGTGGCATCTCAGTCCTTGCTGCTTCCCTGGTTACAGTGATGTTTGCTTTACATCCTCACATGTGTTAGGAGGGATTTTGCACAGCAGGTCCTAGTCTTGAAATTCTGCTCTGGAAACTGTTATCGGCCAGTGATGAAAACTGAGGATTTCAAAGGCACAGATTTAATTTCCTGCTGAGCCTCATGGGTTTGGTCTCATGTTTCCCACATTCTGGACCATTAGACTGGGAGTGTTGCAGTTGGGCTGTGCTGTCCATGCTGGGGAGGTGCTGCTGAGAGGAAGGAACTGTCAGTCCAACTCAGGCTTCAGCCCTGAGCCACATAATGTTAACAAAGCTGAGATGCTTTTGGATTTAAAGGCCAGAAATAGAGCTGCATAAAGGGCTTGAGAGATAAAAACATAGCAGTGCACGTTTCATGTACACTAAATACATTTTCAGTGTTCACAAGAGGTAACAAGAAATTTGAGACTTGTGGTTTTGACTAGTTTATCTAAATTACTCTGTGACTTGGGAATTTGCTAAGTATTCTCTTGATTAATAGTTTCGGTGAAATGATTAAAGTCTGTCCTAATTTAAAGTAATACTTTCTTTTTCAATCAGGATCCAGCAGAGAAGAAATAACAGAACACTGGGAGTGGTTAGAACACAATGTTATGAAGACTTTATCAGTATTTGATTCAAATGAAGACATTACGAGCTTTGTCCAGGGAAAGATAAGAGTAAGTAACAGACATAATTGGGAAAGGCTAAGTACTTTTTTTCCTCTAACTGTACATGAGTAATACGTCCTCTGTAGAATATCCAAGGACAGCATGGTAATGCTGCCTGTTCTGATTGCGTGACTGTTAACTTTAACATGTGCCATTGTGTCTGTTTCTCTGCCCCACAAGTAAGTAAGGTTGTTTGATGTAAACTCCACTTGGTAAATGATACATCAGATTCCTTTAGATAGTGGTCTAAAACTGTTGATAAATTATTTCACAATAATTTTAACAGTGCCTGGGAAGCATATGGTCTATTTTTGTTCACTCTATATGTGCTAAATATTTAGCCCAGGAGCTCTTGGGATTAAGTGAGGAAAATACGTCTGTTTCAGAAGAGGAGATACAGGAATGTGTCTTGCCTAAGCTTTGTGGGAGACTTGGTGGATGAGTCTGAAATAGCACATTTTACTTGTGACCTGCGATTTGATCCTCAGACTATTCTTCCCCTTCTAAAACTTACTCTCCTGTTGGGAGAATGCTGTGCTGTGTGCATGCAGGTGAATATATGACACCCACCCACATGGACACATACATAAAGTAATGTGATTTTTGTTGTAGGGTTTGATTGCTGAAGAGGGAAAAGGTTCTTTTGTAAAAGAAGATGATCCTGAGAAGTTTCGTGAAGGTCTTATGAAGTTTGAGAAGTGTTTTGGATTACCAGAGCAGGAGAAGTTGATTACCTACTACTCGTGCAGTTACTGGAAGGGCAGAGTGCCCTGTCAAGGGTGGCTCTATCTTAGTACCAACTTCCTTAGCTTCTACTCTTTTTTACTTGGAGCAGAAAGTAAGTAAACCTTGATGCTGAGCTGAGTCTCTTCCTTCATGCTTTACTGCTTATCTTTCAGATTAGGAGGAATTCTTCCTATGTGCTAAAGGAGCTGTTTTGTCATGTGAGCAGGTGTCAACAGAGATGAGCTAAAATGTCAACATGATTTATGGAAATGCATACATTTGTGTAATACACTACACAATATCTGTTATTATGCTTCCTTCATTCAAGCTTCAGAGAGAAGGCAGACTTGCAGAAGTTGAGTGTAGCTAAAAATTGCCCATCATCTTTAGTTCATGCTGCATTGTTAACTCTGTGAGGATTACAGTTATTTCTTCACACACAGGCTTAATGTTTCACATGGGTGCACTACACACTGGTGATAATTGCACATAACTTTTTTTTTCCCTGTGTAATGTTAGTTTGAAATGCCCAAACAAATGCCTCTAATAGTGTGTACTATAACTGTATTTATGTGAAAAATGGAAAACATATAGAAAGTAGGACCCTTCAAAGCTGATTTTGATCTGTATTGAGAAATGCCATGGCTAAAGGGCACAGTTCCTCTACAAGCCAATACATGATGGATTTAATTTAAGAAGCCCTATTGGTGAGCTGTTGAAGGGGGTTGGCTTGTATGATGGTGTTTGTTTGCTGTTTTCATTTTCACATAAGAGCAAGGAAAAAGTGATGTAGACTTGTGTTGTCATACATGGTGTGTGTTTCAATGTTTTTCTATAAAATTCTTTCTAATGGAATTATTTTTTAGGAAATGTGAAGAGAATGTGTTTTGTGCTTACTAGTTTGTAGTCCTTTCCAAGTGTGTTATCATTTGACTGTGTTGCTTAATTATATTTTATTAGTGCTGCTATTACTGTGTTTCTTTCTTTAATACAAGCAGATACTGAGGAGTGACTCTCATGTCCTTATATTTTTATTTTCAGTAAAACTTATTATATCCTGGGATGAAATATCAAAACTTGAGAAAACTTCCAACGTGATTCTGACAGAGAGCATTCATGTGTGCTCCCGTGGGGAAGATCATTATTTTTCCATGTTTTTGCACATTAGTGAAACATTCCTTCTCATGGAGCAGCTGGCAAACTATGCAGTTAGAAGACTTTTTGACAAGGAGACATTTGAGAATGATCCAGTCCTTCATGACCCTCTGCAGATTACCAAGAGGTAATGTATTACTTATAGTTTATCTGTTCTGGGCCCAGTATTTGTTTAGGCAAAGAGGAAGAGAATCCTTGTCTCAAGGAGATAGTAAATATCAGCAAAACTGGTGTTGTCTTAACCAAGGGTCTCATTAAAATGTTGGACCAAAGCCATGTGAGGCATTGTAATTTGTTGTTACTGGGCAGGATCCAAAGCCTATATGAAGGCAGGAGGTAATCAAATCTTCAGAACTGGTCTTCCAACTGAAAGGTTTGTGTTAGTTTGAATTTTGAAAAGGTGTTCTAGCAGCATTTAGGATTAGAAAATTCAGATTAGAGCTACAGTGTCTCCAGAGATACCTGATGAAGAAGAATAAGGTGGGGAAGAAATCATTTAATAAACATGTGGAAATGATAACTGCATGGCTTTTCTGAAAGTCCCTGGAGGTGAGTGATTAAACCAATGAGGTGCAGGTGGGTGTGTGCCTTTCCTGAAGAAAAACATTATTTTGGGTGGTGGGAAAGACATGAATATCGGTAACTTAATGGTTGAGACCCTTCCTTTTCCTTTGATCACTCAGTTTGGTGGCAGTGCTGGAGAGGGTTACTGGTCTACAACCAAAACATCGTTTCTGGCTGCAGTTATCTGTGAAAAATTAACCCATGGCAGATGTTTACAACATGTGCTACATTTCTAGCTAATTAATCCTCTGTCAAGCCAAAACTTGCTTTATTTTTAAATGGATTATTCTGATGTGTGGGGAAACAGAGCACATTAGGCTATTAGTATCTTTTCTGCACTACCTGTAGGCCCTGTAGTGCTCTGCTGTGTAAGAACATTATTGAATCTGGTCTTGTTTAGTGACATATTTAAATATTTTGTTAAGTGCATGTACAGGTAGGTGTGGTCCTGCCCTTTGTTGCCTCTTCAAGAAAAACATTGAACCCTCCAGACTGACCCCATAGATTATGGGAGAGGAGAGCATGATGATTTACTATCTTTTCCCAAGATATTTTTGACTTTTGTTTTTGTAAAGACACTTAAAATTGACTTTATTTTTCTTTTGTCTTTCCTTCCTATTTGTTTTATTTTTAATCCAGAGGCTTGGAGAACCGTGCCCACAGTGAGCAGTTTAGTGCATTCTTCAGGCTACCTAAAGAAGAGTCCTTGAAGGAAGTTCACGAGTGCTTCTTATGGGTTCCTTTCAGTCATTACAACACCCATGGGAAAATGTGCATTTCAGAAAACTACATCTGCTTTGCTAGCCAGGATGGCAGCCTGTGCAGTGTAATCATTCCATTGAGAGAGGTAATGCAGACTCACAGTCAGAGCCAGTTATACCAGCAGTTTTGCACTTGTGTAGTTTTATGTCAGTTTAGCAGATTTTCATTGGGACCTCCTTACTTTATGTGATGTCATGTATTTCCCCCTACCCTGGATACTGCATGTAGGAATTCTGTTTGTAGGTTTTCAGAACTGCTTTCATGTGTCAGATTTGTTTCTCTATCTTCTTTTCCTTTTCTAGATACTCTTACTTCTGTAGCTCAGTACAGAATCCAAATTTTTTAATACTTTTTTTTTAATGAAAAAGCTTTTGCTTAGTCCTTGAAGGTGAGTTAATAAGACATTCTCAAGATAAGAAGTAAAGGATTGTAGAGGGTAAAGGATTTTGAAGATTAGTAATGACTCTGCCATGTTTCTTAGCTCAGTAGTGCAGTTTTTTGCAGCAGTTGAGCAGTGCTGTCTGTTCAAAAGTGTAGGAAAATCCTGTTGTCAAGTGAGCAAGTAGCAATGCCATTACAGCTGATAATCTCAAGAGACTGTAAGGACAGAATAAGGACCATATAGCAAAGGAGACAGCACTGGAATTTCTATAAAGTACTATAGTAGACCACAGAATAACTTCTGGGAAAAAACAGCCAAGCCTCTCCATTCTTGTCTTGACTTCATGTGCTCTGGGACATTGCCACATTTCAGTCTTCCAGTGTTAAAAGCTTTTCATCAACACCAGACACATTTTACAATAGCCTACAAATAAACCATGTTCTATAATTGCTCTGTAATTGCTTTACATGCTCTGTGTACACACTGCCTAGCACCTGACATAGGGGGTGAGCTGTACTAATTTCAGCAATATACTTGGTGTTCTCCACCTACATAAAACAATTTATTTGATTATCTATAAATAATGCTGCAAACAATAGAGAATTCCATAACATAAGAGGCCGTGTTACAGGAGCTGGCTCTAAATTTATTCTTATGGGCTGTCGGGCCCTCACTGTTTGTTCTACAGTACTGCAGTTACCTCATTTCAGTGGTGTTTCCTTCTTTACCTGTAACAATGTGCTCAGTGATTTTCCATTCTTTACCTTTAACAACATGAATGCATCAGCAGTGCCAGTCAGTCTATATCCTCATGATTGTCACACTTGTACTTGCGTGATTAAAGTGTTTTAACTGCTCTAATCTGTAACTGTTCCATCACGGCAATTAAAGTCAGCTCCAGCTGTCATGTGTTATGACAGCTGTTTTGACAGGGCATTCTCAGTGGAAATTCAGTCTTGTAAAACTTGTTTCATTTGATTACTTACAGAAGTCATGTTTTCTCTGCTTTTGGATGGTAAGAAAAAAAAGCAACAGCTTCAGTGGGTAGAAGGAGACAAGGTTTTCAAATAAGCTGAGTACTCACAGCTGGGAAAACCTTTTCGAAGATTTCTGGTACTCTTGTCAAAAATCTATTGCATAACACTTAGTGCCTTTTGCTAAAATAGCTACAGGCAGTTGAGCTTTCAGCTTGTAACCTGTGTTACCAAGTCTGCCTGTTTAATGTACACATGTATTCTTAAGAAGTTTTCTCTTTTATAAGCAAGCAGGTAAAATTCCTTGCTTAATTTATGTATCCTTGGTTCCATAGGTCACAGGGGTGGATAAGGCAGATCCAGCCAACAGAGGAGTCAGCATTAGTACCAAAGGGAAAACAGCTTTTCGTTTCACGGAGGTGAGAGATTTTGAACTGCTTGTGGCAAAGCTCAGAATGAAATGCAGAGCAGCTGCAAGTCCACAACACATCATAAGTACTGAGGTAACTGCTCTGGCAATTCTAATTTCTTAGAATTTGTTCATAGGAATAAGTTATGTACCTCTGGTTTTAAGGCTTGGAAAGATAAATAACTGTACTCGTGTGAAAGAGAATGGGTTAAACAATGGTGCTCCTGTGAATGCATTATGGTTTGGGTTCTTTTACCTTGTTTTTCATCAGGTTTTGAAAAACAACTCCAGCTCTAGTGCTGGTTTTTAAGTGCTCTCAGGTTTTCTGTATAGTTCATTGGATGCATGGGGTTTTTTTGGTGGTGATGGATGGTCAAGCCTTCCTATCCTCATATTCTCAGTTTTCATTATGAATATTTGTCCTTTCATAATTTTGTTTTTTGCTCAAGAGATGGCTTTTTTTTTTTCCAAATGAGGCCTCCGGAAAACCCAGCTGTGCAGAGCAGGGACTGCTGTTTTTCATTTATTTTAGAAACCTGTATCTGGTACCTGTAACTTAATATATTAAACAATGATGGTCTGGTATCAGTGCTGCTTCTTGAAGGATTGTTTGTTATTTATGAGTACCACTGTTAAATTTTTTTCAAGGTTCCAGCTGGTTCTGCCTCTGACAGTCCGAAGGATTTTGGTGCAGGACAGTCGAAGATGGGCCAGAGAGATAACAGCAAAACTGTCAGTACAGAAGCACTAATGACTGTCTACCATCCTCAGGATGCTGAGAACCTTGACTCTAAAATGGTAAGGGATAAAATGGCCAACAGTTGTTGGAATCGAATTGGAAAGGACTGAATCAAAATTAATTCCAGCCAGGCTGCTGATTTCCTCTGGGTCTTTGCCAGCTTTCTTTCATCTGCATTTTCTGTATTTGGAGTCCACAGGGTGCTTCTTCATGGCTCCATTCAATTTTCTGCTCATCTTGTTTAATAATGATATGCCTTATCTTCATGGAGTTAATTTCTCCTGCTCTTCACCCCTCAGGGAAGAGTTGGCTGCTTGTTTTATGATAGTGAACATGTTGCTTTTCTATACGAATTTTCAAGATACAAAGTCACTGCAAACTCTTTGGGAGCAAGGAGAATGTTATAAGAAATTGACTTAACTTCTTCCTTGTTTCATTCTTCTGCACCACTGTCTAACAAAATTATGCTCTGGAAAATATTTATGTAGTTGCTTTTGCAGCAGAACTTCCAATTTTTGCTTCTCCATAGTATGTGCAAGAAGACAGGTTTAATTTCAAAGTAAGTCTTTCAGCAGAATTGGGTAAATTAAGATACAAAATTTTTTATATTAGAAGTACCAGAAAATAAATACTTGTTGGGCAGGACAAAAGGGGATCCAGATTTTTAAGTCCTGCTTTTTGTAGTATGTTGAACAAAAGTGGACAAAATCTCCTTTTCCTTTCAGCACCGTTAGTTGCTTTAACAATGTTAAATCTTAGTGCTGTGTGCACAGAAATTGTAATGGTGACCCTGTCTCAGCCCTGGAGCCTCACATGAGCTGGAGCACCCAATCAATAGTTGCTTTGCTTCAGAGAAATGTCTGTTTGACCTTACTGTGCTGTGGCACTTGTTGGTTTCTGTCAGATGGGATACTGGATTAGATCTACCTTCTGTCTCATCTGGTATAAACATACTTTAAAGAATAGTAGGTCATGTATGAGATGGCATTTTATGCTGAATTTGTGCCCTGCATAGGCTGGATTTTGCTCTGATTTGCTTCAGCATTCATTTCACACATCAATACAGATGCCAACACCGCAGTTTGCAGTTTATATGAATATAACAGGGAGCAAAATTTACTTTTGTTCTCTGAAACCTGGGGAGAATCTACCAGTATACTTAATGCTTGTTATCTTCTGCCTTTTCTAGTTGAAAGAAAAAATGAAGGAACAGTTATGGAGCATCCTGTTTGCAGAACGGGGCCATGGGGTCAGTATGTTTCGAACAAAGAAGACTCGAGACCTGGTTGTAAGAGGCATCCCAGAGGCATTAAGGGGAGAACTCTGGCTACTCTTTTCAGGTATTGCATAACAAGTATAATTGATTTGTTTTGGGAGTCATTGGCAATTTTCATTGCAGAGTGATTCCATTAATTTCAGTAGAATTACTCTGACACATTACTTCAGTAGTATCTGGAGATTCATGAAGTACCTTAGTAGTCACCAAAATTTTTATACAAATCGCAAGCAATCAAATAACTGCTTTACTGTTGTCTTCTGATACTGTGCAATGCAATGTATTGGCAGGTGCTGTAAATGATATGGCATCCAACCCTGGTTATTACACTGAGTTGGTGGAAAAGTCCTTAGGAACGTGCACTTTGGCTACGGACGAAATTGAACGAGATTTACGTCGTTCCTTACCTGAGCATCCTGCTTTTCAAAGTGACACAGGAATTTCTGCACTCAGGAGAGTTCTTACAGCTTATGCATACAGGAATCCACAAATTGGATATTGTCAGGTACAGCAGTTTTGAGTCTCAGTGTTGGTTGTTGAAATATTAGCTCATGATGGCAGTATGGTAGCGCCTCATAAAATCTGTCACAGAAATGTGGAATGGTTTCTTGCTTAGTGATTCACTTACCTTGCTTGTTTCATGGCATTGTGTAAAATGAGTTTTTACATTGTACTTGAATTAGTTTATGAGTGCTGTCACGTCCACTTCATATATGCATTTGCATTCTAACTAGACATACAGCACTAAAAAATATTTTTATGTACTTTAAATACTCTCTTCTTTATTTAATAACATAGAAGTAATACTCGTGTCCTGGATATGGCTGTAGGTTATCTCAGCACTTTAAAAATGTGCTGTGAAGTGCTTTCAGAAATACAAGTTCTCAGAAATAATACCAGTTGTGTTTTCACCATCTTTTCTCTTAAATGTTTCCTTTCCTGTTTGAATGTTGCAGGCAATGAATATTCTGACATCAGTGCTTCTGCTGTATGCTAAAGAGGAGGAAGCATTCTGGCTTTTGGTTGCTGTGTGTGAAAGGATGCTCCCTGACTATTTCAATCGCCGAATCATTGGTAACATACATCTGCCTTTTTATCTATCTGGAATTGACTGTCTATCTATACTGAATGTCCATGGTTATTCATTAAGAACAAATGTAAGGAGTGAGCTGAAGACTGACCTGTGGAGAGAAATCATTCCATTTGGTTTGGTATCGTGGAGTAGAAAATGGAGGTTACAGAGAACATCCCATGACTCCTCCCTAAATAGTCGTGGATGTGGTTTTCAGATATTGTCAGTATTCTAGGCATAACTACTCAGGAAATAGTCAGTTAGACTATTATACTGTTCTTTTAGAATTACAACTGCAATTCATACTATTTGTTTGAAACTTAGCCAGTTTAGATAAAAGAAAAGGAGTTACTCCAGGTCCAGACTTAGACTTTGATCTCATATGCAGTTCTGACAGCTGTATATGCTAGAAGAAAATGGGGTGTGAAGTTTCTCTCTTGTTGCAGAGGGAGTGTATTGGCTGTTAGGAGAGTCACTGGAAGCAGCCATGCACTCACCAAAGTGCCAAGACACTTCAAACATGCCCAAGGCTCTGGCCCCATGCATGGAGAGCACAGCAATCCAATCGGGGAAGGAGCCAATGGTTCCATACAGCTGGGCCTGTGTGTGCTTGTACAACAAAGCTGCACTAGGACAGGAACTTTGTTTCTGGCTGGTGCTCTGGGAAAAGTGTGCTTCTCTGTATTAAGATTTGGGTGGTGGTTTTGTTATCCTTTCCCTGCAGGTGCCTTGGTAGATCAGGCAGTGTTTGAGGAGCTCATCAGGGTTCACCTGCCTCAGTTGACAGACCACATGACGGACATGACTTTTTTCTCCTCGGTCTCTCTCTCCTGGTTCCTTACCCTTTTTATCAGTGTGCTGCCAATTGAAAGTGCAGTCAATGTGGTGGACTGTTTCTTCTATGATGGAATAAAGGCAATCTTGCAGCTGGGCCTTGCAGTGCTGGAATACAACATGGAGAAGTTGCTCACTTGTAAGGATGATGCAGAAGCAGTCACTGTTCTCAACAGGTATCGGTGTAACTTACTCTTTCAGGTTACATAGCAGCTCTATAATTGCATATAGGTAAGTCATTCTGAGGTAGCTGAGAAGACAGCTAGCCAAGACTTCCAAAGGCTTCAAAGGAATTAGTGTTCATCTCAGGCTGAAATTCTGGAAGAGGTGGCTGGAAAGTGGGCCTGGATCCTCTGAAAATCCCATCCTACATTCAACTTCTTCTAAAACCAAAACTATTTTGTGAATTTGTAAGAAAAAGCAATGTACTTTTAACCTTGAATTGATATTCTGTATAGAAGGCAGCTTTCCTAATGATGAGATGATCTAAAGCACATTATGACTGTTCCAGAGAGTTCAGGCATCAACTTGCAGCAAATTCTTCAGCTCAGTTCTTGTAGTTTAGGCTGCTGAATCCTCTGCTGTTAATGGCTTAAAACAGAAATAAGACCAAAAAAATGTGATGATTTCAATCATGATGAGATGTTTGTTCTATATTGGTAACATGAAGTGCACTTTAAACTGATGTACTGCAAACAAAAGTTGCACGTTTTTTTCTTCACTAACTGAATTCTCTTGTTGATGTTGTGGTTGTGTATCATGGAGTATTAAAACAGCAAAATTACTGTGCTATAGGAGTTAACAAGTTATGACTGTTAAGAACTGATAAGAATTTCTGTTTAGTGAGGCTTTTACATGTTGCATGTTTGAATGGGGTAGGAGCTACAGAATTATTGAGGAAAATGTAGTTTTTGTAATGACACCATGCAGTGTGGTGTTTATTGTAAAATCTGGCCTCCCCACTGGGTCTGTTTAGGTTGGTTATGTCAGTGTGATAAGCAGGTGCAGATCAGGCATGTCTTTGGCTTATACCTCTGGGGGAATTAGGATTGTCTTGTTCACAGTTCAGGACAAGCCTTTTTCTCTGTCCCACTTAGTACAACCTTGCTATATGGATTAGAAAACCAGGGGAATGCCAAGTGGAAAGGACTTTGGAAAGGGTCTAGTTTAACTTCCCACTCAAAAGGGGGTTACTGCTAGCACTAGATCACATAAGCTCAGTCTTAAAAGTTCCCAAGGCTTGAAGATCTACAGCCTTCTCTGGGTGGGCAGTTCCCGTGTTTGTGTATCTTTGTTGGTATTACAGCACATTTGTGCTACTGACTCTTGATATTCTTTGCTTTTTCCCATTCTCTGCACACTTTTTCTTCAGTAGATGCCAATGCTATTGTTTTATTGTGATAAACTGGTTCTTGCTGATTTCTCATGTGTTTGCTTTGTGCAGATTTTTTGACAGTGTCACTAACAAAGACAGTCCTTTGCCTCCAGCTGTGCAGCAAGGCTCCAACCTCAGTGATACAAAGAGTGACCATCCAAAAGTGGACATCACTGACCTGATCCGAGAGTCAAATGAAGTATGTGTTCTTGTGGGTATGTTTTGCATCCTGTGCAGTGTTTATGTTTCATGGGTTAATTCAAAATAGTACAGTTGCATTGTACAAACTAGGGAAGAAAATCTGTCTGGATTGGTAGAAATTTGACTCTGCATTTTGCTGAGCCTCACTGAAAAACTTAGAGGTTATGGGATAGGTTTGCTTTTCTGTTGTTTTGGGTTCTTAACTGCTGAGAAGGTCTTTCTGTCCTGAGTGGAATTCCCTAGATTCACTGCAGGTCATGTATTACTATCCCTCATTCACATTATTAGTATGTTAACTAAATGTCAAAATACAGCAGAAACAGCCTTTGTGTTACACTAATTTGAGACTGATTATTGCACATTGCAGATACTGGTAACTTTTGACATAACAATGTGTATGGGAAACTATGTACTTGAGTAGTTTATGGTATGGGTGAGGAAGAACAGCTGTGTTCTTTTACTACTTTCTTTCAATTTGCAAGTTTGCTTTCTGCACTGTTAAGCTTTGGAGCTCTGCACTGGGGAGGAAATACATCTAGCTTCTCCTTTTTGTCCCCAGATTTCCATCAGACATATTTTTCCCTTGCCATGATGTGAATCAGAGTATTAATGTATTTGTAGATAGGTTTCTGCTCAGCCCACTGGAAGGCAAGCTGAGAGAAAAGATATGTTCATACTTTGCTTTTTCGGTTAACTGGTTTCTTTTATCTGTGTGATAGTTCTTTTGTTTTCTGATTCTCAGTCATGTTTCTAGTAAAAAATCCACAGTGCATCTCTTGAAAAAATGTCCTGACCTTGACTCAGAAAAGATTAACTAACTGTAATTGGTACAATTTAGAAACTGTCTTCTTTGATTTTTTTCTGAGAAGAGGGTGTTACTTTTAATGGGGTGGACAATGACAAGAATCAGAAACTCAGTTTCTCTTGGAACTGTCTTTATGACACTGGGCTAATCATACAAAAGTCTGTTCTGCTATAGTATTGTTTTACAAGAATGTTACACTGGAGAATCGTTTTTGGAAAATGCTTTACGATTCTTGAAAAAAAAGTTGCAATGTATTATGGGTCTTTCTTGTCATGATGAGAACTCAAAGTGAGGGTGAATACTTGCAGAATAGAGACCAGAGATAGTAAGTAATGAAGTGCTGTATATTGCATTCAGAAGTGTAAGTTGAAGCTTTCACAGAGATGAAATCATGACTGAAAAACAAAAATTCACTTTCTTCTGCAGGAGATTGCACCAAAATAATAGTCTCTGATTTGGTATGGCTTTTGAACATTGTTTTGGGCAGATCTTTGAACCTGAATTTTCCACTTCCAAGCTGACAGCCCTGTTCTTAGGCCCATGTCCCAATTTCTATCTCACAGCCCCTTTTTCATACCCAAATATTGTCTTCAGTTGAAACTGAGTTTCTTCAGGGCTGGCAAGTGTCTCATATTTTAGAACTGCTCATACAAAGTAAGAGTCAATTTCCTGCTTCCCGTTTTGACCAGACAGTTAATTTCAACACAGTTGTGGTGTGGTGAAGGGTTTTATTTTCATACCACTGTGGAAATAAAATAAAATAAATTTCTAAATGGGAAGTTTGCTGCAATGTAGAGTTGTCATTCTGCAAATCGGTTACAAATTATGGAGAAGTGAACGGAGATGCTTTCTGTGATACTGTTGTTTTATACAGGTGTTCACAAGATAAATGAGTTTAAGTGAAAAGGTATGGAGTTGAATTTTAAAATGTAGTTCAGTTTCATGCCTTTGACTCGGGCACTAATGCAGTTTCTTTGGCAGTCTAATCAGTCATTAAGAAGTCATGTTTACCTAGAGAATGGAAGACTATAACGTTTTATGACATTACATTAATTCAGAATTACATTGTACATTGTATTTATATTCTTACTAAGACCATTGCACAATATCAGTGCTCAGAAGCCAGACCAGTGAATGAGTTATGATTCAGAGATGCAATTTCTCTCTGCTTCCACTTTGTTTCAAGCCAGAAGGATGCTGGTAGTGGTCTCCACAGGAACACAGAAATACAGTTCTGGGAGGAAACTCCACAGGTCATCCAGTCCAGCTTCCTGTCCAGCATCCACCCAGATCGTCCTTTAAAAAGTCTAGTGCTGTTAAAATAGTTCAACAAAAGAAAATCTGCAAAATCTTTAGTCCATTCTAGGGTTTCTCTGCCCTTGTGGGAAAATATCCAGTATAATTTCTCTTGGATATTCATAAAGCAGTATTGAGGAGAGTTGGTTGTGGTTTTCTCTGTAGTTCCTTGTTGCTATTAGGTCGTTGTTCATCATTTACCCTTTCAAGTCTGGTCATAGAATCAATTATAGACGAGTTTGGGTTGGCAAGGGCCTTTAAAGACCATCTAATCCAATGCCCCTGCAGTGAGCAGGAACAGCTAGATCAGGCTGCTCAGTTGGAGTCCAGCCTCATCATGACTCTTAAGTTAGAAGAATGAGTCCTACAGATAGCTCTCCCAAAAGGGAGTTGCCAGATCTATTCTTTGTCTAGAGTTAATACAACCAGTTGCTTTAACCTTTCGTCAAAGTTAATGTGATCAGACTCCTTTGTCTGTGTTGCAGTTTTTCATATCTTGTTTGAAGGGCATTGCTGATAAGAAAACAAACACACTGCAGAAAAGCTTCTGGAAGTCCTGCCTAGTTTGGTTGTTTATCACTCATTTGTTCTCAAAGTTTGTTATTAGGAGCAGTTTTGCCCATGGTGCATGGTGGTCATGGTTAGGCCATGTCTTCCTGATTGCCTGTGCTGTTGAAAAGTGTCAAAAAACTTACAGAAGAGGAGTTGAATCTGCTGTTTCAGTTCTACTGAATTTCCTCATAGAAGGAAATTAAATTGATTTGGCATGGTCTTGATAAAGAATGTTGTCCTGTTTTGATCTCCTGGTTTCTGTTTAGATTTTAATTGTTTAATAATTTGTTCCATGATTCCTCTGATAATTTGTTTCTAGTTTTTGCCTCCTATCCCACTTTTCCTTAAAGGTAAATGCATTTATTCTACTCCAGTGCTCAGACACCTTTCCTGTGCTTCAGAAATTGCAGAGGTAGCTAAGAATGATTCAGAAATTACTTAGGTAATCTCTTAATTTCACTAGAGTGAACTTAAATCCCTGACAACATGCAAATCTCAGACTTTCCTGCCTTGCAGTAATAGTCACCATGTGATAGCAGAGTTGGGTATAGAGCCAACACACACTGAAATCCCTTCCTTCATCTTCCCACAAAGGGGGCTACTCCAGTTTCTTCTTTCTCCATTGAAACACTTTTTAAACACCCTTTTGAAAGTTACACTGGCTAGGGAGAATGTTAGTGCTCTAATAAATTATTTTTTCCTCAGAGTTTCTGTGATCTTCCTTTATGTCCATACCTGTGTTGTGCTTAGCTGCAAGAAAGACAAACATACCTGTTTAGATGTGTCTCCCAACAGTTGAATGGAATGGTGCTTTTCTTCTTAGAGATACGGTGATATTCGCTATGAGGATGTGGAGAGCTTGCGCTGCAGGAACAGGCTGTTTGTGATCCAGACCTTGGAAGCCACGACCAAGCAGAATGTGGTGAGTGACTTGGAAGAGTTGAGTCTTCTCTCAGATAAAATTCATTCCCTTTTGGAAGGTTCTGAGAAGAGCTACAGTTTCCAGGGCCAAATATATGATTTTATACACGGAACCCCCTCATGTCTGCAGGGTGTCTGTTAACTGAGGCTTGGCCTGTGATGTTTTCAGTCTGTGAATCACAGCATGACCTTCTGGTCTCCTTACAAGTAACACCATCGCCAACCACTTCTAAAGGCTGGAATACCTCTCACACTTTGTGTGGATTGGAACAGGCTGACCTATATTTCTGTCTGCTGATGCTAATGCATTTCTCTTAGAGGCATAGAGCACTGTACAGTGAAACAATGAAGCACCTGCATTTTTACTCTGGAAAGCAGCTCTGAAGAGGTTATTGTAGTGCATTCAACAGGGGTTGCTTTTTGTCTGTGATGTGTCTGAATGTCTGGTGATGTGGCAGCTTTCCATCTGCCTATCTCATCCTTTCAGTTCAGATTGCTGAATGAAGGTGGGGGTTGTGAGGAGCTTCCTTTGTTTGTCTGTTTTCTTCAGGGGCTCATTTCCAATACCTGATGATAATACTAGTCTGTCCACCACCCAGTGCTTCTTTCTGTAGTAAATGTGGCTTGTAGCAACAGAAACTGAGTGCTGGTGGTTATGCTAAGATGGTATTGTTCTATTTCATTTTACAAAACATATATATTGTGAAGATGGAAGCTAGTCTTACAACAAACTTTGTTTTAAAAAGCTGTGAACAATTTTTTAATTAAAAAAGAAGAGGATTCAGTTTCACTGTTGAGAGCTGAACATGCATTTGCCCATTTAAAGGAAGCTATATGTTACGTCATTATAAATAATTACAAATATTAAGGAGTTTTATCTCCTGGGTTTCATAGTGTAGGCTCCATGTATGTTAGTAACGTGATTAGCTTTAAGCTTTTCTATTTTTTGAGAAATTATTTCTTTTAATCTATAATCTTCTGATTTCTTTTTAAAAGAAATGCTACTCTTACTTCTAATTGTAACATGCCAAAACCTGGAATATGCAAACAGCATCTCTTAATGTGATGTTAAGTTTCCCATAATTTTATTCTATGGCCTTATTCCAAAGAGGGAAGACCCATTAATTAATTTTTTCTTAATTTTGTTTCAGCTACGTGTTGTGTCTCAAGAAGTAAAATTCAGTCCTAGTGATCTTGAAGAGCTTTATGAATTGTTCAAGGTAATGTGCCATTTTCCTCACTTACTAAACAGATTTTGAAATGGTTTTAATAGAGATAAAGGTTGGACTCAGTATATGTTTTACATGCCAGCTGTAAATCTGATTACATAGTTAACTCCTCACATCTTTCCCCCAGAGAGACTTGTTGTTTCCTAAAACCTCATGTTTTATCTTTGCTTTGCAGAAGGAGCACTTTCTTTCCTGTTACTGGAGTGTAAACAGTCCTGTCCTGCAGCATCACGATGCCAGTCTGCCCTACCTTGAGCAGTACCGCATTGACTGCCAGCAGTTCAGGGTTCTGTGCCATCTCCTGAGCCCCTGGTCACACTGTGCCAACAGAGACTCCCTGGCCCTGTGGACATTCCGGCTGGTGGATGAGGGCTCTGACTGCCTTATAAACTTCAAACAATTTGCCTGTGTTCTTGGTAAGTCAGCAACACATCCATGAGCACATTCACGAGGCTCCTGGGAGTGGTCCTGGGGTGTATCACCTTCCATACACTACACACACAGAGCTAAGGAGACTTAGTCTCTTAACACAGGGTCAAATAGTGTGATTTTTATCACACACAGAATGAGCCCCTCTTGGAGATTAAATTTAAATATGGCTTGGCCATCAAAATATCCAAAAATTAAGAATGGTCTGATCTCATTGCCCAGCCTGCTTGGTTTATGATAAATCTTCATACTAAGTCATCTTATACACAGGTTGTGCAGCATGACCAATGCCTTATATCTCTGGGGAACTGAAAGGTTTCTTGGCTCACTGCTCTGTTCCTTTCATCTTGTTTTCAAGGTGGTATTATTTAGGAAACAAAAATGTAAGGGAAATGCAGAGATGTTAGTGCTGTATTTCTTTGGTGCTGTGGTTTTATTTTAGTAAGTCATAGACATTATTAGTGTTCTTTCCTCAGTGTAGGCTAACCCCAGGCTCAGCCACAGGTGATAGTGCTTTCCTTAAGATTCATCTCTAATTACACTCCCTGTAAGGTAGGGCACGTGTCCAGTTCCAACCTCCCTGGGTTGTATTTGTTTAGGTTAAATGGGTGTTTTAAAGTTTGGTCCAGTTGAATAGACTGTCCTTTCCCCTGACAGATACGATGTATAATGGAAGCTTCACTGACAAACTCAAGCTTCTTTTTAAGTTGCACATCCCTCCAGGTAAGTGAGAAGCAGTGGCATTTGGGGAGAGCTGTTTCTGGTTTTTGTCGTTGTTATTACTGCTTTGGTAATGCCTGAGTGCCACGAACCCACTTTATTCAATTGTTTATTGCAGCTTTTACTGAAGTAGAATCTCTAAGCCCTTCCAAAGGGGATGATCTTTCAAAAGAAGAACTGATCCACTTCAGCCAACTCAGTGGTAAGCTCCAGGGTGTGAGGTTTTGCCTGCAGAATACGAGAAGGGATCTATTACTTATCCTGTGAAAAATAGGTATTTCTTCTGAAAACTAGTAAATCCAGTAAATCATATCCTTGTTAACAGAATCCTCAGTGAAGATCTTCTGTAGATAGTTACAGTTTAATAAAGTTGTGCAGAATTTGTGGGTAGCTCACCTGATGGTTGAATTTAAAGGCCATGGGTGTTTACATGGAAATAGCAGAGTGTATTTGGTTGGCATTTTGCAGCCTGTTGTGGTGAAGTGATGGCTGTTTTATTTTTGCATCCTAGGCATAAAGGGATGGTATTTGCTGCTTCAAGAATTAAAATACCAAATCCACACTTACTTTGAGGCACATAAGCAAGTGTTTCAAAATTCAAACCTGAAAATGTTTAGTAAGTTTACAGAGTTGATAAAATAATCTGTTTCAAATACTCTTGAAAGCCGTGTGATTTTCATAGGGACAACAGATCCCTTTTTGGTTTTTAAGATCTGCCCAAAGCAGATAATATATAGGTACTGTTCCTGCTGTTCTTCAAGTCATGGTCCATGAACATTATAAAGATTATTTGATATAACTGATAGCAGTTTCATTTCATCTTCTGCCTCACAGTGGCTTCTATTTTTATAGAAAGTATGCAGATTTTACCATGTGGTTTCTTCTTTACCTAACCTGTGCTGAGAACATTGAGGATCTTGCCCCTTAAGGAAGGAATTTTTGATACGGGAAATGAAACATTGGTCCTCTTTGTTTGTTTGTTTGTTTCTTTCTTCTCCTAAATTGTAGTTTCATCTGTTGGGGATAGTCTTGAAAGTGATTCTTTGAAGAGCAGCCCAGAAAAAGGTAAAAGAATCCTGGTGGCACATTTGGTAACTGTGTCTTTTGGGGGAGTAGAGCTGGGAAAGTGTGTGCTGACAGAGTATATTAAGTAACATCATCCTGAGCGTGCTGCTGACATTCTATCCACTTATATAAGTGTAGTTGTGGGAGCAAAAGGGCAGTGTAAACTCTGCTCCTGTGTCGTCCTTGGCCCCACCACTCTGTTGAGAAGGAATGACATTGAAGATGCCAGTTCTTTTGCTTATCATCGCTTAGTTCTTGTGGGAAGCTCTTAGTTCTTGTTTGTTCACTTTTTTTTTTCCACTTCTTCCCCTTCATAAAGGGAAGGGGAAGGTTGATATTCAGGCATATCTGAAGCAATGGCAAGATGAACTTCTTAAAAAAGAAGAAAACATCAAGGATTTGCCAAGAATGAATCAGGTAAACTGTCTGACTCTTATTTAAGTCTATTTTGTCTTGAGAGTTTACCCGTTAAGTCCTGTTACAATATTTCTAAAGGATTTGTAGGATCCCTTAAATTTCAAGTCTTCACATCAGTCATTAGACTGTGGCTTTTTAAAACTGCTGTAACATATGAAGAGAGGGACTTTGAGACACACAGAGGTTCCTCAGAGCTGGTCCATGCTGTCATTAGAGCAGCTGCACCAGGTGCCTGGCAGCAGCAGGCACTGGACTGAGAGCACAACAGGTAGTGAAACAGGACAGTTGTGTTGCTCTTCTCTGAACAGTCTCCTCTGTATCTCTCTGTAGTCTCAGTTCATCCAGTTCTCAAAAACTCTCTACAATCTGTTCCATGGGGATCCTGAGGAGGAGCTGTTGTATCGGGCTATCGCGGTGGTGACCAGCCTCCTGCTGAAAATGGAAGAAGTTGGCAGAAGACTGCAGAGTCCCATGTCACCTGTCAAAAGTCCAGTTGCTGTTACAGAGATGGCTGCTGAAGTCCCCAGAGAAAGGCAGGAGGAAAGCAGCTCTGAGCAGACTGAAGGCAGTAGAGCACAGAGTTTGGGAGGGAACCATGAATGGTCTTTTGCCTTTGAACAGATTCTGGCATCCTTATTAAATGAGCCAGCCTTTGTGAGATTTTTTGAAAAAACTCACGACATAAAAGCTAAAATAGAGAGTGCTAAAAATTTACAACTTAAAGCAAGAACCAGAGTGTAATTTTCTTTACCTTTGACTCTGAATTAATCACATAAAATGCTTACAAATGAAGGCTGTAACTATGGAAATCAAGTCTGGTGTTTACATAGGGAATGAATTTTGAAGAGTTAGCTTTAATTATCAGATTACTGGTATGTAGTGTAAATAAAAATAGTTTGAAGCACAATCACTTTCTTGCATTGTTCATAAGTTTCACTCCAAAAAAAGGGACTGAATAATAAACTGTCTTTACCATGTTATTAAAACATGCAGCATTGCTTGGAGATACTGGGTGTGTACCTGTTGCAAACCTGTCTGAATGACTGTTGTTAGAGTGGGTGTTCTCCAGGTTCATTACTATTACTGTGATAAAAGGAATGACTTTTTCCATGTTACCCATGGGTCTGGACTCTAGCAGATTCCAGCCCCTCATCAGCAGTTTGCAGACTGCTTTCTCCCAGCCCCTGTCTCAGTATTTGCAACAAAAAACTGGTTGCCTGCTTTTCTAGCCTGTCCTAGAGGTCTCTTGCCCATTTTCATACCAATCCTCCTACAAAAAAAGGTGAAAAGGATGGAAGCTTATTTGTTCATCCAGGCTGCACTAGGATGCAAAAACTAATATTGATTGTTTGAAATCAAGGGAAAGCAGTGGCTAAATCTGTCTGACCACATGGTGGTTGTACTTTTATCTGGCAAGAGGAGCCATTGTTGTCTTCTTAGGAGCATGATTAGTTGATGAAATGTAGAGTTTTGCTGGTGTTTGGAAAGCCCAGGCACAGGCCATCTGTAGTTGAATGTTGGCTATTGAGCTGCTCAGGGACAGATTGCAGTTGCTTCTTTGCCTACCCTGAGTCCATATCTCAACCCAGTAATTACTATTGCTTTTCTATAGCACTCTGGATTATTGCTGCTGTAATATTTTCCATCTGTCAGGATTCAAGGCAACAAGAAAACCCCCTTGAATCTGACTTGAAATTTTTAATATAGGAAATATTATATAGTAGAGATCCTGTGGAGGAAAGCTCTGCCAGTGTAAATGCTGAGAAATGTTGACTTTGAATCTTTGGTAACTGGTGCTGGAAGGCATTCAGAGAAGGAGGATAAGAGCTTGTATTTTAACAGTAGCAAAGTAAGTGGGGAATTTGTGCTAAACTAGTTAAAAATGTCTGTTTCTAAAGCCTGCATGACAATCTTTCTCTGCAGAGCAACATTATTTTTATACTGTGCATGTTTTTTTAAAGAAGCAGAATGGGGATGGTATCTTTCTGAGGCTTTTCTTGCAATACTAGTGTGAATGAAGAATAAAATGAATTTCTGACTCCTGTTACAGGCACTTTGTGAAATGCCATCATTGCAGTTGGTGTTAAATTTATGAATTATGTCTTATACTCTCCCCAGTAGTCTCAGGTATTAATGTAAAATAAAGTTTTACTGAAGAAGTCCAAAAGCTATATCATATATGTGGAGAATGTGGAAGCTTTTTTCAGAAGCCTTCACAAAGTAATTGCATTTGATACAATATAGTGCTGATTTGTATTCTTATGTATAAAGTACAAAAACTAATTTATCCATTTAAGTGGATATGGATAGGGCCACACTGTATTACTTATTTTAAAATGTATTTACTCACTGTTTTCACAAAGTTGTTTAGAAATACTAAGCAGATGATATTGTTGTTCTAGTCCAGGATGTACTCAGATAAGGTTTGATCAGTGAGTAATTCTACTGCAAACAGCCATGATGAAATTAATGGAGCCTCATGAAAATAGATACAGCTGCCCATCCCAAAAGCTTTTGTAGGTTTTTGAGAGATATTGTTTATGTCAACAAGTAGTCAGAGCTGTGAACTGTTTGCTAATCAAGGTAACAGAGATATGAAAGTCTTAAAACTCAAGGACTTTTTTTGATAGAGAGCCAAGCTGTTAAGATCCAAGTACAGAAGAGCGTGGTGAAGGAACTTGCAAGGTACAACAACCTGCTGTTGTTAGCTGGTTGTAAAAAGGTGCTCAGTTTGTACAATACCCTTTTCTATCAGTGCCCACCCGAGAGACTGTAGAGCCTTTGCCAGCTGGGTAGTAGCTCTTGTCATATCTATGTATAAAGAAACATTACCAGCATATATATATCAAAATAGATTTAAGGTGAGAAGTTAGGATAGGTAGGGGAACACTAACTTTTTATTAACTGCATGGATTTTTTGTTCAATTTTTTAATATTTTTTCCCAAAACGGATAGTGTCTTTAAATTGTTCCTGTAATACGCCTGCAGGCTGATCCAGGAAGCCTAGTCACAGTGACCAGGCATCCAGTCTCAGCAGGATGGAGGGTGGAGCGAGGTCACTTCCAACAGCCTGGCAAAGGCAGCATTCAGGCAATGGCCCACTTGGCACGTTCTTCCTTTTGGAACCTCTGGATCATGGGCTGGTCCTTTGGGGAGATGTAGATGTAGCAAGTGCCAGTGATTTCCAGGGAGTGTGACCCAGAGGTATGTTTGCTGAGCTACTACCACAGTGCACCAGAAGTTGAGCTCCACTTGTGACAGGGTAACTCTGGAGTTAGTGTTTAGCTTCTTTCCTTCCCTTTCCTATTCCAGCTCCTGCCATCCCTATTCCAGACAGGCTGGCTAACAAATAGATGCAGGTTTAGCTGGGATTGGCAGAGCTAGAGCAGCAGCAGCTCATTCCCTCCCTTCATTCCTGAAGAGTGATACCTTGACTTCAAAGCCCTGCACAGTCAGGGACAGAGATCCCTGTGCCATACAGCTTCTTGGCCAGATGAAGCTGGTGCTGCAAAGATGGCCCCAGACTCCCATCACATCCCCTGAGGGTGCTGGGTGTGCACACTAACAGGAAGCAGTTCTGTTGTGTCACTTCACTCATCTGTGTTACTTTCTTTCTGTAAGTCTCCATGAAGTTTTCTGCCTTTATTTTCAGGTTCAGTCATAGGAAATAAATGAAGGTGCATCATTCAGTACAAAATAGTTGTAGTAGGCTATACATTGCCACAACTACTGATGCTGTTTGTACACTTGGACAGTTGCAGTGACTCGGCAGCTGTGTCGTGGTGACCCCACAACACTGACAGTGGCTGCTGGGGACACTGCACAGTCCTTCCTTGTGGCTGGGCCATTGTTGCTGTGTACCAAGATGCCTTTTATCAGATGTAATCAGTAGCCTGGGGACAGAGCTGTGATGGTTCTTGGGTCTTGCCATATGGAATGTGCTGCTCTGGAGCCTGGCGCTGCTCCCTGTGCTCCAGGTGACCAGTGACAGCCCTGACCCCCACAAGGAACTGGCTGCTCTGTGTGCCCAGCTCAGGGCTTGGGCATGTGAGGAGAGGGAATAACTCAGAAAATACCAGCTCTTTCCATCATGGGGGAGAACTGATGGTAATTCAACCAGTAGCATTTCCCAGGACATGGAAGTGGCTGCTGCCATGTGATACAGAAAAATCGCTTTCTGTTTCCATCCATTCCTAAAACAAGCCACTTGTTCATCACTCTAATGGCTGAATAATAATGTAATTTTAGAAGAGTTTGCTACCATAGTGACTAAGAAATAGCTGTGTGTTGATTTTATCAGACGTTTCTCATCCAATTGTACCATACAAGGTTCTTGTGATTGCTGTTGTTATCTGGACTAAAACAGAAGGATATATTCTGATTTGTTTCCAGAAAAATAGGTTATTCTGTCTTTTTCGCTATAGCTTTGTCACTTTACCAGGACGGCAGCACATGTTTGTGTTGACAGATTGGCTTTTATACAATGTGTTGTATGCAGAGGTACTGTAAGACAAATGGGATGTTAAATAAAATATTGTTTCCCTTAAGAAAAAACCCTGTCTTTGAGGCACTATTATTTCTTGTGATGGCCTGCTGTGGAAGTTCCTTCAAGACTGTTGGTCATGTTTAAGTCACATTTAGTCAGTGCTTTCCAAAACAAGGAGCAAGCCAAAGCCCCTGCTGGGACAGCAGCCTCCCAGAAGTGGAAGAAAAATGGAGACCTGGGTTTTGCAGCCTGGGACTAGTTCAGCCTGGAGTACAGCCCGAGCTGGTTTCAGTGCTGAGCTGGTGAGTGAGAGAGCCCAGGAGTACTGGCACTTGCTTTCTGCATCCAAATTCAATCAGTGTGCAGACCCTGATCCTTTGTTCTTTCTAATTTATGCATTGTTCCTATTGCCTCTGGCACGGGTCATGGAAATCCCACTCCTTGTCCTGAGCCCCATCCCTTCAGCTGTCCATGCACATGGACACAATGGCTGCTGCTCTTGTCTCTCCTGGAGAGTAGGGATCAGATCCCCAACAGACCCACAACAGCCAGGGAATAACAACAGTACATAGTGTGTAAGAGGTCTTACAAGTATTATTTTATTTCTTCTTATTTTTTTTTTTAAATACTATGTACAATCTGTTTAAAGCTTGTCAAAATGCACGGGCTCCCATTCAATGGAGCTGTGCAGGGACATAGATTCAAAACAAGAATAAAATCTTTACTGTTCATCTTCATAAGACACTTACTTTTTCCCATTACAAAATACTTTTAAGAATAGTAACATTTATAAATGTATTTATATTCAACATCATATAAAATAAACCAAGATTTATACTCAATTCTTGACTTTTTCTTATTTTCTTTTTTTTTTCCTGCATGGACTATATACAATATATACAGTAACTTCTCATTGTGTTTGTCAAATCAGCCTGATTATACCCACCAGGCTTTAGCTTATATGTACAAATACGCTAAAAGTGCAAGACTTTATTAATTAAAGCTGCCTGTGTTTTCAGAGGTCTGGAATTGTGTGGCCTGTATATATTTATATATAGATATACATCTACATACATATCAATGTATATTAAAAATACGTATATCTATATATAGAGTTATAGTATATAGGTAATTGCGTACTAGAAAACCTCAGAACGTTTATGACTGATAGGTCAGCACTGACACTGGAGGCCAACCCTGCTGCCATCGGTCACGTCCCTGCCCTCTGCTTGTCACCAACAAGTCACACTTGTGTTTTCTTGTAAGCGGCTGGGGGGGTGTGAACCAAACCCACCAGCAACCCTCAATTCCAAATGAGTCATAAAAACACAGGTCGTAGCTAACACCGAGGTAAACAAATACAAATCAACCTGAATAAAGAGATTTTTTTATCCATCTATTTTTTTGAGCGTGAGGGACAATATAAGGCAAAACCCCCCTGGCCCTGACTCAGCCTCCCCCTTGGCTGGAGGCAGACTGAGCAAAGACCAAGCAAGCCCCAGAGAGGGACGGTGGGATTTTGTCCTTTGGAGCACGTTGAGAAAACAAGGCCCTACCCCGAGGCAGTGCCTGGGACTGTGCAGCCCCCGTCCACCAGCAGCGAGGCCAGTGGCTGGGGGGGCTCTGACAATAAGGGGGGGCACATCATAAAGTGCATTTTTAGGTCTCTGGTTTTAGCAAGGCTGATCTAACATGTAAACATCCTCACCAAGCTCCTGTGCCCCCAGCCCTCTGTCCCTGCAGCCCAGTGCTGCCATCAGCAGGGCTGTGCCCAGGGCACGGCCCCATCTGGCGCACCCATCGCCTCCCACCTCCCCCGGAACCCCTTCCCAACCCTATTTTTTTTGGACTCACTGTCAAAGCCACAGCAATGCTAGAAAACTGCTCTGCCTCAGCTACCTCCCTACCAAGCCCTGTTAAAAAAAGACACCCCCTAAGCCCCTGACCCCAATCACCACCCCCTCCGAGATCCATTTGATTGCCACCTGCTATGTCTGGGCTCATGCCTGGTGATGGGACACTGCAGACAAGCCATGGGGATGTGCTGGGGTGATGCAGGTTTAATGGGGAAGCCAGGGAAATGCACGGCCTTTCCCTCCAGCCAGCCACCCTGAGCCACAAACTCTGTACAGTGCTGGAGCCCTAACACAAATATATGTGTTTGCCTCCCCTTTAATACTATGTGCCAAGGCTATGGTGGAAAAAAATCCCACAAACAACTCCCAAAAATACAACTCCCTCCTACTGCACCCTCATGAGCAACCCTGCTGCATTAGAACGGGGAGAGGGAGACCCTAAAACTAATAGTGCTTTAAAAACAGAAGGTTCCTACCCTAAAGGCTCTGTGCTGGCCCTTACTGCAGCACAAACCTGCAGAGTAGGAGAGCCCCAGGTGTTATTATTTCAGCTCCAGATGGCCCCACAAAGGCAGGTATTCCACATCCCACTACCAGCAGTGAGGTGGCCCCAGCCCATGGCTCCGCTGTAGCCACGATTTCTTGTGATGGTTTGACATGGAGGGGCTGGCTCAGACTGTGTCCAAGAGCAGCTGCTCGGCTGCCCAGCACCCAGGGGCTGCATGTGCTGTGTGGGCTGGGGCATGACAAGGCATGAGCCCTGACACTGGACACCAGGCTGTTGGGCATCTCATTGCCTCCATTCTATGGCCCACTACACCCAAAATGCTGCACGTGGCCAGCTCTGCAACCCACAATCCATCACGTCTGGCACCCCTGGGAGCTGCGCACTCAATGTCCCAGTCAAAGCTAACCCGTGCAGATGCTTTTGCCAAGGGAGGGGACCCATGGAAAGCCAGGGACTGGCACAGTTTTTGTTCACACACCCACCTCTGCCCTGGCCAAAACACCAAAGCACCCTAGGGCCTTGCACCTGCCCTGAAAGCTCCTGGCTGAGCCCAGCTCCAGCAGCCTGTCCTTCCACCACCACTCCCCCAGGCAATGTGGCACAGCAAAAACCGATCCCCTTCCCCAGGAAGAACTGCTGGGAAACAGCCCCTGCTGTACCAGGGCTGGAGAAGCCCCACTGCGCCCTTCTCTTGAAACACAGGGCTGCTTGGAGCTGCTTGTGCCAACACCACCAGTAACACCAGTGCTGCACAGGGCCAAGAAAGTGGCTTGCACAAAGAAAAGGAAACACACACACAAAAAAACACCATAAAAAAAAAAAAAAAGGCAAAACCAAGCATTCTTTGCCTGGTTCAACAGACGCTAGGAACTAAACATCAGGAACTAACTCCTCTCTAAACCTTGCTCTGTCTGCCAGCTGGAGCTTTACTGCTAGATGGACCTGGTCCTAACTAACCACTGCCTTGCAAAGTTTATAGTAATGGCCAAACCCATCTACATTTGGGCTCTAACAATGCCCAAAGTTAGTACTCAGCTACTAACACTTCAAAAATGTACTTTTTAATTTTTCCTTTGGAAAGACACAAACAGTAGGGACACTTAACTATACACCCACTGAGGAATAAACTGGTTTTTCAATTCATAAATATAAACTTATAGTTAAAAAGTGACAATTTACAAAAATACAATTTATTGCTGACCCTATGGGCTTGTAACATCGCGTGAGTTGTGATTATACATTTTGGGTTCGCCAAATTGAAACATGACCTAGCAAAACCACAAAGTTTGCTGTCATATGCTGTTCTATGCATGTTTGTTTGTTTTTATGTATAGAAACATATACAACTACATCACTTGAAACAAAGAAAAAAAAAAAGGAGTAAAGATTCTTTGTCTGTAACCTGAAAAATATTTGGCTACAGGGAGTAAAAACCATACAAATTTATCTTCACTTGTTAACCAAAAACAAAACGTGACAAATATTGAACTAGCTGCGATGTGAGCTGGTATAACAACAGTAAGAAATTCAGGCAAAAGTGGTGTTATATAAATTAGCAGCATTATCCAATCTCCTGGGAAACAAAAAACTGGGGGACTGAGGTATAGAAAAAGGAAAAAGAATCCACAATGGACCTACTACAGCAAAACGAGTTATGTACACGGTAATCCAATGGTGTCCTGCGGACTGGTACAGTCTATGTGCTCCAAATGCTGGGCTTAAATTCACAGTGACTTTCACCATTGAAGTCCTGAATGGAAAAGGGTTTTTCCATTGCAAACCGAGCTTCATGGCGACCTGGTACCTCCCCTCCCTGCAGCCAGAAAGCCACCGCTTCCAGTGGCACCACGGTGCCAGGCCAGGGCACACCCTGCTGCCGGAACAGCATCACGGACTGGCTGCATGGGAATCCCAACAAACAAGGCCCTTGCAGCCACGCATCCCTGTCAGGGATCATCCCTCCGGCCACCACCTCCCCACGGAGCCTGACCTCTCCCGTGCCGTGCTCTGACGGCGTCGTGCTCTCCTGCGCGCGCCCGGGCGCAGCGGCTGCAGCCGTGTGGTCCTTGTCTGCCAGAACTGACTCTCAGGGCAGCTGCATCTCGGGCAGGTCGGGCAGGTTGCAGGGCTGGCCCTGCGTGTGGTGGCTCTGCTGCTGCGGGTGGAGGAAGTAGCTCAAGGGGTTCTGCTGCGGGGTGTGGGGTGGCTGGAAAATGCGCTGCGTCGGAGCCCCAGGCACCAGCTCAGGACCTTGCATCTGTTGGGAGACACAAACGTGAGCAGTCAGACCTGCGCCATCACCCAGCTGTCCCTCTCTTGCTGCAGGGCTGATGCTGAGGCTCATGCCCAGGAGTGTGTGCAGCAAGTCCTAAACTTGAGGGTATCAGCCGTGCCCCTTGGGATGCTGTTGCTGTCAGCACAACCAACAATGCCTGGAGAGCACAGAGGGGAGGCAGGACCCATCTGTCCTAACAGGCACTTGGGGAGCCCAGCAGGAATGGAGACCTCCAAACACTACTTGGATGTGAGGTAAAATCTGCAGGATGTGCAACTTTCATCTCGCATGGGAACGACCTTCAGACAATCAAGGAAGAGGTCCTAGAGTGACCATGTATCCACCCATGGCTGGTACCCCAAAGACCTGGACTTGTTGTTTCACCCCTGGTGTCCACATTGCTGGTCCTCAGGACCTCAGTGCAGCCCATGAGGACGTGTACCCAAAGCAGGGACAGTTCATGCCACATTTGCTGACAACAGTAATTCGTTTCTCACTCCAAATCCCGTCCTGCTGTGCGGCTGCTTTCAACTGTACCTACTCCTCCGGCTTTCTTTTCTACCAGCTTTGCCTGGAGGACTGTAACTGACCTCTGCCATCCAGGCAGGGCTTGGAGACAGTGTTACTAATGAATTACTCATTTCAACAACCCCTCTCCTTGGTGGTGTCACTAGTTCAGCATGTACTGATGTAAACTGTGTGTTGAAAAACCAGAATCACCTTGTCCAGAGATGTGTGTTGTGAAATACCCATTCATTAAAAGCAACCTCTGATGGCAGCTGATAAAAACCTTGCTCTGCTGAGATGTAACAGCAGGAGGTATGTTTTCCAAAGAGCTTATCTCTTATCATATTTCATGACTACAGCAACCTTCCCACCACAGCTCCTCTGGGTGAAAAGCTGTGTTTGAAAAACTGGGTATTTCTTCTGTTCATGGTGTGATAACTGAGTTTGTTGGAAAATATGGCCTTGAGTGGGTGCAGAGTCAGCCTGGAAAGGCAGAGCACTTGGCAATGTGGAGATACAATGGGAATGGAGGATGTGCAAAGGCACTGACCAGGTTTATCAGCCAAATAAGCCCCATTTCTTCAAAAAACCCCAACCAGTCCCTAAGCCATCCCTGTGCCTCCTCAGAAACCTGCTCCTGCTCCAATACCTGAAGGTAGAGGCGGTGCTGCTGAACCTGCTGCTGTGGCCACTGGTGGAGATGAACTGGTGTGCTGGCCTGGTGGGATGTGAAGCTGGTGTGTGGGATCATCAGGGACGGGGAGAAGATGGGCGGCGGGGCTGGAGGTCGGACGGCGCTGCAGGTGACTGGCTGCACCTGTGCTGGGGGAGGCAGGGTCTGCTGCTCTGCAACGAACCTGCCACGAGGAGGAAAACCAGGCATGAGATCCCACACCCAGACCCACCCTCAGAATGAGCACTGGGGAGCCCAGCTGCTGCACGAACCAGCCTGGAGCAGGGCTGGTCAAACCATGCACACCCTGCTGACAGCAGGCCTCAGACTCCCCCCTGCCCACAAGGCACGGACTGGAACTGCTGAACATAAAGGTTTTTAAGGATGTACATTTTCTCTGTGTCTTGGTCAAGCATTTTATGCTTTGCAAAAGCCAGAAAATGGTTAATTTTTTTTTCAAAGCACTTTATTTATCATAAAGTTCTTTGTAATTAAAAACTATTCTCATTACTTTTTCTCCTAACTGGCTGAACTTTTGTTCCATTTCAGACTGAGACTGTGCCTGCATGATTAGGTACAAGTTTTACCACGTCTTTTTCAGTGCCATCAAGTGTCCCGCTAAGACACTGCAGGAAAACAAGGGCCAGCAGAGACTCACTTTCCTTGCTGCCTGCTGGCACTGCTCTGCACGGGCTGGCCACTGCTGTTGGCTGCAGGCATCATGGCTTGGATGGACTGATCCAACAGCATCCTGTGGTGGAAGGAAAACAGAGGATGGTCAGGCAAGGGAGAGGTCCAAGCTCCTGCCAACAACCTCTTGAAAATCCTCCATGAAAGCAGATAAACCACTATCTTGAAAACAAGCTAATGAAACAGGATGTTTCTTATCACCTCGCATCTCTCCTGTGAATACAGGCTGAGAGGATTGGGATTGTTGAGACTGGAGAAGAGAAAGCTCCAGGGACACTGTATAGCACCTCCCAGTCCCTAAAGGGGCTACAAGAGAGGGACTTTAGACAAGGGCATGGAGAGACAGGACAAGGGGGAATGGCTTTAAACTGTCAGAGGGCAGAGTTAGATCAATGTATGGAATTTCAGAGAGAAAAGGATTTAATGCCCTTGATGATACAGCATGATGTGCACAGCACCCTGCTTGCCTGCAGGCTGGGCTCACCCCTGCAGAGGGAACATCCTTAAGCCTGCTGTGGCACCCCGAGCCCAGCCATGCCTGCCCTCCCTGCTGCCCCAGTACTGCTATTTTCTGTCACTGCCCCCAGGAGGGTCCCAGCAGGGCTGTGGGTACCTGAGGCTCCTGTCCTGGCTGTAGTCAGCGGGTGGTTGCCTCTCGCTGCTGTCAGTGGGCACCTGTGCAGCCACAGCGATGGGGGGTGTCTGCGAGAACACCATGGGGTTGCTGTAGAGGGGCACTGAAACGCTCGCCTGCCCCGGCACACACGTTTGCTGCCCTTGGCTTCCTCTCATTGGCTGCTGCTGCTGCTGTACCTGAAATGAAGACATAGGTACCCACGTAAGTTTTAAAGCTCCCTAATGGAAGGATAAAATAACCACTTACAGTGGGCAGCTGGGAAAAGGAGAAGGAACAATAGGATATTGTCCCTGACACAGCAGTAGGAACAGTATATCTATTCAAGACAACCAACCCATTAGGGTTTATTGTCCCTGCAGGGCAGGTGTTGGCATCCCCAGACAGTCTCTTGAGAAATTAGGTAAGGGTACAAGGGTAAGGGCACAAAAGGCTTGAGGAAGAAAAGAATAGCTTAAGAGAGGAAGTGCAAATCCAAAGTCTCCAAGGAAAGTATCTTATCTATCCTTTAAAGCAGCAGTTTTGGCCTTCTTTGCTTTTGAACAACTCAAGTCTTTCCCATCTTAATAGTGGATTTAGGTCAAGTGATGACAAATTTGTTTTTTCAAACCTGCCTTCCAAGACTCCTCAGGCAGAGGAAAATCTTTTAAAATGATGCCTACTCCCATGTTATGAAACCACAACTCTCACTGGCTATGAAGGAGCGTTGTGTTATGAGAGCCCAGACTTCCCATTCACTTCCTCCCCAGTCACCAGGAGGGCTCCAGCAGTCCCTGGGGTTTAAATGCTTTTTGGCTACCTGGCTCTTTTTTTTACAGCTGAGTGATGTTGTTCACAACTGACTCTTGACACAAATTCCTCAATGCCAGCTACACAATAAAACCAACACAGAGGGGATGCTCGGGACCACAGGGAGGACTGACAGGGCAGACAAGGGTTTAGAAGCCAGGAAAGGGGGTGACGCAGACAACGAAGCAGCCAGTGACCTGGGGGGCTGTGCCACAGGGGTCCCTGAGGAACGGGCGTGGTGACAGCAGGTGGGGGCTGCAGTAGTGCTTCGTCCCCAAGAGGCCTGGCTGCTGTGACTTCTTGGCTGTGGTCTGCCTGGGCGTCCCCTGCGGCGGCGGCCTCCGGGGGCTGGGCTGCTGCACGTTGTTAAAGACGACGGGGATCGGCTGCTGCATCAGCATCTTTAAAGGAAAGAGGCACAGGAGTTGTTGGTTGTACTGCCTGGCAGAAATAACACTGCAGCAGCAGCAGCAGTATCTCTAAATCCAGGGGCAGAGTGAACCATGAGTAACAGAAAATCAAATGTTAGCTTGTGTCAAATATTTATTCAGAGCCGGGGCCGTTCCAGCTCCATTGTGCCTGCTGTGTTTTGCAGGAGTGGCAGTGGGGATCCAGCACCACTAACCAGACATGGAACCACCAAGCTTTTTGTGCACAGGAGACTTTGGATTAATTTGGGATTGCTTTTTCTAAATCACAGAAATCACTGATTCAATACTCAGCCAGATGCTGACATCACTCATCTCTCGGGAAACACCACTCCCACATCTGAAACCACGTTACCAATTTGTCCAGAGTTCATTCCTGAATACTTTTGCCACAGACAATTTTGTTACTGCTCTGTGTGCTCAAAGGAAAAGCAAATAGGTGGTGAGTTTGGGAGCCCCAGGGGAGCAGGTACCTGCAGGTTGGAGTCCTGCACGAGCTGCAGCTGCTCCTTGATGACGTGGAGCTCCTCTTGCTGCGTCTTGATGTCAGCTTGCAGTATGCGAGTCCTCTCCTCCAGCTGCTCCTTCAGCTGGTGCATCATCCCCAGCTGGGTGGGGAAATGGTACACTGGCTGCAGAGAACAGAGAAAAAGGACCACAGGGTAGGACCAGTCCTGCTACTCACATTCATAGCAATGCTGGATTCAGAAAAATGATGGCTTTTCAGCTTTTGCCATAAAAAATATGATGCTGACAAAAAATGGCAATTGCATATTTCACTGAAGTGCCACTGTAGTTCCAGAGCAGCAGCACATCTGCCACACACACGGTGCCTCCCCTCCAGGTGCTGGTCTCTAAATTTCTGCACAGATGAAGTGTCTATACACGGGACTCTCCTGTCCCCTCAGGATAATACCCTGCTGGTTTGGGCCCACTTGTGTTTTGTGGCAGACACTGCATCCAAACGCTTGCCACACCTCCTGGCTGGGCTTTCAGTTGTGCTGCTAATGATATTTACCAGATGCCAGGCCCAAGTTAGGCTGCAATCCCACCTGGGGATCCATCCTTCACACCTACCCTGGCCATCTTCAATCTCTGTTTTATAGTCTGAACATTTACTGCACTGACATTAAAGCCCTGTAAGGACAGGGACTTTGTCATTATGGTTTATGACTCCCGCATTTTTCTTGGGGTTTTCAGTTTTTTCTTTTCCTGGCCTAACTCAAACCTTCCTCTACTAAATGACATCCTCTTCCTCTACTAAAACTCTTCAGCATTGTATCAGCCTGTAGGTAGCTGCTACAGATTCAGGGAGAAGCCTTCAGCAGCCCACAATGCTTTTGAGAAGTGTAAACCTTCTCCTGTGCTATTTCTTTCGGTGTCCCACCTGCTCTCTCTGCTTGCTGAAATAAGCGGTTGCAATAATTTGGTTGCAGGTAAATCTCAGTAACAGCAACAGAAAGGGCACAGAAACCTTGTCCCCACTCTGGGATGAGCCAGCAAGGATGCGAGTGGGGGCAGTGAACCAGAGCCACCAAGGCTGCCCTGCTGACAGGACACACCAGTGCACTTAACAAAAATAGACCACGTACCATCACAGGGTGCTGGGAGGGCACTGCCAGCTGAGCCACGGGGTTCTGAGGGAGGTGTTCACCAGGGGCTTGAGGAGTGGCTATGGCCTAGAAATGAAAATTTTGCCTTACTGTAGGTCCATAGCACCTCTAGTGCAGAGCTGGTGCTGTACCAGCTCATAGCAGGGATGAACAAGTGCAGGGAATTGGATGATTGAGATCGGAGATCTGAGGAAAAGTCTGCAGGGAGAATTTAGGCTCCTGCATGCCCCTGCTAATTGCAAGTCCTTGGTGTCAGCATCCATTTTGGATAAAGGCCATTGCATGTGTACTAACCCCAAGAAAAGAGGGCTGGTGGTGTGAAAAGGCATTTGGCCCAGAGGAGCAAACTGAATCCTGAAAGAAGGCAGCAGAAGAGCCTCTAGCATCTCTCCACTGGCTCTGCCAGCCAGTGGCACTCCCCACGAAGTCCCAGCACACTCAGAGTGTGGGATCCAGCATCTCTGAGGGTGAGATCAATGCTTGTTGAGCTCATTTCACTACAGCCTCAGAAAGGCTCTTGCTCCTCAGGCCCACTGACCTGAGCGCTCCCGACTGCTGCCAGCCGCAGGGCTGCCTTCTCGGCCGGAGCCCCCGGCACGGCCGGCCGGGTGGGAGTGCTGGTGTCCGTGCGCCGCATGGATGACGTGGCTGCAAGAGAGACAGTCACTGTGACACAGAGACCCGTGCCTGGCTACCCTGGCTAAGCCTGAACTCCACATATGCAGATGGGCCAAACACTGCCAAAGTGAGACCCTCTATGGTCCCTCTGGCTCCCCACCTGACTTGCTGGGTTCCCTCCTGAAGCTAACCCCCTGTTCAGTCTGCCCTCCATGGGTGTATCCAGATGAGATCCCTGCTCTCCCCACGGCAAGTATCTCAAGAAAAATCCCCTGAGTTTCCTACCCATAGCCCTGCACGGGGCACTGCAGTCACCTTGCTACCTCCCCCAGGGCAAGGTGGGCACTCACAGGAGCTAGGATGGAGCTGTCAGCAAGGCAGGCATCCTTCTGTGCTCCTTTTGCATGGATTTCACATCAGAGACCCCATAATAAAATTATATTATCCCAACATAAAACTTTTGTCAGTGAGCTTGGCTCAATCAAGCTAGCGAGTCACCTCGTGCTCCCTGAACCACATCAAACAGCCATGACCCTCAGCTGGTGCAAAGCCAGGGGAAATCTGCTCTCACACAGGTGGTGGGTTAAGAGGGAGGCGGCAGCAGGTGGCCGTGGCTCTGTTGCTGCTCCGTGACTTGTCATGACGCGATATGTCGGCCCCAGTGCTGAGCATTCCCCTCCCACCCCGCCTCGGTCCCTTCCAGCCGAACCCCAGCATTCTGGCGGCTGCTCTGCCCTCCAGCCCTCTGCCTGCCCCCGAGCTGGGCTGCCCCGGCACCTACAGGTGGAGTCGGAGAGGGCGGTGTGCGAGGAGCGCCGGGAGCTGTGCGATGACAGTGACACTCCCTCCCGGCTGGCGTCCTGGCTGCTGCCGCACTGCCCCACGTCCAGGTAGCTGCTGTGGCTCTGCGGGGAGCAAAGCACACACCGTGAGATCGCCAGCAGGAGGGAATGGCCCCGGAAGGGCCCTCCCTGAGCCCCTGTTTGCAGACGAGCCCAGCAGGCTGGGTGTGCAGCAGCGCACCACCAAACCCCGCTCGCTCTGCCCCTCTGAGCTCAGCCAAAAGCCTTCAGGCACACAGGACCCTCACACTCCTGCCCAGGACACCCATCCGATGGCAGCGAGCAGCAGTGGAGGATTGCTCCTCCATGGGGATTGCTGCCCGTGGCCTGCACTCTGCTGTGCCACCCTCCTGCTCCCCTGCCCTCAGAGCCGTGGGCAGCAGGAAACAAACTTTTGTCAAGTTTTTGTCAAGCCTCTTTCTGCCCGCTCTCCTCAGGGATGTCACAGCTGGTTGGCTGTGGCACTCTGGGGAGTGGTGGCAGGGGCAGTGAATGAAGGTGGCAGGAGGGGCTACCTGGGGAATAGTTTTATCCATTGCAGAGATGGAGAGAGATTACTGGGAAGGGACATGGAACAGTGGCATGGGGACATCAGCCAGAGCCCCAAGAGGACCTACAGCAAACCTCTCCTGAGGGGGACAGGTACTGGGCAATGCTGAGAGCTGCAATCCCACTCGCTGGCTCCAGCAGCCTGTTCTGGGCACGACCTGGGCAGCAGAGGGGAACAGCCTGAGCTCCCATAAACTAATGTCTGAACAGCAATGAGACTGATGGAATGACAACTACACAACCATACGCATGAAATTACTCTGATTGCTGGTCTTACTTGTAAACTACCAAGAGAAAAAACTTAAAAGTTAAAATGACCTTGTTACTTGGGCTGATGTGTGGTGGTGCCAGACTGACTCAAGCCATGGAAGTTACTGCTCTGGTCACAATCCTACACTTGATGTGATCCAGCAACAGAGCTGAAATCTAGGTAAATGTTTTCCCTTCACTTCCCATCTTCATCTGAGTATCAGTGACGAGCTGGCACAAGCAAAACAGGTACCCTGTGGTACTGCCCTCCTCTTGGGTCCTCTGTGCCTTACTGAGGGTGATAGGTACAGCAATCTGGCCTCTGGCTCCAGCTCTGCTTCTGAGACGAGGTGGTTTAACCTGTTGTTTGCATCACGGTCCCAGAAAGATTACAAGGAGCAGAACAGAGCAATGGAACTGCTGAATTCGCAGTTATTGTGGAATCATAATACTTGGAGTTAAAGATCATCTAGGTCCAATCCCTCTGCCATGAGCAGGGACATCCACCACTAGATCAGGCTGTTCAAAGCTCATCCAGCCTGTCCTGAACCAACATGGGCAATTTGGAGCCATGCAGAGGAAAGCTTGTCAGGGGCTGCTTGAGTCCTGACCCAGCTGAAGGCTTGGAATGAGATGGGAGTAAAGAAAATGGAGAAGAAAGAACAGGTATGTTCCTAAGATTAGTAAGCTATTACTCAGTTTGGTTTGAACATCTTCTCATTCAATTGTGAAGGAACATGGTACCTTCAGAGAAGAGGATGCCAGTTCAATTGATGACTCTTCGAGGCCAAGATCTCGTCTTCTCTCAGCTCGAACTTCTGCATAACTGAAAAACCCAAAAAAAAAAAAAAAAAAACTAAAAACCCAAAAAAATGATTCTACGGCTTCTGTGCAGGTAAACTGCCATAACAAGTGTACATTCATTTTCTAACCTGATGATGATGAACAAGAATCATTTTTTTGCATGGTAGCTCAGTGATCCCTACACCAGTGCCTTGGGCAGGAGGAGGTCAGGTCCCTCCTTCTGAGGGTGCACACAGCTGTGCATGCATCAGAGTTAACACCCTGCACTCCAGTGGAAGCTCCAGATAAAAACCAGCAGCTACCCAGGTGCCATGTGAAGTGCAGGAATCCCTATAACGAGCCTCTAAAAGAGTACATTTTCTTGCCTTACTTTTTCCCCTCTTAAAAAATAAAATATTTACAGTAACAAATGCCACATGAACATGATTCACCACTGGGATAAACTGGAGAGGATGTTTCAAAGACTCTCTGAGTGCTCATGGATTGTGGGCACTGACAGGTGCCAGAGTTTAGGGTGATGAAATATTAATGAGCCGCAACCTTTGTGGGAGGCAAGAGAAGTTGCTGAACCGACCTCACTTATATCATTGTGGCAATGAATTTTCCTGAAACAACGTTTTAACTTGTGTGCTTCAGTAACATATTTTAAACCTTAACTATCTGACACAGAACTGAACTTCAAAATCTATTTAGGGCTACGTCGTTAGGTTTAAGAGGTACTGGAACCAGAAAGAAGAAACAAATTCATGCACAATAAATTCAGACCTTCAAGTGAAGCTGAATTCCCGGAAGGATGGCAGAAGCAAGACAACTGAGAAGCAATCTCTCTGTGTAGTATTTGCTTATGTTAACACTTCATATGTAATTTATATCACAGATCATAGAACCAGAATCAATAGAATTTGGGTTGAAAGGGACCTTAAAAATTATCTGGTTCCAACCCCTCTACTGTGGGCAGAACACCTTTCACTAGACCAGGTTGTTCAGGGCCCCAGCCAACCTGACCTTGAACACTTCCAGGGATGGGGCAGCCACAGCTTCTCTGGGCTTTTAGTGCCTCACAGGGAAGAATTTCTACCTAAGATCTAATCTAAACCTATCTCTGACAGTTTAAAGCCATTCCCCTTTGTTCTACCACTCCATCTCCTTGTTCAGAGTCCTTCTCCAGCACTCTCAGAGTTCCCTTAGGCACTGGAAGAGGCTCTCAGGTCTCCCTGGAGCCTTCTCTTCTCCAGGCCGAACAACCCCAACTCTCTCTTCCCATCTTCACAGGAGAGGTGCTCCAGCCCTATAAGCATCTTCATGGCCCTCCTCTGACTCACTCCAACAGATCCATGTATTTCATATTACTAGTTTGCTCTTCCAGATGTTTGACAGAAAAAGAGGGGGACCAGAAAGAAATCGATTCCTGACAGTAAAGAAATACACAGAGAGCATTAAGTTTACTCAAGTTCATAGAGCAAACCAGTGTGTCACTATTTTTTCAAGCCCTTCAGAAAACACATTCTTATCCTAAACGCAGTCTTTTCTGAGATGGCAGCGGTGATCCAGCAGATCCCCCTCCAGAAGGTGCATTCACAGAGCACCCCACACATGCACTGCCTTCCAGCACAGGCTGCAGCTCAGCACAAGCAGCTTCCCACTAGGGGGGGATCCAGGGCTGCATTTGGGTGAGGAATAAGGCCAGCAAGCCAGCAGCTTAATAAGTCATAAATATTTAAAGCTCTGATCAAAAGGTTTTGTAGGAGTTATGTGATCTCATTCATGCCCAGAAAGCTGCCTGATTCCCAACAGCTCTAATTCTTTCTATGGCCGTGTCATCACTAGGGACAAAAGGGGAATGTAACACACCGATAGATTTGGCCAAAGGTGGCTTCCAAGTTTTTGGTCCAGTTGCCAAACAAACAAAAAAAAATAAAGGTAAAAAGGTAAATAAACCACATATTCCCTGTTGGAACAGTTTCATGGAATTACATATAATTTCTGTGTGTCTGTAGGCACAGCAGGTATTTGGTTAACATGAAGCAGAACTAGAAGAAGCAATGGCTGAACACTGAGACATAACATACACTGTGAAGAGTTTGGTGCTTGCTCCTACCTAACTACCAGGTGAGTGCAAACGATGAACTCGGGCTTGGAGTTCCACTGGTGGTAGGTGATGTAGTAGTGGGTCTGCAGCCATATCCACTGCTGCCCTTTGGTCAGGAACCGATAGTAACAGGACTTTCCTTTTCCAAACTGCATCACTGTTTAACAAAAAGAGAAAGCAATTTATAGCAAACAGGGATTTCATGGTGCAAAGGTGATTGGAAAAAACCATTCAGTCCCACACCCCTCTCCCAGACTGGGGCAGTGCTAAAGTGGCTCTTGAGCTTTATAAACAAGACAGATGATACACAGCCAGGTACTCAGCTTTTGTTTAGGGTCGTTCCTGCTGACTTTCAGGAGTGCCCTTTGCTATTTTGAGATTGCTCTTATAACTGGTGTAACTATATAACTAGCTACATTCTTATAACTTACTCATGGGCTCCCCTGAAATAAGCATAGATAACATTAATCAAACAAATTATTTGCCTTTCATAAGTACTTGAGAATGCATTTCAAAGACTGAAGGTGTGAAGTAAGAATCCTAGTAATGGCACAAAACAAGACAGTGGAGTTTTAACAGTTTAACTTAGAGTTTTCTCCAAGACCTGGCTTACACCAGCCTGGTATGTATTAGCAGGCTACATCCAGAAAAATCTCAGGTTCTGTAATACAACTGGAAAATAATGAGGGGAACTATGCTAAATAACCACACTAATTGTCCCAAACTGCTGGGAGTACAAAATAAAACATGCTCACTTAAAGTACCCACAATTAATGCAAAGTAAAATACAAATGTGGTTTAAACAAACCCATTTCACTTGACAGTAGTGACACAAGATGCCTGCCCAGAGTGTCGATGTGATGAACAGGAACTTAGCAAGCCACACTAACCCAAGTGGTTTTTTACTCACCTGCACACACCTACTTTGTTAAAATATCAGGACTGACTTCTTTAGCAATCTCATTAACAGTGATGGGCTTCAGATGAAGCACTTAGCAGAGATTTTCTGGCTAACATGACATGGTGGGGATCCCCCAGCTCCTAGTCCTGGCAGAGTTGTCCTGAAGCAACTTCTCTAAGTCACTTTGCCAGCACTTTACTTTGTTTCCCTGTGCAGTAAAATGAAAAGATCCTTCCCTACAGGTTGTGCAAATATTCTTCTAATAGGTAAGAGGAATGCATGGCTGATAGAGATGTAGAATATAAATCATCAAATTGATTCTCTGCTGAATGACCTGACCCACTCTCAATACAGTTTGTGTCCATACCAAACTGCACATGCATTACCAAAAGGCCACTGTCTGGTTAAGTATCTCACTTGTATCTGAATTGTCTTTTAAGCAAACAGCACTAAGAAGTACTGTACTTGAGAACATTTAAAACACTCTGTTAATATTCCCATCTACACTTTTGCTGCACTTGACACAACCTGTGTGTCCCCCATCACAGCTTCCTCCATGTGCTCAGCCAGGCAACCCACTTCCCTGGCAGCTGCTGTACCAGTGCTTTGCCTGGACAGGGCGGAGCAGCCAGCAGGGAAGCAGAGCAGGGAAACTTGACATGCAGAGAAGTATTTTTCCCCATTCTCTTCTAGGTCCCTTAGCTCCTCATATGTGTAAGTGGTAGAGGGTTCATGGTAGATATGGGGGTGGTTTGCAGCTCAGAGATGGGTTGTCTCCAGTGGGCTGTGGGGCTTCTTGGTGGAGTTTTTTGGTCCCAGCATCGTGCTGCTCTGCATCTCAGAGCAATTACAGCATCCCACTTGCTCCACTCTCTGGGGTGTCCTCGTTTCCTTTTGACAAAACACTCTCCTTTCAAGTGGAGATAGCAGAGAGAAAGACACTGTCCCCAACAGGAAACCTGTAAGTAATATTTCTTAGCAAAATACCCAATTACCTAGATGCATTTTACAAAGTATGCAGTTATTTTTCATTGCAGTGCTTGGCAATGCAAAACCACAGCAGGACACACGTAACTCTGGCTCAATATCTCAGTCTGAAATGCACCCAATAAAATGGAAAAATCTGGGTCTTGGGGATAAAGCATCTCACACCTGCTAGGAACTGCACACTGATTAAGAGTAGACCACATCTGCAGACACCTTCTGCCCTTCCTCACACTCCAGCCCTCAGCAGGACATGGATCTTCAGCACTGGGCTGCACTGCTGTGGAACTCACATGAGTGCTCCTTGTACCCTGGCTCCCACAGGTCACACCATTTCTCCTTGCATGAAAATGAACTTTGTGGACCTTCTGTGGTGTTCACACATCAGCCTGAACTTGACTCTTCTGCTTTTTTGTTTTCCTTTCAGGTCAACAAAACATGAGCCATCTTCACCCACAGGGAAATTGTGTTCAGTACTTTTGTATTTAAAATAATACTGAATCTCCAGAAGCATTTTACTAATGAGTAAGTGAGGTTCACAACATCTAATTGCACAGGCAGGCGATCCAAATGATGTGCTCAGAAGGTGTTTTGGTGAGCTGAGCCTCCTGGCTGACTCAGGAGCCCAGGGGAATGGCAAGACCCCATGAACTGTGACAAATCAACAAAACTTGCAGGGCAGAGGGGGGAAAGTTCTAACTCCCAATCTTTTAATCTCATTTCACTCTGAGACAACCTGTGCTCAAACAAGGTATCTGCCAATTTAGGAAACCTGCACAAACAGTTTCTGATTTGAGTGAATTCTGCAGATTTCAAGCTCCCAGGTAAGTGTCAGCTGTGACAGTCTGTCATGGGAAGGGAGAGTTCCCTTGGGCCCCTGAAGATGAAGCCTTTTGTGATGACAGCAAAAGGTTTTGCACAAGTGACAAATGGGATCAGAGACAGACACGTTGCAGAGGGAGGGCAACTTACAGTGTTCATGGCACCTAGCAAGAAGCTCCAGGTCATCTGCGTGGTAGTAATCATACCCTGATGTTCCCAGAACCTCAAAGGGTAAATATCCTATAATAGGTGGAGCCCTAGAAAGGAAGCAAAGGGCAGGGAGTGAGCACAAAACTTGACGCTTTGACATCCTGGCAGATAAGCTGTGACACCAGAAACAAACACCTTGTTCCTTCACTTGGCAGGGAAATCCGGAGTGGATTTTCATCCAGGCAGTGATGTATTTTCATATACAAACAAAAAAAAAAACCCCCAGTGAGGGAGAGGTAAAAACTGAGAAAATGAAAAGGTGTGTGTTTACTCTTTCACAGCCTATTCATTACGTGGGTGTAGAGAAAGGCATGTACGTATGTGAGTGACTCAATTCATTAAGGATGCTGGTGAGACACAGCTTGAGAAACGCTATGGCTGATCCCGCACAGAACAACTTGGAGCTAGAGCAAAATGATCCAGTAGGCTGGATGTGAACGTCACCTGGGCAGGCACTGTGGAAGAGAGAGTAAGTGGGAAGCTGCAGCGTGTGTCAGGACCAGCTTGGGAAGAAGTAATTGCTCCCCTGGAAAAGCTTGGAAAACTATAGCAAACAAAACTTTCTGTGCTGATAGTACAGATAGCAATAGGCATGGGGCTGATTTAGGGCTGGTTTTGCTTTGCCTGGTAGAGAAGGAATTGATGAAGTATTTAGATAGGCACATTGCAATGACTTACCTCATTATTATGCTATCAATTCTAGATTTTCCTTTTTCTAGGCCAAATACGAGATTTTTTTTTTTTGCAGGTTTCCTAACACAGCCTTCACGAGAGCCTGATAGCTTATGATTATGAAACAACACTGAAATGTGAGGAGAAAACCACTGTTCTTATCTTTTCTCCCTGTCATTCTCCTTCCCCCAGCACTCAGGTACACTCCTGCCTGCACCAACTCCAGCACTCAGGAGCTGTGCTAATGTGGCTCCACCTGTTTGTTCGGGCTGCAGGATGTGCTGGTAGTGTGAGGTTCACCTGTCAAGCTCCGTGTGTTTCTCAGGAATAGGGCAAAATGGTAAATAACTCAAAATGGGGTGGGCTGAAGGGGATGGTGCCCATCAAAGCTGCCTCTCCTGCTGCCCTGCTCCTGGTATGCTGACTGCTCTTAAGGAAGAAGGCCATAAAGTGGCCACCACCATGAACAAAAAGTTATTCCAGTGTAGTACCTGAGGGTTTGGATGGATCAGCCCTGAGTTTCTTGGTTATTACTGTGTGAGGTTCTCTCCTGGCTGAGCCACCCAGCTCCACATTTGTCCTCTTGAGAGACACAGTGGGCATCAGTTATTCAGCCACAGAGGGCCCAGGCAGGTCTGTAACCTCCCTCTTCCCCACAGCTGCAGGCAGTCCGGCACCAAATGGCAAATGGGGGCAGAAGGAGGATCTAGGGATCTGCTCAACAGCAGCCCCAGGAGGAGCAAGGTGTGAGCAGGAGCTCCCGAGTCCCAGCACAAGGGGTTAGCTGGGACAGCCAGGCCTCCACTCCACAGCAAATCTCTTGAAACAGACTGTGCTGAGCACACAGTGGTCTCTGCCACAATGCAGCTTTATTTATTCAAGTAACTTTTCATAGAGCACTCTGTTCCTTTTCCTCATGTGACCCAGATTTCTGTTAATGATGATAATATGTGTATTTATCAAAGTGTCCTTCCTTGCTGTCTCTTTGGCAGAATGCATCACTGTTTCTCCTATTTTTAACGACATGCTTATATTCAAGACAATAATGTCTTTCAGATGCACATCAGATAAACATTTAAGCTGATCAGGAAAGTATTATGCTTTCCTGAATATCACCAGAGCTCTTTATATGAGAAAGCAGCCACAAAATGCTCCTCATCTGTCATTTGACAAGGAGATGCCTTGTGGAGCAATTTAAAAGTGTCTTGTTAGCTTAAGTTCCAGCCCTGAGACCTGCAACTTGCTGTGCAAATAGGAATGCAGAGTCTTTAGAGAGCCTTTTGGGTGCAGTCTTTTAATAAATGAAGGGAAAATAAGAACAGTACCACAGTGCAGAAGAGAAACAGATCATTATCAAAGTTGACGGGTTTTTCTTTCTCTACACGTATTTACATATAGACCCAGAATACAGACTTTTCCTATTTTTCTCCTGTTTATCCAGATCTTTGGAATGCTTTTATTGCATCTGTCTTTACTCTGATTTAAGTGGCAATCATGATAGCAAAGGTCCTGATTCCAGCTCCTGCTGGGTACCCTCTGCCCCTGTTGATGGCACACCTCAGTGTCAGGCAGCCTGTGGTGATGCAAATCAACAAGAAACAGCAACATTTCCCAGTGTCCTGCAGACTGTACTGGAGAGAGCTTTGAATCAGTGATTAAATGAGACAATTCCCATGATCTGCTCATTCTTGGGTCTGAGCTCACTGCTTGCATCTGGGGCTGTCACAAACTCTGCCTCAGCATCTGCATCATCTTAATTTCCTCTCAGTAACAATGTTTCCTCGCTGGGGATATCAGTGGGACTGGAGTGTCTGCAAGCACCCAGCACAGAGATTCCTCTCTGAGTCATAACCAGATTCATCAAAAGACTCTTTGACAAGTTTCAAAGTAGCTCCTACTCACCTTTTTCACAGGAGCTGCTGGGACACAGCCCTGTGGCAAAGCAGCTCGCTTCATCAGTGAAGTGAGGGGCTTAGGGCTCTTTTACAAATCTTAACATTAATCAGCTGATTCTGAAAATGTGCATTATCAGACAGGCCAATTAAAGTCTAACAAAGCCACTCCAGCAAGATCTCATCTGAATGAATAATTATCTGACTGTCCCAAACCATGCATAATCAACTGCAGGGCCGTCGCCGGGTCAGTTCCTCCACGCTTCAAGGTGTGAGGCACACACCTTGTGTTCTATATCAATGGAAGTTATTATTCATTTGTATTTGCTCTCTCTCTTTCTTGCTCTAAATGTGCAGATGATATTTAGATATTTTCCCTCACCAATGATTTTTTTCCTTAGAGCCTTATTTACTGGTCCTCTGCTTTTAGTAATGACTACCTTTGCACAGCTCATAAGGGGAGGGATAATGGAAAGGGTAGGATTTTGCAATGTGCTTATGCACATATGTCAAATCCAGAGAAGTAAAAGAGTGAATAAAACCCTCCAGCTTCTTTTGAAGAAAATGAATCCTGAATTAAGCAGCTTAATAAAGTGGTTCCAGTCTGTTTCATTCACCAAGCTGAATTCTAGCCCACCATATTGCATTGTCAAAAACTAATCTGCAATTAAATAATAAATCCATTGGTTTTTATTTTATTTTTAGAAATTCTATCATATCTCAAGATGAAAAATCAAAAGTTTATTGACACAGCAAAAGATTTAGAAGGACTCCTGGAAGCTGTAATAGTAAAACAGAGGAACTAAACCAATATGGGGAACATATTGGGACCCACACTGCTCACTTTCAATGACTTATTATCTTGGTTAGAAGACCAGGCATTTTTCTAGACATTTTCCATGGTTTCTTACTTGCCAAAAATATGGAAAACAGTGAAGCACTTAAGGATGCCTAACAGCTAAGTTCAGAGTATTGCTACTTACTAAGTTGCATTTAATTGGAACTATTTCATTTGGGATCTCAGGCAATAGGTACACAAAGTTTTCTATTTTTAAACTACAGTTTATTTATTCTTCAGTGACTAAACCCAAATCTCTTACCTGTGGTCCAAGAATAAGAACTTCCATTCTAAACTATGCCTCGATGTAAATTCTTCACATGGCTCTTCAACGTTGCAGAGCTCCTGCAAAATAGTGGGCACATTCAGACATTTAATTCCATGAAATGACAAAAGGAGCCCACTATCAAAACCTAGGATGCACCTTGTTGATGTAATAAACCATAGCAAAATACAGTGCTTTAAAAGCACTTGACTTATTTTCCTCTAAGGAGTTAGTAAGACTTGTTTTATAAGTGCATGAACTGATGAAAAATGGCTGCATAGTTTACCTTGACTAAATTTCAGAGCTAGGATAAATAGTCTTGGGTCTCATCTTGCACTCCTTAGGCAAAAATTCCACAGCTTTTTGCAAATATTGGTATTTGAATATGGATGACAGCTCCAGGTCCAGCCTCTAACTGAGCTGGCTAATGCCCTCTTGAGTTGTTACCCCTGTCATCAGTGCACAGCGCCACAGGACATTTACAGACCAGCAGGAAGAGCCCATGACACACGTTTTCAATGTGTTTCAAGATGCAGATGGCTTCCTTACACAAAGGAGTGGTGGATGTATGTCTTTGAAGGCTGCCAATTCCCAAGTGGTGTAGCTGGTCCCCTTGTCCTGGAGCTTCCCAGGCTGCCCCCTCCGAGACACCCCATCACAAAACCACCTCTTCCCAGAAGCAGCTCTCGCTTTATACCTTACCTTTCCCAAATACACACTTGTGTCATCTCCCACTCCCAGCCACAGCAGTGTCCTCTCTGCTCTCCTCACCCTGTGCACAGGCAGCCCGTGCTGCTGACCCTGCTCCCGCAGCGCCCTGGGGCAGAGGCGGCACAGCGCTCACCTTTAAGAACTGCGGTGTGACGAGACGAACAGTCGCTACCAGGCAAATCTGCTCCTCCGTGGCTGACCTGAAAGCTCGTGCAATAGCTGACTCAAAGCCATTACAGGAGGGTGTAGGCACTAGAAACAACCAGACAATTTATTTAAGAAGAAGAGGAAGGAGAGCTTTCTTTTCATGTCAAGACAGGTACGGTGACTGATGAAACCCAAGCAACAAACTCCTCCCACCCACGGGGTGATGCCACGCTGATGTTATTTAAAGCATGACCCTTTAGGCTCCGAGTTACACAGCTGTAACCACCTACCCCTGGTTTGTAAGACAGCTCTGAGCAGCTCACAGTGTGCAGCTGCAGTCTCCTTGTCAGCCTTTCTCCAGGCTCACATTTGCAAGATTCAGGATTTTACAGGCACCTCAAACTACTTAATCTCTGTATTTGCTGCCACAAGTGAAACAGAATACCATCTTTTACTGGCTATTTGAATAAGCAGGCTGCTTTACAATAGGCAGTGGGTCAAACAGAGGTATTTTCAGTCTGGTATCAGCTTTAGGCACAGCATGCAGGAGAGTGCACTCTTCTGATCAACAGCCTCCCCACCACTTTTGTATGAAAAATATATCCAATGTATGCACAGCTCATTCCATCTCTGACAATTACAGGGCATTTTCAGCAGAAGCACAGCCTTTAGGATGCTACAGTTCAACACAATTTAAAGGAGAGAGGTGGAGAGGCAAAGGTAGGCCGAAACAGTAACTTACCATGAGTAAAATATTTAAAATCCACTACAAATTTCACATATTCATACATCAGGGGTTCATTTGGATCTAAGCTGCCTCTTGCTAAATGGCAACAAAACTCTATTTGTTTTTCCGCTGAAATGAGAGAAAGGGAGACACAGACAATGGTATTAGAAGTCTGCACCTTCACTCGCTCACATATTTAATTTATCTACCAACTCTGCTGTGGTGGTATCTCAGCACACCCTGCTGGGATGCTTCTGATACCCAAAAGTAAATATATAACTACTAGGAGCAATTATCAGCTGTTTCTGCTTAAGGAAATGTATTCTCACCCTTTTTTCTTGTCTTTGCAGTCACCCCAGTAAGCTGGGTGTGAAACCCTGGCTATACTGGTCAGCAGCATTGACTTCATGGATGCAGGATTCCATGCAAAGCAGTTACATGGTACTGCAGTACCCTGCTCTGGCACTGCTCACTAGGACCCAGACCCAAAGGGCACTGAACTCACCCTAAGCCAGTAACAGTGGAGGGCACCGTGCCAAGCTCTAATCCAGTTTTCTGCCCCAAGTCTGAACTCTATGGATTAGACCACGTGGCCTTCAGCCAGAGGGAAACCACCCCCAGAGCAGAGCATCATCAGGCTGCTCAGAGCATCATCAGGCTGCTCAGCTCCCACTGATGCTCATGGGGCAGCAGGGAGGGGAGCCCAGTGCTGCTCAGTGCCCTTGCCAAACCCACCAGGAAATGGGTGGGGGCCCAGCACAGGTCTGGTGAAATGCAGGTGCTGGGAAGATGCTCCTGCCTACTCTGGTCCTGGGGACATTTTCTGGGGGAAAGGGACATTCTGGGGGTGGGACAGCAGCCAGCAGTCCAGGCCCAGATGGACTGTTCAGATAGGAAGGCTGGTGCTTAAGTTACGTTAGGGCTTCTCTCGTGTCCTGAGACATGCAAGCTTCCTAAGGAATAAAGGCTCTGACAAAACTGTTTGGGATTTCTCCAAAATTTTGTCCCCCTAAGCCCTCACTCCTTTCTCAGGCTTAGTCTAGCATCCCACCAGGGGAAAAGCATCTCCTGAGGGCAACTCAATGGGGGCAGAGCAGATGGTAAAACAAAGACTGTCCTAGTCAAAGAGCAAGTACTGGGAGCACATAGGAGCATTAGAACTGTAGTGCACTAAACCCACAAATGCAGCAGAACAGTAGTGGCAGGCAAGAGCATTAAATAGCTGGAGAGCTCTGTGCAGACTCCCCTGGGAGCTGTTTACCTTTGGCAAACCTCCCTGACCGACAGACAAGAGCAGAGCTTACCATTTAGAAAATCAGCTGCAACAGGATCTGTCATGAGCACATGTGGAGAAAGCAGCTTGTACACTTCACTCTGCTCCCGCTCAGGCAGAAAGTTTAATATATTTTGGTCCACCAAATCTGACTGATACAAAAGAATGCTTTGTCATGTTCAGCAGTACAGCCTGACACAACCACATGCCCTTTCATCCCCCAGCAGAGCACAGACGCTGCCGGTCTGGCACGGAGGCCTAAGACAAGGAAGCCCAGTCAATCTGCAGATGGATCTAGGGCAGAATATAACCCTTAGGCTATTTTACCCCAGGATTACTATCTATTTGCAAAAGGTTGAATGAGTCCCAGAGGTTGCCCTTCAGTTCAGACAGATATAGGCTGGAGAAGAAACCCTGGTACCACAGGAATATAACATGATGAGAAGTGAAACATTTTTCTTTGAAAGCACGACACAGAAGAGGGAGAGCTCCTCCCCACATCTTCTGTTTGTCTTCTAGGCTGAACATCTGGCAAAATCAGCTTGACCTGCAAGTGATTCAGTGCTCATCATCCCACACATCCTGGCTAAAGGGGTTCTACCAAAATGTCAGCACAGATTTGTTCTTTGCACACTAGGACATTCAGGTAATTGTGTGCTCAAATTTCCCCTCATATAGGGCATCCTTGGTGCTTCATGCTTGGCACCATATAAAGAGAAAAATGTTTTTGAGGAGCCAAGCTGAAATTTCTGCACCTGATAAGCATCATAGAAGTTTCTAGAAGTTCTCCCAGAAAACCCTGAGGCCACACATTTGTTACTAAAGGCAATGGGCTCAAAGTAGAAAAACCCAATGTCATTAGAAGAGCATAGATTCAGTTCTGAAATAATATTTATATTATCTAAGAAGAGCTTCAGCATGGATTTCACAATCATAAGATTTTCCATTAACCTGATGGGACAAACACCTCCCAGAGCTTTAGATGTACAGCCAAGTGATGAGCTATGAGTACAGTGATTTTGCATAGTTGGGGTTTTTTAAAGCTAACTCACAGATCCTGGGAAAGAATCTGTTATTCACAGGAACTTGAGAAACTCCACAAGAGTTCACTGGTTGACCTCCCACCCAGAGTCAGTTGCCTCTTTGGCTGGACAAAACCAATCCCCAGCTCTGCACTGACTGATTTGCATTAAGGAGGGGAATGAGCCTGTATTGCGTGGTCAGAACTTACCGGTAAGTGTCCTAGCAGAGACGAAACACTATCAGACACATAAATAATAATCCCATCAGTGGTAAGAGCAATGAGAAAGCCATCTAGTGCCTAATGATAATAGGCAGGAAAGAAAAAGAAAAAAAACAAAACAGAATTATGCAAGGGAAAAACTTAAAATATTTTAGGCTAATTGATTCTTTAATGATGCTTCTAACAGCTTAAACCTAGCAGAAATTAATCATGGAAATGACAGTTCAATGTGGAAAAATAAAAATTACACATGCTGTCTAATTCAACATTCTTTTCATATTTTTATTTTCTCATTCTCATTATTATTAAATTGACTTGTATTTTTCACCCAGTGAGTATTTGTTTAACATGAAGTGAGACAGTGATGCTTATAATTTCAACACCCACACAATCCTGGTGACTTCAGTCACTTCGTTATGTGTTCTGAATTACACAATAGTTAACAAACTCAGTGCGTAAGGAGATGTTAGATATCACCCCGGCAAACCCAGCATTGTGGATGGATGGATGGATGGATAAGCAGAGACAGAAAAATGATACAATTTATGGACAATATGAAGAAGATCTAAAGCCTTATTTATTTTGCTTAAAGCACTGATTTGTAAGGCTAGTGACAAAACAATTTGAAGGCTTGTTTTGTTTCCCCTTTCTTATTCACAGTGGTTTCTGTCCCAGAGTCAAAACTCTCTGTCCCTTTTAAGTCACTGCCTGTGCTTTTCTCCTTGTTCTCCCTGTTCTTCACAACATCTCCTTGTACCATTTACCCAGTGTCTGTCCTTATTCTTCTCTAACATCAAGATCTGGGACATTTAATAGCTGGTCAGCACTGTGCACAAAGCCAGCTCTTCTAAAGACACTGTGAGGCTGCTCTGCAGCTTAGCTGCAGGGAGCCAAAGACGCAGCATTCACCATCTCCCCCACCTCACTGCCAGACTCTGCCCTTGCCCAAAATGAATCCTCTCTGGAAAAAACCCACTGATTTTAAGCAAACTGTTTAATGGCCTACCAGAGTCCAGCAAACCATCAGTTATTACAGGGCTCGCTCTCCTCCACCACTTCCAGTCTAAGGGGGGAATTTGTTTTGATTCAGCTGGAACAAGCTAGCTCGTTCAGTGAGAGAGATTCCCAGAAAGAATGAACAGACTTTTCCAGAGAGGTGAGTCATGACATCCTGATGAAAAGGAATAACTAAGACACAGCAGCACCTCCCAGCTCAGCCCAGCATACACCCTTATTTTGGTGGGGCAAAGAGCAGCCACTGCCCACGCAGGGTAGGAGATGTCCCTGCGAGAGGAGCATGCAGCACAGACCCAGAGCAACATCCTTTAGAGGGGAGAAAAGTAGGCTTGGGGGGTGTTTCTAGATCAGCAAAGCATTTTAGAGGTGGGAGTATCAGAGCTGTTTTCCTGAATGCACTTAAAGGCAATTCAAGCAAAAGAGGCAGCACTCCCATCACGGGGACAGCAGCACACAGCCAGCAGCTGCAGAGGCAGCACAGGCAATGCTGCCTGGCTAATGGGATGTGGGAGGAAGAGAGCTGCTCTGCTTTTTTCAGGTCCTTTCAAGTTTTTCCTAAAACTGCCAGCTCTAGCAGCTCTTCTGAGAAAGGAAATTCTCTTTTTCCTCTCTCACCAGGCCAAATATGGGCCAAATCAGTCTTCATTTCTAAATGAAAAGCCATTTATCTTTAAGGAGAAGCATTCACATTTTCAATTCTGTGTCTGCAAAGCATTTAGTACAACATTGGTCTCTGTCAGGTGTGTATTGCATGTGTCATCAGAGTAGAAATCATTAACATTGGGACCTACAGGGGAAAAGGAACTGTATATCCCTGAACTACTCCACTGAACTGATTATTTCTCACTAATCTATTTCATTTCTTCTTACCTCTAACATCAACTGGGTGAACTCCTCGTTGCTAAGAAATGAAGGCTTCCAGTCTTGTCTAATCTCACAGGCTTCTGTCTGTGCTGTGATTTCTTAAAGAGAAAATATCAAAAAAGCAACATGACTCACGCTTCTTGGATTTTTTTTTTAATTTTCAAGTAACACTAAATTTCTTTAAAGAGGCTTTTAGCGGAATCATCCTCAGATCATTCTTCACACAAAGCCTTCTTGCATGCAACAGTCATTTTCCATGCCATCATGATACAAATGCATTAGAAATCAAGAAATGGAAATTGAGACATTTTAGGTGGCCTGAAGATAACCCTAAAAACTTAAGGTCAATGGGCTAATTTTAGTGTAGTAGAGCATCCCTGTGAGCAAAGGGTGTCTGCAATTCTCGAGCTGCTTTCAGAAAGGCTCTTGTGCATGCCCAGGGAGCAGGACAGGCTGACAGTCATCTCCTAATCCAAGAGAACTGGGAAGATGGCATAGAATCCTCTCTCCTGGCTTCTGTAATGGGTGCTCTTCCTCAACTTTTCCCTCCTCATGTTCTGTTTGAGAGTGCACAATGCAGGCCAGTGGATGTGGAGGCCAGTGAGGGAAATGATGTCTCCACAGTAAAAAGCACACAGCACTGCATCTTTCCAAAGCTATGTTTAACTGGTCAGCAGTCTATTCAGCTCTAGCCCATTTCCTGAGGGCAACTGCTGTGCCTTATTCTGCCCCTCACTTAGGCTCGTGTCCTCTGTGGATGTCTGAGATGCTTGGGAAAAGCAGTTTTCATTTTCTGAGCGGAAACTGGCTGCTGGGCAGATGCAGAGCCAGCACCCTCCAGTACCTTTCTGTTTCTGTAGGAAGTCGATGGTCCTCTGCAGTATTGTGGACTTGTCCATCTTGAGAGGGTGGCCGTGGCCCTGCAGCATCGTGCAGAGCTCTTTAATGAGGACATTGAACTGGTCTCTCCTCTTCTTCTCTGATTTGTTGCGTGATGCCCTGGGTGACAGAAACATAGATGCCACTAAGCAGAATGAAGGACCCAGAGCTCAAACCAGGGTGAGGTAAACTACCCTGTCCCAGCAAAACACTTTAAATACAAGAATCTAAACTCTGCTGGGAATGTTAATTTGTTTAAAATTGGGCTTGCACACAAGGATTTTGTTGGTGCTTAGAGCCTTGTAGCAAGACTGAACTCACCAGCAGCAAGGAACACCTGGAGGTAACAAATATATCTGGGTTCATTTGGAAAAGGCCACATCCTTACATACATTTCGGCAGCAGTTCCCACTGTTTCAAAGGCAGTGACAGTGAAGGTGTTAGGGGAGAAATTCCTCCACCAAGAGAAAAGTATGTTCATGCATGTTCATGTTTTGCTCACTTAATTTTTATCAACTTTTGTTTTGCAGTTAGTACACACACATACAAACGTCACAATGTGAAGGATTTCTCTGATCTGCACTTGCAAAAGGAGCTTATCAAGAGACAAGCTGTGCAGAGGGGACTGAACTGCAGAATAAAATCTTGTATGTGGTCTTGAAAATCTGCTACTGTGATATGAAACTGGGAATGTTAAGAGTCTGGCTGCAGAACTACAGACTAGCTTTCACTTTACGTTTATACAAATTAAGAATGTTTTATTAGGGTTAGGGTTTTCCCCTCCATTAAAAACAATTAAGGATAAAGCAAATCCATTCAGTTTCTTCCAAAGTGTTCTTTCCAATGCTCATATCTGAGATAACACTCTTTTCATACAACCTCTTCCAGTAGTAATTAATTTGCTTTACAAGTGTATTCGTGATGATACATACTTCCTGTGATCTAGACCGAGGGTGGTATGCAGAAAGCATTTCCATTCATATTCAGGTTGGCACTTGGATGTTCTCAGATCCAGCATTCACGTTCACAGCCATCTCTGTTTTGGCACTTTGTGCAATGACTAAACAGAACTGAGACAAGTGCTTCTCTGACAGCAGACTAACTCAGACCTGTGCTAAAGCAGGAACTCTACCCCAGGCGGGCAGTACTGCTTGATGCCAATAAAATCACAGCTCAGGAGTCCTGCTTCAAGATAATAAATAGCCATGGGATAGCACGAGATCCTGAGGGCACAGCAACGCAATTTAAGGACCACTCAGCCAGACAACCCATTGTAGGGGTGGCCAAACTCTGTGAGAAGCCTGAAAATGGTGACTTAAATTATGCTGCATGTGGTCAGCTATACACAGCCTGTAAACTGTGTGGGAGCTTTGCCTCTGACATCGGTGGGGTCAAGTTCTCTGTCAAGCACTGGACAACACAGCGTTTACAAGTCTCCTCCAGGAGTGCATCCTGTCGTACCTCTTTGCCCTGTCCTTCTCATCTTCATCCATCAGTTCGTTTACACAACACAGGGCTCTGCAAGGAAAAGACAGAATACTTACTGAGACACAGGCCCTGATCTTGCTGAGAATGTCCAAACATGGAGCGTAGTGGTTTGTACTTAATGACCTCCTGGATGTTTCAATCTTCCCTTCCCCAAATTCCACTCTTGGTATGTCTCTCCTTGTCTGTTCAGTCAGCTACTGAGGCATGAGAAGTGAGACCACTGCTACATGCCCAAACATCCAGCTACAACAACTGGACTTTAAAGGGAAAGATCTGAAAGCCAGCAGCCTCTCAGCCTGCCTTTGCACTGCCCCCTGAGCCAGGATAGGGAATCCTGCTGAAGCACCCATCTCTGCACAGGAATCAGCATCTTCCTGGCAAATGGGAGAGCAAAAAAGAGAGAGATCTGACCTGGTGTCTGCACCAGGCAGCAGCACAGCTGGTCCTGTTTTGGGAAATCAGATAGGCTGCTGGTTGATTTCAAGCACTGCACTGCTTGAAACACATCTGGGATTTCTTTTCCAGTGGAAGGACATAGAAGAAAGAAAGAAACTGTGCTAATCCCCTAAAGGATTAGTATTAGGCAACAGCAGGATATTATCAGGATATCTAAGAGATGGTATGACAGACAGGCTCATCCAAAGCATCCTGCAGCCAATGACTGCTGCTTGCACGGGTGGACTTCTCCCACATCATCTGAGCTGTGTCCTGGGATTCACACCCAAGGCTTCAGTTTCAAACATCCTCCCCTGGCACTAACCAGGGAAGGAGAACAGTTGGCAACAACTCCCAGTAAGGACACACTACGCCCGAGCCCCATTAAATGATGGAAAATTCAACACAAGGGTAACTTCTTCCCTGGTGACTTGCTTTCTGTGACTCAGATGGGCTGAGTTTGAGGGACAAAGAGCCAGGGAGGTGCAGGTGAGGCAGCTGCTGTCACTCCACACCACATTGCCCAGGTCAGCTCTGCTGGACTGCACCCCCCAGACACCTCCAAAGAGGAAACTGCACCTGTCCCCACCGTCAGCACCAATCTGCCCCCCATCTCCAGTGAGCATTTCCCTGCAGAACACGCCCATGCTGCCCAGAACTCAGGGGGCATTTTTCAATAGGTACATCCAAAAGATTTTCTCTGTTTTGAGATTACTCCAAGCTCAAACAACTTGGTAGCTATAAAAGTAATGCAAAATAGAACCACCCACAACTGTCAGGAAGTCGAAGATGCTGCTCACAGCAACAGCTACAAAATTTCATCCTTTCTTCCCTGCTCCAGGGCCAGGATCTCCCTCCCTGCAGATGACCTGGGCAGAAGAAACTGTATGAATTCTTTTGTTATGAATGCACTGCATAGAGAGGGAGTGGTTCTCGCTGCCTGAGTCACCAAAAGCTACAAGCCAAATTAGAAATTACCTGTTCTATTCCTCAGATTCATCAGTCCAGACTGACAGAGTGGGATTAGCACTTCTTATCACCATGTAAATAGAGATGGAGAAAAATTAATCCTGGAAGGAAAAGCAAGTCCAGTTAAAACACAGTTGCAGGCAAGACTTAGCCCAGACAGCAGCAATCACTTCAAGCTGAGAAAAGTCTACCACCACGAATTAGAAAGTGTGACTGATGAAAGCTCAGCAAAGCCTCCAGCAATGGGAGCTGGACCAAGTTCTCGGGCTCCTGGCTCTGTGGGCACCACCCACTGCCACAGAAGCAGCCTGGGAAGGCCAATGTGACCTCTCATGTCCAAAAAGCTGAGTGACCCAGCAGGGTGGCAGAATGGCCCAACTGGCTTGGAGTCACTGAGGGTCAACTGGAGTTCTTCCAAAGTATGACAGTTTACCTGGTGTGCTGTGAAACCAGAAGTAGGACCTGTACCTCATCTATCAAATCTTGCAACCAAAACCTCCTTCAAGACAACCATGATCAGCAAAAATCAGCACAAGCCACAACCACCCACCTGTGGATGCACTCAAGGCCTCCCCTTAAGATTTGCTACTGACGGGACACACAAAATCCAGGGAAAATCTCATGTAACTCCTGACACCCTCAGTGAAGCTGCAACTGGAAAAAACACCTGTGTAGCAAACTCACTGGATCTGCTCTGTCTCTGTTCTCACAGCAGTTGTACACTGGCCAAGTGACACATTTTTATCCCAGTTCAAAAGGAGCCTGTGATCTTATCTGTCACCCTATCGAGCCGAGGCATTTATCGCTGCTGCTCATCCCTCAGTGCTATCAAAATCACACAGCTGTTTCTTCTCTAGAAGAATGGCTCCTACAGAAGTCTTGGTGACTCGGGATGAGTTCAGAGATACGTAGGTATAAAGAAAATTCTTTTCAAAGCAATGGGTTAAATTATAAAAAATGCTTGTGGATACACAAGAAGATATATCACAATTTTTCAGGGAACGTTCTTTGTATGAGGACTTGAGCATGCAAAAATTCAGCTAAAGAAAAGGATTCTTCCCGAGCTTGGAGTGCAAAGCATTGTTTTACAGAAACTGTATTTTATGGAAACTTTGTCCACAGGTTGTCTGACAACTGAAAGCTCCCAGGAAGCCTGGTGGGTTTTCTGCCTCATTAGCATGGTTGGCCTCCCAGCCAGCTGGAACAGCAGCAAGTTGAGGGCAGCTGTTTGGTCACCAAGAGAGTCAACGGTCCAGCTAATGCTCACTGAGTCTAAACTGGGAAATGAAGCCCGGATTCCCCAGTCTCCAGGAGGAGCTATCACTCTGCTGCAGTACAGCTGATGTGAGCTGCCAGGGGCAGAGGGATGGGGCTTCCTAATGAGCATGAGCAATGCCCTCAGCCAACACCAGACTTCGAGGAGCTCACAGAATAAATGGCCATAAAAGAATTCACAGGCCCAACCACACAGAGCAGCTTTTTGCATGATGCAGCAGGATGGTGAGCTAGAAAAAGTCTCAGTAGAAGACACCTAAGGACAACATAATCTTAACCGGATTAAGCACTTCAGGACTACATTTAGCTAAGTGCTTTTTGTCTTGTTATGAGACAGAGCTAAATATAGTAACCAGAATACTTAAGAATAGTTTCGTAAGGGTTGTATACACTCCTCAGCCAGATAAGGCACTTAGCACTACTGACAGCAGTATGTCTGCAGGTTAAGAGCATTTTAAATAGCCCCAGATAGAATCTCTTTGACCTTAATTGTATTAACCAGAGGGATCAAAATTTATTTATTGCCTCCTGAAAATCCCCTTCTGCAACACTTTGAGAGAGGGATTCCTGAACTCTGTGGGCAGGTAAAGAGGAAACTTGCCGGTGCTGCTGGCATTGCTTCTCATCCCACCTACAACAGGTGAGGATCAGCTTTCTCACAAAGCAAAGCACATCTATCACTGCTTAATGCCCTCTGTAATGGGAAATGATTTTTTTCTTCCTTTGTACAGAGAGTCTCAAAAACCACTCATAGTGTTTTAAGGGCATGTTATATTTTAGACTTTTCAAATGTCACAGTATTTGAAGTTGTTTCCAGGGTTACGGAAAGGGTAATGTAGCCAAATGACAGCCTTAACAAGACAAATGGACTTTGAAGACAACAACTAATAGTTAAAGCATTATTCCATGCTATCTGCTATATTCTGGCATATTTTTTATGGAAGAGAGATTGGCAGAGGGAATTTCTTTTTAATTTTCTGTTTTGCAGAACTATCTGACTTCAGGAGCTATCTAAAACTGCAAACCTGTGACTGAAGAAAATGTTTATCAAACAAACCATCAAAACATTGACATTACCTTAGGATAATTCTTAATGGAACAGTCAGACCTGTGCCCTGAAACCAACAGTTCCTATGAACGTTTTATTATAGGTTAAATTTTAATTATTTGGCTATGTCACTGATGGCAAGGCAAAGATATTTCTATGTGAGATGCTGCCCATTTCTTTGATCAGCAATGAATAAAGCTTTCATCCATCACCTAAAAGTGTCCCTGAACCCAGATGGTTTGATTGCTTTTCCCAGCTATAACAACTGGTCTAATGAAAAACATTCTCTATGCATAAAAACTTTGTTCTGCTTGTATTTAAATTTTCCTAGAATTTTGCATTAAAGTAACATACGGCAGTTAAGGAGTCTTCAAATCTATACTGTAGAAAACATTTTAATTATGGAAATGTGCTGTGCTAATAATTTCCACAGACTTTGCATGCAATGAATTCATCAGAGAGCCCTCAATTACAAGATGCAGCACTTTGTGGCACAATGCAGTCATAAATAAGAGAGATAATGCATTCTCCAGCAATATGATTTATGTGTCAGTATGCCAGTGTTTCATTATTCTTGAGGCAACAGGAGGGCACGACTGTGGTTGGCAGCAAATCAGGTGATTTCATTTTTAAAAGGCAGAATTTAACCTGTTCAGTAAAGTGCTACTGATTCAACTGTAAGATGCTTATGTAAATGGCATTCAAAAAACCAAACAGCGTGGCTGAATCCCTGTGGCTGTTCGGCACAGGAAGGATCAGCACCTCTGCTGATGCCCAGCAGCCCTGCAGCCCCAGCCCTGCCACCGGTGCTGTGCCACCCACCCTGTGCTCCCAGCCATCCTCCTGCCACACAAATGTTTGCCCCAGTGCCACAGCGGGCGGGCAAGAGCAGCAGCAGCAGCTCGGCACGGCTGTGACACTCCCATCCCCCCGAGCACCCACAGGGCACGGCCTCAGCACTGCTGTGTCACAGCTCAGCGTGAAGGCACCACGCAGAAATGCAAAGACTAAACCAGGTGTGGCAAAGGAGTTGCATTCTGTGTTACTTGATCTGCTTGTTTAATTTTTTCGGCCTGTATTTCACCCTCTCCTTTCCTTGCCATGCCTTGCCTTCTTCCGTTCTTCTGTTCTTCACTCTTTCCTGCCCTTCCCTCACTTATCCCCCCTACTTAACATCCACTGGATCACAATTCAGAGAATTGGATCTCTTTTGAACATGGTTTCTCCCCATCTTGTTCTCTCTCTTATATTACCTGCCTTCATCTTTCCATTGCTTTTTCTTCTCCGTGTTCTTCACTTTCCTTTTCTCAAAAGAGAAAAAAATGTACAATGACCTCAGTTTTGACAATCACCCAGCCATTTCACTGTGGGAACTTGGCTGGCCCAGCTCTGAGGCACATGTGACTGACAGGCTCTCTTTAGGGGCACACTGCCTCAGGAATCATGCTGGTGGGGATCAGATGGGTTTTGGCTCCCATGACACCTTGGTCCAGCCACAGGAGCACCGAGTCCTGTCCTGCCTGACAGCTCCCAATCCCAGTTTCAGACCCTCTTTGGAGGAACTGGGATCTCCCTCAGGTCAGTGGTAGAGCTGTGCAGCTCCAAGCTTACAGAAACAGCACCCTACATCCACAGTGTGGGGTGGCTGAGGGAAGTGGTCCAGCACAGTACACCCTGGAACTCTTTGGGGTACTATGACTGCACCTATATTTTCCCACAGCATCTTTGTTTGCTAGAACATGGGTGATGGTGGTCAGTGGGTGAGGGAACCAAATGTTCTGTGTTTCCCCTTTGTAAACCTGCCACAAGTGGACTTTTTGTGCCACTGTTGTAACTGCTGCATCTCAATGCCCTTACTTATCTACAGCATACTCTCCCCTGGTTTATTGAGCTCTAAATTTAGCTTGTTACCTGTGACAGATTTATGACTACATTCATTATAGCAGTAACAGCCTCAGACAGAAGCTAAGAGGTGCCCAAAGAAAATGGATTATACAAAACAATTACACCATAAAAAGGGCTGTAACGGAACACTGTGATTCAGCACAGAAGTGACATGAAAGACAGAGGCAGGAACAATGGTAGTGTGTTGGGTTTTTTTAGTGTTTTTTCTTTTTTTTTTTTTTTAACCAGTATATGGTGCTTCTGAAAAAAGAAAGGCGGAAAAGGATTAAAAACTAACAGATACTTGAAAAGATGATTACTGGAACATTTTGTTCTCTAGGATTTTTGTCAGATCCTGGAGAAAATAGCCGGCCAAGTTTGTTCTGTTCTAGCAAATTGCTGAACCTTGCAGGGTAAAGATACAACACTGTAGAATATTATTCAAAATGTCTCTGGGGTTTCTGTAACAAGAAGAGCATGCATCTAATTAATTCTACCAATTTGTCTAATGGCCCCTTAAAATTCCCAAATCATGGCAAAAAGCAGAATGCTGATTCACAGCCCTAAGAAATACAAAACTGTACTTTTGGCACAAGCAGGGTAGTATAAGAATGCATATGCAAATAATGCTTCTTCTGCAGTCTTGGGTGAATACCTGGGTTCATTTATAGCCATTCAGTTACTACAGGAAAGGTAAATAAATGTGTGTTGTAGTATGAAATAATGATGTCCAACCTATAAACAATTCTTTACCATACCTGACTCAGACAAAGAGCCAAATAATCCTCAAATAATAACATGGCTTTCCCTCATGCAAAGGGTGAGAGCAAAGGTAGCTGTTCACAGTCAATCCTTCAGCAGCAGTTGAGATTGTGTGTTTTCAAGGGACTACTTCCAGAAAAGGTACATGGAACTAAAGAGAAGGCAGGAATATTGAAAGCAAATGGACAAAAGTCTTTTGAACAGAATGTTCTCCAAAACTTCCAGCTCTTAAAGCTCTGCTTGTTTTTCTGGCTGATCCAAATGGTGCAAATGCATGCATGTGGGGGTGAGTGCAGAAACACATGTTTTACTTCAGAGCAATTTGCAAAAGAATACCAAGAGCAATTTCTACCCGGGAAAGCAGTGGTGACATTCAGGATGACTCCTGCAGCGCTCACCTCCTGATGTTGGGAGTTAAGTAACCATTGCTGCTCGGTGCACAGGAAGGGAGGTGAGCAGAGCTCCCTCACTCCTGCCTCAGGCCCCTTCCTATCATATTCACTTCTCTGGCAAATCACAAAGGACTGGGGGGTGCAGGAAGGTTAACCCAATAAATTTCAGCAATGAAAACAGTTACTTAACAAGCTAAAAAAGTCCTTCCCAAAGCTATTGACTCGCCAGCTTAAAAAATTTGAACACCATCTGATCATAAACCTGGTGTTGAAATTCTGGCTCATTGCAGGGTTTCATTCAGAAGAGTTTTAACATTACCAGAGCCAACCAGCAAGGGACATTTTTAAAAGAAACCAGCACTCTGCTCTGTCGGCAGTTATCTCCTGCAGAACTGCCTGCGAAGCTGGTGCTGGGCACCCTGACCCCTCCTGCTCCACTTCAGGGCTCGCCAGCTGGAGCAGGGATCACCAGGCTCCCTGGGAGGTGCTGTGCATTACTCCCACCAAGAGGACACAGCTCGCATCAGCTGCATTGGTGGCATTAGATGAGGTCACCGGGTCCTTTCTCGGTTTTGGATTTTGTTTTGGCAACAAGGTAGGTACGAGGACAAACATGTCAAAGCTGCCTGTTTGGATGCATCACCCTGAAATCCCTCTTGTAATTCCTCTTCTCCTCTATTTACTACGGGTGAAACTCACGCTAAGCAGAGAGCTACATAAAGTCTGTGTGTCATTAAACTGCCTACTTTTATGCCTCGAGCTCTCCCTGTGCACAGAATAAATGTAATCATTAGGCAGCAAAGAAAATCAGTGATCTAATCAAACTAAATACCTTCTCCTCTACTCTTTTGAGTAGGAGAACACCCCCAGCAACTACCAGTTCATTGAAAGAGGCAATAGTAGCATTCACGTCCTTAGCTGTTCTCTTTTTCTCCTCAAACAATACATTTTTTGCTTTGTTTCTTCTTTGCCTTTCTCCATCTTGTATATAAAATGCATTTCAGATGCTTGAGGATGGTACAGATAAGGAGACAAGCACTTGTGCTTTGTGTTTGCTTGTGCTGGAGGCTGAAACCATATTGCAAAAATAAATGTGAGGCCTGAGGGGCTGCTTGCCTTGTACAGTGAAAGCAGGAGCATTCAGCTGGGTCAGGAGTGGGTCCTAGGTGGTTCCAGGACCACGTTGCAGAAGTGCTCTGCTCCAGTGGGGCAAAAACACTCGGTATGACTTGGCTTCACGATGCATCTACTCCCAGTCTGCAGGACCAGTAGATGGTAGGAGCTATTTGTGGACTGGAGGATTTTCTTTCAAATGTGAACATCTTCTGTCTACAAGCATTACTCCCCGGCCATCGCTCTGTAAATGTGCTTCAGCTCACTTTAAAGCCTGAGAGCAGCCACAGTCGACCCTGGAGCCAGGATGCAGCAGTGGAAGTGATGTACTCAGCACCTGTGAAAGCAGGAAGAGTCCAGCAGCTCCCTAGCCCACTTCAGGAAAGGAGCTTGATACTCTTAGGACTCTTCCACAACCTGAGCATATGTTTAGCAGGGCTGCTCCACACCTGCACAACAGCTCTGCCCCTCTCTGGCATGCTCAGACTGACTGTGTGTGACACAAATCAGAGTCTGTTAGAAACACACAGCTTGCTACACCTGCATCACCCTGACTGTGATCAGTCCTATGTCTCTGGATCCCCTTTCCAAGAAAGGGCAATTCAGCTGCTCCTCTGCTGCTGTTGGGAACAGGTGGGAAGGCAGCTGGATGGGCAGGATGCTGCACAGACAGTCTGCAGACAGCCAGCAACCTTTGGCCCTGCCATTTCTGCACTTCCTTAGATCCGCTTGGTCCTCTGCACAGTCTGGGGAGCCCTTTGGCTGGTGAACTCTTGGAAGTCTGGTCCTTGTTCAGCATCCTTTGATTTCTACTGAACAATGTCTACTTTTCTGACACTTTGCAAGCAGCTTGCTGCCATCCTTTCTCCTTTCTAGTGCTTTTACATCAGGAAGTCTCAGCACACTCTACAAACACAGTTATCCATCCTTGTTGTACAAATGAGGAAACAGGGGCACACATTTTACTTCTGTCTCCCTTTTACAAGTGTCCCAGTTTTGGGAAGAGGGAAGCTGAATTTGAAACAGTGAATGCAGTTACAGCCTAATTTTCAGTAATGCTGAAATCCGGCATAAGCACCTACAAATACTGAACATTTTGGAAAAGCTCGACCTAAATCATTGACCCAAGGTCATGCAGCAGAGTTAAGAAGTGAATCCAGATGTCCTGATGATTAGCTCTGTCTACTGGCACTCAGTCAAGTCCTCCCTCCTAAAATAAGCTTCCTGAAGCATCTAAGACTATAGTCTTAGAACTCCCTTAAACATGCAGCACTGGTAAGACCTGATTTCCAAATTAAGGAGGGGGGAAAAAAACCCAGTTCATTATTTTTCCCTCAAGTGATCACTGAATGACCAATGAAAGGGCAGCTCAGAGTCATTTGATCTCAAACTTCTTCCTATAAATAAAAAAGGGTAGATTCTTCTCCCTTTTCAAACAACATGAAGAAAAAATGTTCTGCCTCAGTAATTCTAGAACTGAGTAATTAAATCTGCTCTCTGTTGCAATCTGTTTCCCATGTGTATCACCAACCTGGAATTTCTGGAACTCAATACATAAGGAAGCTATTCAATAAAAGGAAATACTACAACAAAGGGATTAGAGATGGGTCTGAACCAGGCTGAAAGGCTCCCTATACCAGAGAAGAATCCAGTTCCTTATCCAGAGTTCAACTGTGCCATCTCAACCAATATCTCAAACCAAACACTGCAAAAATAATGGACCTCCCAGAGCCAGACCACCTCTCACCTCTGGTTCGGAGGCAGAAGAAATGAGGGAACAAGTTGAGGAGACTGGTATTGCAGCAGAAGTGGGACAGCACTACCTGTCTGTACAGTTAACTGCTCAGCAGAATACAACAGAATATCTCACTTGGAAGGGACCTACAATGATCAGCTAGTCCATCTGCCTGATCACTTCAGGGCTGACCAAAAATTAAAGTGTGGTATTATGGGCATTGTCCAAATGCCTCCTAAATGCTGTCAGGCTTGGGAAATTGACCACGTCTGCAGGAGCCTGTTCCAGTGTCTGACCACCCTCTCATTAAAGAAAAGCTTCCCAATGTCCAGTTTATGTAAAAGACCTGTGAGAAAATTATAAAGAGCTTTAGTAGTTAAAATTCAAAGTCTTCCCTGCAAGCTCAGAGTTATATCTACTTATCCATTAAATGAATATCAAAGGATTCACTGCAGCTGAGCTAACTGACCTCATTTTACATCTTTGGCTTCATGCATTCAAGTTCAAGCACAAGAAACTTCCTTACCCTCTTGGCGTGTTTAATTCTGGAGCATTCCAGGTATAATGTGCACCTAAGTCAAAAGGAATTTAAACAAAGCCCTTAGATTTCAAAATTTGTCTTATCCTCATTTGGCTCTCAGAATTTCAGCTGCTTTTCTTAAATGATCTGCTCACATCTGCTCTCCAGCTGAGCCGTGTTCATGCCCCACTGACCTGACCGCTGCCATCTCTGTAATCTTGCAGCTGAGAATAACCAGCAATGCACTCAGTCCCTGTAAGCATCAAGAGCCTTTCAAGAAGGAGGAGGCAGAAAAGAGGCAGCCTTTATATAACAGGGAAAAGTAGGATTTCAGAGAAAAAACATTGTTCGGCTAAGGTGAGTAATGGGAGCTGCACGCCTGAAGTGCCCTGGTCCAGCTCCCTCGGGCAATGTGAACTGGAGGTGTCAGCATCTTGCAGGATTATTCTCTGCAATGGCAGCTGGCAGATATTTTTCTAATAGAGAGCACAGCAGCACCGTTCACACTCATTTGATTCTATTTGCTGCTGTTCCTATTCAAACTCGGCTAATCCGATCAAGTTATTTCTTGGCCTGTGCCTTAAAGCTGAGTAAGTAAACACCTTTCATAAGGTCTGAGTCCACTTGTTTCAAGTGCATGATTAAGGGCTAGACTTGAGCATTATTGTGAGAAAACTCACTTCATTACTCGCAATTTCCAAAATCACTCACAGGTGTCTTGAAGTGGCACTTTTCCATCCAGTGTTTTACTCCCTGCATTACAAATATATACTACAGTGGCAAAGGGGCCCAAACACCAAATGTACATTTGTGTTTCAGCTGCCCTAAAGAACGGCTCTTTGAGCTGAGAATAGCTCAAAATGGCACCACTTAGAGACTGTGATGCAAAATATTTTCTGTGGCTACCAGACCTTCTCCACGGATGTCTCTTCTTGTTTACTATGAAGAAGACAGATGATAAATATAGTCAGCAAATGTATTTTGGACAAAGTCGTACTCATTTGTAGTATTTGCATTAAGTAACACTAGAAGACTTATGCAACAGAAAAGATGTTGACCCAACTGTAATTCCTTCTCCGGTACACCAAGGATGGATTTGAACTATTGAAGTTTGCAAGTTTTTTTCAAGAAGAATTGTTGCCACTTACGCTGGCACTGCTAATAATATAACTGGTATTGGTAATAATATAACTGGGGTTTTTACACCTTTTTTTAAAACACCCCCACACAGTTCTCTTTCTCTTTTCTGAGGCACTTTTAACTTCACATCCAATATTCTCTTTTGCACTATCTTGCCCACATCACTTCTCAACTAGCTCCTCAGAAGATGGTTATTTGTTTTGAAAGCTTTAGGAATAAAGGAATATTTAAACAATTAACTGCAATCATATTCGTCATCTTGCATGGTACCATGGATATGCACTAGAAATATAATGAGAAAGTAAAACTTTCCTTCAGGAAGAAGAAAAGAGAAGATAAACATCCACAGATCTCTCTCTCATTACTTTCTTATCTTTTTTAGACTGCAAGTATGTCAGTCACTGGAACACTTTCATACTAGGTCATTATTGTTACACATATTATGCACAAAGACCCAAGGCCTCATTCTGTCGTAGATAAGCTATTCATACACATCCTTTTTTTCCCCTTGCAGTTTATTTGCATGGCTGGCTGGATAATCAGCCATAATAACAAAATATGACTCAGCATGGCTGAATGTCCAATTCACTTTGGGGATTTTCTTGGAGGGCTTTTTTTTTTAACTACTGAAGACCAGAAAAGATGTGTCCCTCCCAGACTCCCAGATAGTACTAATGTAAAAAAAGATTTGATTAAACACAGAGGTCAGGGGGAAGGGAACGGATCAAACAGCAACATTTCTGCTGCAATGCCCTCAAAGAGGCTCTGGCCTCTTCAGCTGCTCTGACCAGTGTTGCAGGGTGCAGGGTCCCTTGTCCTCCACTGCAGCATGGACAGGGGGATTTCTCACAGAAATCCCCTCCTCAGGGCAGAGGGAGGCTGCAGGAGAGGTCACGTTCCTCAAGGATGGGCATCCCTGATATTAAGGACATGTGTGTTTTCCTGGACACCTAAATTCTCTCTATGGGTTATTACAATTGTGCAAGCACACAGAATATTTTAAAATATAATTTATCTCACATCTGCAATAGTCCAGTACTAAGAATCCTCCTAGTATCAGTTCAAAATCATGACTCCAGTATGATCACTAGACGAAATACATGGGTCCCTCTCTCTTGAATGATAATTCTCCTCTATTTAAGTAAGTTAATGGCAGTAGCAGTGGACACTGCCATCCTGCTCAGCAATCCTGGCTGTATGGATGCGACTGACAGAGACGGTGGATCTGAACCTTCAACACCTCTGGTCCCTGGTTTTCAAGTAAGAGACCAGCTGAAAGGCTGCAGTGTGAGAACATATTTCACCTGGGACAGAGTGAAGAGAGCATTTAGAGCTTGGCCCTTCATTTAGCCAGATCCATTGGCTCGTGTCTCTATTTTTAACCATCTGTGTGATTCTTGGGTGAAAACAGCAGGATTTGTTTTTCCAGAATTAGGGTAAACATGAGCTTTTTTACCTAGGGCTTTCCTGACAAAAGTACCTTAAATTGTATAATCATCTACTAACAATGTCAGTTACTGTATTTAAGAGAACAAAATTAGGCTGGCTGAGAAAATACACATTAAAATCAGCTGATGAAAGGAATCACACTGTAATGTACATGCATAGAAAATGCATGGATCTTATTTCTGTGATAATCTGACTATGTAATACCACCAAGGACAGCAAGATTCCTGGCAGGAGCATGAAGCCAGCAGCAGAAGTTAAAAATGCCCATGACCTTTAGCTGGCAGTCCCAGTTTCCTCAGAATTCCACAGTGAGAGGCAAACATCATCTGTACTCCCAGCCTCCCTCCTTGGTGCACTGCTTACGTGCACATCTGCTAAAATCACAAGCAAACTACACAGTAGTTTGACTGAAACTCAAACAGGGAAAACATTCAACTAGGCAGAGAGAAAAGCTAACTTCCTCCTTCCTTTCCTTCCTCTCATCAGCCTTTCTGCAAGAGATCAGTGGTGAAACTCTTATCTACTTTGAAACTGGTATTACACCCACCCTGATTTAATGCCGAAGTGTCTTTCAATTTATTTTGGTTTTGTTTTTAACAAGTGAGAAGTGCAAAACAAACAAGAAATTAAAGCTGTGTCCTTAATTATTGCTTACGTAGAGCAAGTACTTCAAAGAGCCAGCAGAGATATGAGGCAGCCACTGCCCGAAGGGGCACAGAACACCTAATCCTGGCTCAGCCAGCACACAAGGGCTGTGCTCACCACCACAGCTTGGCACCAGCTGGGCAGTGCAAAGCCGAGGCAGAGGATGGGTGCTCAGGCTGTCATCCTTCCTCTCAAAGCCAGAATTCACTCTGGTGCCATGGACATCTCCCAGAGGCAGAATCTCCAGCTTTGCGCTCATCCTGAGGACAAGCGCTGCACTCTGTAAACCAGGACTGAGCTGGCCATGCTTATCAGGGTTAGGGATGTAAAGGATTGTGATTCTCCCCCTCTACTCTGCCCTCATGAAACCCCACCTGGAGTTCTGCATCCAGCTCTGGGGTCTTCAGCACAAGAAAGATGTGGATCTGCTGCAGAAAGTCCAGAAAAGGGCTGGAAAAATGATGAGAGGGCTGGAGAAGCTCTGCTATGGAGAGAGGCTGGGAGAGCTGGGGTTGTCCAGCCCGGAGAAGAGATGGCTCTGGGGAGACCTCATTGTGGCATTCAAAGACTAAAGGGAGCTTATAAAAAAGACTGAGAGCGACTTTTTACATAAGCAGATAGTTATAGGACAAGGGGGAATGTTTTTAAACTAAAAGAGATTAGATTTAGATTAGATGTTAGGAGGGAATCCTTCACTGTGAGGGCGGTGAGGCCCTGGCACAGGTTGCCCAGAGAACCTGTGGATGTCCCATCCCTGGAAGTGTCCGAGGCCAGGCTGGGTGTGGCCCTGAGCAACCTGGTCTGGTGGAAGGTGTCCCTGCCCATGGCAGAGGGGTCGGAATTTGATGATCTTTAAGATCCCTTCCAACCCAAACCTTTCAATGATTCTCTTTGGCTGTCTTTGAAGTGAGCCCCCGGTTACGATTGGTGCTGTCACAAAATGTAATCCAAAGTACCTCAACTTCTTTCTTCTACACTGAAGTTAAAATGAATAAGAAATCAAGTACAGTGCCACAAAATGCTTCTCTTCAGCCTCAGAAGCTTGTTTACCATTGCTGTAGTAGCTGAACTGCTGAATGAAATATTTACAACTATTCATGCAATCAAACTCATTTTCCTTAGGAAATAACTGATTAGGTATCTCACATCTGTTCCTGACAATGATTTAAGCCTCTGCTGATCCCTATCTAGACCTGACATGAATGTTAATGTTTTAGAAACCATCATCCTTAATAGGAGGGTGACGACAGCCTCTCTGGGTCTGGTGGTGGTTGAATGCAATGGGGAAGCTCTGCTGCATCTGCTGGTGAAGGATGACACAATCAGCCCACAGTTTTCCCTAACCTTGTGACCCAGGGCTTGGGAAGCCTGGCAGGAGACAAGCTACAGTAGAGCTCAACACAGAATTCTCTTGAGAATTATCTTCCTATCTCTGTCAAAAGTTTTTAATATCCCCCAGATGCTTGCTGTCTTCATGCAGAGCAGCAATCCTGCTCCACCACACCCCTGCGTTGCATGTCATCCTTTCACCAGTGTTTCCCCACTGGGACCCTTTGATGGAAGCTGCTGCAAGTGTTGCAAGGTTGTGAGAAAAATCAGCTGCTAATAAAGCTGATTGACATGATGCCCTCATAAAGCATGATGCTCATGTCAGGAAAGACAAAAATAAATCCCACATTTTTCCTCAAATAAAAGCTGTTTCATGGGTAAAGGGTCTATGCCAACACACTATTGGAGAGAGAAATCCAATGTTTAGCTAATCTATTCATCCGGCAATCCTCTTTTCCACAGGAAATGTATCAAAAGAACTTACCAAAAAAAGTGGGAAAAAGAAGTATTTATCTCAGTATACTCCTTACTTCTGCAAGAGCAAGGGAGAAATCTTCATCCCTCTCAGGTCAACAGCAAAGCTGTGCCACATTGTGCCAAAGATTCCAACCACAAGAGTTGGTCTCTATTACTGCTCCTTCTGGTAAGGGTGATAACTGGGCTTTCTAAGTTCTGAAAAGAGCAACTCGGTCAGAAGGAAACTTTTGGCAACGCTTATAAAGTTTTACTACAAGGTCAAGGGACTAAAAAACAAGTGAAGTTAATGCACATTTGCCTGCAAACGACCTTGTAGAGCCCTAATTCAAATAGAAATGAAGTCTATCTAAGTGTCTGAAGAGTAATCTCTGAAACAGTCAGAAATGCTGCATCAAAGTAGATTTCAAACACAATCCAAAGAAGATTAAACTGGCAATTCATCTCTCTTAGGACTTCTATACATCATAAATAGGCATTATGCCTTCTATGTAAAGCAGCTCATTATCTGATTTATTCACCAATATCTCTTCTTATTCAAACAATTCAAACCAGACTATATTAGAAAATCCCAGAACAGTTTCCTCAGCACAGCAACTTCTGAAATAAGTTGATGATTTATATTTATAAAATTTTACTTACTGTACAACTAAATTCATGTTTGTTAATATAATACACTATCTCTAAGGACAGTTTTCAAGAAAGATGCTATCCCAGATGGATCATTTATTAATATTCACATGCTTTCCGTCAAAAAAAAAATCAAAATACAGAAGTAGTTCTTGTCTGCATTAGTCTTTTTGCATCCCTCAAGTGAAAACAGAAATTCTGCTCTACTGACAACATCCTACTACTGACAAACTAATCATTCTAACACTCCAGACTCCATTCTAACACTCCCTGCCTTTTAAACTATGAATTTATCCAATATAAGGAATTCAGCTCCAGATTCAAAACATGTGCCCTAGATAAGACAAAGTTCTGACTCAGCCTCATTTCAGGTTCACAAATGGTTTCGTGGCAATTTTAGTCCTTTTGTTTTTGCATTTATTCTTCTCCCATTTTAGGCAATGGATCTTTGCCCTTTCCAGACAATATACCAGGACTATTGCAGAATCATATACACCATCCTTCTAGCAACCTTCTTCTGGGAGCCTCTCCTTACATACTCTGAATGATTTCCAAAGAGTCGAAAAACAGAATTGCAGTCAATTTTCCCATGTAACATAATTCTCAGCAAGGCTTCTGGAGTTGTACACACTTCCCCAAATAATGGGCTTCAGCTCCAGTCCCAGTGAGACACAGATACCAGGAGGTCTTGCCATTGAAAGGCCAAGTCCCATGAGATGTGGAGATGCCTCAGATAAGAAAGTGCTTTCTCAGAAGTCCATGCTGCAGCAGAATGAGCAATAAGAATTGTCTGTCCCAGGACAGGCACTCAAGGGCCAGCCCTCTGCAATTACACAGCTCCACATCACTGCTGCCGTGTGGGAGGTGAACCCCAGAGTTTATGACTGCAAGAAAATACAGTAACTCACTTTTCCTATGTTGACACATTGTCTCCACTAATGAGAAGGCTCAGCCCTCTGCATAAGCAAAATTAAACAGAAAACGTAGGTGTTAAGATTAGCACAAAGAGTTTGTTTTATTAATACTTCCTGCTGTGCCCTTTCCACGGAAAGCCTGCCCCAAAAGGAAGCCATTAGAATTATTTTATTTAAGAGAAAAGGCAAACTGTTAATACTCATCTTTAATACACACATCAGTAGCGGAGTCAACCCAAGTCCCACCTTTTTGCCTCATGTGACTCACTTAACACACACACTTAATATATCACTTAATAAAATTTGATTGGAAGCAGTTTGATCAGAGTGAATATATTTAAGTTACTGTAAATTGAGCCAGTGTACATTGCACTCAGAGACAGGACAAACAGGTTCATGGTCAAACTTCCTCAGCAAGGGGTGTAACCCTCTCCAGCTATTAGAGACTCCCTAATTGCTGCCTTTGCTGTGACAAGCCAACAGTGGACCAGACACACAGCATCCTCCTCTATACATAAACACCTGTTTGCAGTTTGTGCAGCAGAGCTTTGAACAGCCTAAACCCAAGGACTGACTCCCAGGGACATCCATTCTCCTCTTCAGCTGATACTTTGGGAGAGGTCCCCACAAAGAAGCTGTCAGAAGTTCAACCTTTGTCTTAATCAGGGCCAGGGGTTTATCTCATCCCCTTCACATAAAGCCTCTGAACTGGCTTGAAAATCTTCCTATAATGCTGCCATGTCTATGCAAAATACCTATTGGCAATGAGAGCTCTTATCAACTCATCTATTACTCATTAATTACTCCAAAAAATGGTTTACTTAGTGTGCTGTTTATGATCAAAACTTTATTGTCCGGAAGCAATGTGCTGCACTGTGCTGGGCATTAAACCGAGATTAAAGTAGGCTGAGCCCAGAGGAGAACCAACAAACCTTATTAATTTCTTTTAAGCGTGTGTGTATGCGTGTGTTTGTGGACTGAACAGATGAAGCAAGAGAGGAGATTAGCATTTTTATGGATATGATTCCTGCCATTGCTACATACTCGACAATCTTGCCTAGGCTTGAGCAGTTTGTAAACAAGAATAAACACACCTACAAATATCTCTGCATTTATCTATTAGTCAATCAGTGAATTAATCTGCCTATAGCTGACACTCAACAAAGCACCTCACATTTACTTATAGGTGAGAGGGGACACCTCGACGATCCTTGTGGGTTCCTTCCAACTCGGAATATTCCCTAATCATGGGGAGACAGAGGCCCAGCACAGGTGTCTGCTGAGCTGTGACACTGCTGCTGGATACACAGGGGTTGAAACCTCTGCCCAGAGCCAGGGCACAGAGAACAGTGCAGGTACAACTGCAGGTACCACACAGCAGCCAGCCAAGACCCCGGAACTCGGTGTAAAACTCTGAGAAGTCTTATGTTTCTATTTCACCCAACAGGCCCCTGCAGAGCAGCCCTGAAGGACTGAGATCCCAGAAGCTGACGGAAGGTGATGTGCAGGGTGGCAGAGCCCTCCATGCAGTGGGAGAGAGGTGCATGGAAGACCAAATCCTTTGCTGTCCCTGCCTGCTCAGGACACCAGGTGACAGGGATCCAGCAGGAGGGTGGTATAGTTGTCCCCAGTCCATCAGCTGTGCAAAGATCAGGTAGCAAAAGTGCTGAAGGCAGTTGTCAGTCAGGGTCACCTCTTTGATCACACCCAGAACATGTGCATGGCCAGCAAACTGCCCGATGCTCACCTTCCGCCACCAGCAACAGGAGCCCAATTCCAACTGCTCAGGTGTGTGTGTTTGTGTGTGTGCATCAGTCCTCCAAAGCCAGAGCTCCAAGGTCTGGCTCTGCCTCCCTCCCTCTCTCCCAAGGAAAGATGTTTTGCAGCGTTCTCCGCGGCAATGTTTAGCGAGCCTCTCGGTTACCATAGCGTTATGCACTAAAGGCATGTCGACAAATTAATCAATTGTACAATTGTGTTTGCCTAAGAATACAAGCCAGTCAGATGATTCAATACATTTCAACAGCTCCATGGAGTTTGGTTAACACACTTCCTCTTCTACCATCTCAGTGTTACCCTCATCGGTGCTGCTGTTTTTCAACATTTCAATTTCCCTTTACAGGCAAATTGGCAGGTAGGTGATCTCTGCTGCAGGCTAAGCTGAGTTGTTTTCCTTCTTCCTTGCCTGCTTAATTTCTGTCTTCTTTTATTTATTTCCTTCTCTCTTTTTTGTAATAAGACAGACATCATACACTCAACTTTCCACTAACCAAACTGTGTTTTTAAAGTTACTAATTCATCACTAATGGTCAGCAGTCACTTCTTTCTTCTAGATTTTATCCTGTGTGATTTAGAGAATTTTGCTCTGATCAGCAACAGAGCAGAGCTGATACTAAATCCAGGTTTCCAACTTATTTTAGGAATATCAGGTTAAAAGGGAACACCAACCCATCACTCCAGTCTCGGAAAACAACGCTGTTAATAGCTACTTAACAGCATGTCTTCAACCTGCCAAGGAGCACCAGAAGCCCGAGAACACATCCTCACGTCATACAATAAACTTATGATACATATCAGAAGCATGCAAGATTAAACTGTGCTGTGACACAGCAAAGGGGAGGTGAAGATCACTGCCAGTACTGCAAGTCCTTGGAGCCACACAGAGTTCATTAACGCCAGCAACAGACCCCAGAAAACACACCATGAAGCAGGTGTATTAATATATAATATATAATATATAATATATAATATATAATATATAATATATAATATATAATATATAATATATAATATATAATATATAATATATAATATATAATATATAATATATAATACAGTTACTGGCAACACAGTCTGAAGGAAAAATGTCTCTGGCCCAAAATCTGATGAACAGGTTGAACCAGGGAGCATGCCAGAAAAATCTGCAGGCAATTGTGCCTGTCTAATGCTACAAGGAGTCTGCACTGTACATTTTCAATGTCTAGTGCTTGAAAGGAAGGCAGATATGGGAGAAAGAATATTCAAACTGCAGCAACAGAAAAAATGATTTCTTGCCTCAGCTCCCAAGAAAGCAGCAGAAGCCTTGATCCATGGGGTTAAAAGTGTAAACAAACCAGGCCCATTTTCCTTTCAAGCATACATTAAAAATATGACTACACTGCAGACCAAAGAACTAACTCTGCAAATGTAATTTCCTATCTCCGGGAACTCTCTAATTTAATTGTATAATCTGTTTCATAAGATTATCAAGATCTATCTCAAAACTACCCTAATTGAAAGACTCTTATGCAACTTCAATCCTTGGGTAGCTACAAGCTTTCTTCTAATTCCCCACCCAAATTTATTCATGACCAACTTAGATAATTTGACCTCGTGCAGATGCTATCTCTTAGCTTGTTTTTTCTGCCCTCTTGCTAGATAGTGCCAGTTGTGTGTAAAACACCCCAATGTAGCCTGTCCCTTTGTTGGTTCACCTGGCCAGAGCTGAACAAATTATGCTCTTTAACCTCACTTTGTACCACAGATGGTCTGTTTGTGTAACCACATCTCTAGCCCTCCTACTGCTGTAATTTAACATTTTCTTGACAAGGGTATCCAGAACTATGCAAAATGCCAGTGGGCCACTCCACCAGCAATGGAAAGCTCTTGTATTGACACCCTATATGATGATTTGTACAACAATTGTATCACATTTCCCTGAATTTCTCGTATTATTTTCCTTTGGTATCCAAGGATGTCAGTGGTCCCCTTCCCAGCTGTATCTCAGTGCTTGCTCCCAGGTATCTCCTGAGCAGCCAGTGAATCCACATCTCTCCCTTCTGTCATGGACAACTGATGAGCTCCTGTTTCACACTGGAAGTTCCTGTTACTGGTCTCCATGCTTACAACTTTACACGACTTTGCACTCAGCACTATTAAATGCCATTTTATGTCTATCACTCCCAATCAACAAAGTCATCTAAATTCCTTTCATATGATAATCTGATCCTCCTCTGTATTGACAATACCTCCCAAGTTTTTGTCATCCCACACAGCTCCTGGGCACACACCCAGACCTTGCACACAGCTCAGAGCCTGGTCCTGAGGGAGCAACACCACCAATCTCCCTCCATCCTGATGACTTTCTCTGAATACCTCTTTGCATTCAGATAACTTTATTTGCATGCAATGGTTGTATCTTTTCTTTGGCCAGGTTCTTTTCCACCTTTCAGTTCTTGCCTTGAACCACCATCTTCATTTTAAGCCATAACGTCCTGTGGGGCATGGTACCAAATGCTTGGCTTTAGATAAATTACATTCCTGCCCTACCCCATCTAAATAATCTGTTATATGAAAAAGATGCTAGATTAGTCTAGCACAATCCATCTTTGATAAAATCTTGTTGTAATTTAGCCTGCTTCCTCATTATTTCCATGTCTAATTATTCTTTCCTACAAAATACGTCATGAGATGCTGGGTACTGTTGCGTTCAAACCAGCTGGCCTAACATTTCCTGCATTGCTTTTTTATTTTCTGACTCTCTAGAGACTCTCTGTAAAGGACACAAATGCTTGCCCTCTTCTGAAGAAGCTCTTCTGAAGAGCCATGGGAGAGCCTTGCTGCAAGCTATGCAAGCCTTGTGCCACTGCTTTCAGTATTCCAGGAGTGGGATTATTGGCACCTCTTCATTTGTCTCACTAAGATATTTAAGTTTTGCCTGTTTTCTCTGGGTTTTTTTTGAAAACTTTGCTATGAATAGCTTTCACTTGCCTGCAGATTTGTCAGTAATTACACTCTGTTCCAGATTCTACAGAAGGTTCTGCTTTCATGAGAAAGTTGTGTCATTATTTAGAGACATCAGTTCCTCTTCCAGTTTAGGCACGTCTAATTTCGGTTCTGTGCAAATTGACTAAGTGCAGGTTTTGGTTGAACCCAAATAAGCTCATTTGAACCAAAATAAGAATGTCCTTACACAAGGTCACATCAGGTTAATCAAATCACCTTAAAAACAGACTTAAACTAAATTGGTGTAATCTCCCCATGTAGACAAGGCCAAAGCCAATAAAGGAATATGAAGTAGGTCAAACTCTCTCATTAATTGCACACACCTTTGTGGTTTGACTGAATCTGGTGATTCTGAGGCTGGGCAGATGTGCAGCCAGCAAGCCCAGCTGTGCACAAGGCACTTGTTAAGGCCTGCCACCACGTCAGCCTCCCTTAAACCTGGGCTTAAGTGAGACTGGAGTAACAATAAATAGGATCTTGTAGGACTTTTCTACAGGGACATTGCTCCTTCAGTTTATGGGCCAAAGAGCAAGAAGTCACACTGTGCCACACCAAAAGTAGCAGTGAAACAAGGAAAAAAGGAATGGCCTCAGCCTGGGCTGAGGATGGGACAGAGCTGGTGGAGCTGCAGCCAGGCAAGCCCATCACCAGGGCTGTACTGGTGGGCACAGAGCTGCTGCTGCAGCGGGACACTGAGCAGAGCATGGCCCCAGCTGAGCCAGGACTCGCCCGAAAGAAGGGTGTCCTCCAGGTCCTGACAAATAAATACAGCTGTTGTACCTGCCTGACTTCCCTAACGGAGATTTGGAACTGAAGTATAGAGAGGTCTATCATTTCGATAATATCAGAAAACACTGGTTCATACTGTTTTGGTTTTTAGAAGTTCTACTGTTCTGTTTAAAGCCATATTACTTCACTAGGATCCGTAACTCCACTGTTCCAGTACGAGCCCGAATTCAGTTGTTCTGATATAGGCACATAGCTTATTTCTCCAGTCTTGAAAGAACGAGCTATGTTGGCATTAAAACCTTTGTACCATTACATGTGAATCTTGGAAGGTTGCGTAATTTAGGACAAAACAAAGCAACTTCTGTGCATAGACAAGCCCTGGCTCCAAACTGTAAAGACATCCTACCAATATTTTGATACTACTAATGAGCAGAAGTTGGATTTGACATCAGTATCTCTGCAATGTAATGCCACTTCCTCCATCATGAGACTTTAATTATGAACTACTCATTTGCTAATTTTAATCTTTAACTCTGAGCTATTTTTGTGTACTTGATGTATGTCTTAAACCAGAAAAATAATTTAATACAGACATAGTCTCAGTGGCTAAAACCCAGGAACCATCACATATCTTACTGAAGTTTGCAATTCATAAAAAAAAAGTCAAACCAATTAACCAATTTTACTTTTTTCTCTAAATCAAGTAACTGTAATCCACAGCTTGAAATGATCAGGATAAGTGAGCAGCAAGCAACCACTCCTAAAGCCATTTGCATTTTTCCTATTACCTCTTCCAGAATAATTCCAAAGATTCAGTAGTAAACATGTTTAGCCCAAGAGACACAAATGCCTCCCTTGCACACAAATTTCAACTTTTGGCTTTCTCTGGAGCCTCCTGTCCTCATTAGTGCCTGCTGCATTTGTCAGGGCTCCATCAGCCGCAGAGCCCTGAGTGCTGCTGTTCTGGCACATCAGTGCCAGGGCTCTGGTCCTGCCTGGTGCAGCACTGACGCACTGGCTTAGTCTGATTAGCACATTACAGGAGAATGATCTATTTTTTTTTTTTTTTTAGATAGTTTCTAAAAAACCCAAAATCCAAATGTATTTTTCTGACTGAATAACTACGGTGATGGATTGCAGCCTAGGAAGCTTATAAAAATTACACAAATTCCCAACCAAAACACCACGCTGTCAGACATTCAGTACCAGGGCTTCACACTGCGTACTCTTGGAACTGTCTGCTGCTTCAAACAACATCCACTAGATCTGTGAGAACTGTAAACCCTACATATCAAACTCATGAAGAGCTAGCTGTCTCTTTAAGGAAAACTCCCATTTCCAGAGCTAGGGATTAGCCAGCAGTGATCCAGCAAAATAAGGACAGGGGAGCACCGGCATTCTGCTCAAAAACAAAGGAAGTTACTCCTAACATTTTCTCATGTCTACACCAGAACGTCTCATCCCTCTAGTGAAATCAGCACCGCAGCTTTCACTGCACACAGCGAAATAAACTTCAGCTAATAAATAACCCTGCTCTCCCCAGGTGATCCTGCACCCTCCCAGGCAGGTAAGGCATGGGGCATTTGAACAGCTTTGATTTCAGGGACATTATCTCCGGGGCCACTCCCCTGCTGAAGGAGACAACTTCATTCAGGAATCAGGGGTAGCTGCCACTTGGATGTCAGTTCTGCCCCCAAAAAGGGACTGACATGCTGGACTTCTCCAAAATCCACCGAGCAGGGACCTGCCCCGCGATGGCTCAGGAGCCTCCTGCCTTCGGGGACTGTGGCACTTCACAAAGGACTGGAGCTCTCCAAAGCGCGTGTGACACCTCACTGATGAATCACACAGGGCTCAGCTCCGACCTGTGCTTCCAGTGCGAGCTACCAAGAGCAATCACTTCACAATTTCTGCCACTAAGGACCAAGGCATGGAGTTATCATTCACAAATCCATGGCTGAAACATATGAGAGACTTTCAAAGCCTTCTTAATTCCCCACTTATAACGTAAACATTTTGTAAAATCAAATGACACGATAACCGTGGTGGGAAAAGTGACTTTTCAACCTGGATTTCAGATGCTATCTTTAGGTACAAGACTAATTTCGGAGGTTTTTCCCCACGCTCTTTTCAGCCAAACACATTCCTTGAACGACGAAACTTCGAGACAGAACGAGAAGACTGCGATCAGATCCATTTCAGTCTCCAGAAAATCGGTTCCCCCCAAAACCAAATCACCGCAGCTCTCAGCTGCGCTCAGCCCGCGGCTACTCCCGAGCCGCTCCTTGCGCCGGGGTCCGTGGGCGCTGAGGGACGGGGATGTCGGTGCCCAGCCTCGGGGTGCGCCGCGCTCCTGCATCCCTGTCCCGGAGTCCCCTTCCCGCCTGCCGTCTACAGCCAGAGCCCCCGGACACCCTGCGCTGCGTCCTGTGCCCATCCTGACGGAACACGGATTTTTTAAGGAAAAAATCAGAAGACTTGCGGCTGTCAGTTTTCCTTTTCAGAACTTACCTGGGACCGTCCTGGCAGTGTCCGACGAGGGCAGGGCGGAGCGGCGAGTGCCGCGTATCGGCCCTGCAGCCCGGGCTTTACCCGGGCTGCCCCGCTCCCCGCCGGCTGCAAGTGCGGGGACCCCCCCTCACCCCGGCAGGGTTCGCGGCCGTACGTACCGTCTAGGAGGATGCGCGTCCCGGAGCCGCTCTCAGTGCCATGCCCAGCCCCGGCGCGGTGCCCCCTCGGCGACAGGGGTTACCGCTCGCCGCGGGGTCCCGCTGCCCGGCGGTGACATGGCATGAGCGCGGGCAGGGCGGGGGCAGTGCCGGCGATGCGCGGNCCCCTGTGCGCGGCTGTCGCCGGGCGCTGCGCGCAGCGGAGCGAGGCCCGGCCCCGGCTGCCCCGACGGGTCCCGCTCTGCGCTCCCCGCGCGGCACCGATTCCCTGCGCGGCACGAGCAGTGCCCTGGCGGGATTAGTCATCCCGTACCGTGAGTCACCCATTGAACATTTGCCGCTTCCTTCCTCATCGGTTTTTTGGGGATTTTTTAATTCCCTTTCTCCACTGTAACTATTTACCCTCCTCTCCAAGGACAGCGGGCAGCTCCTTCCCGCGACTACAGCCGTGCCCAGCTGCGGGCGCGGAGCCGCAGCCGGCGGCCGGAGCAGCGGGTCCCGCCGGCCCTGCCGCGGTGCCGCCGGACAGTCGGGCTGGGGCCGCTGCTCAGTCGTACCATGTGGTCCTGCCCATCGCCAGAGTTTGGTTTATGCTCCTCTTGTATCTGGAAGCAGCAGGTACCAAAGCCGGGGTATCAAGGCTGTTCTGAAGTCCCTTCCTCTCTGTTCTCAAGACACTGCCGGGAGAGGACCAGTGCTGCAGTGGGTAGCCACGGGTTAATGCCACAGTTGGAGCGACTTGGGGGAACATCGCTGGGTCCCTGACTCCGGCCCCGGGCTGCTCCAAGCAGCTTCCAAAACTGAGTGCACTCCCTTACCAACAAGTTAATTTTTTTGGGTGCTTTTCTCCCCCCTCCACTTCAGCTCCTCTTGGAAAGCTGCTCCTTAACCTATGCAATGCTGGGAGATCTGCTCCCGCTGGGAGCATGTTACTGCCTAGTAGCCCTTTCCCACAGCTGGCATCCACACCGCTGGCTTTCTTGGCTCAGCCAAAATTCCTGTTCCTGTCCCAGCCCTCGTTCTGCTGGAGGAAAGGGGCAGGCACGCAGGCAGCCTGCACGGCCCCATCCCCACACGTGCCAGTGCCCCAAAGCACAGGACTAGGGACAAAAGCAGAACCACAAAGGGGACAGTGGACAAAAGACTTTGCTATGAGGTTTACAATATAAACCTGATGCCAGTGGGGAGAGGGAAGTGACCTTGTTACAGCAATAACCCTGAGGAACATCAGCTGTTATTGATGAGAAGTAAAAGGGCACCTTTGCACGCAGTTAATATTTCTTATTTGCTTTCTTATCGGAGGCAAAGAAAATAACTTGGTTGTGCTGCGTGCCACAAACAGCAAATCTCTTTTTCTCACTTAGAGTGGGTTTTTGAGGCATGTGGCCTCATCATGCGAAACACAGCAACCCTTCCCTCATTCATGTGGTAAAGATCTTTCCTGCTCAGTTTCAGGCGAGATACAAATAGGTATCAGATGCAGCGTTTGTCTCCACTTTTACTTGGGTAAAGCTGTGACTGCAGCCTGCAGTGCAGCCCTGTCACAACAGTAACCAGCACCGAGGGGATGCCACCGCCTCCCTACACGGGCATGCAGATACACATTTGGGGCAGTAGGGGAGGAATGATGAGAGCATCGAACTCTGTGACTGAGGCGCTTTAAGATTAAGCACCCACAGACGGATGGGTGGGTAGTGCAGGCAGGCAGGATGTGGCCCCAAAGAGGCTGTGGTAGGTTTCCCCTCAAGGTACAAGTGCCACAGCCATTGCCCTGAGTTGTGCTGGCAGCTGGCCAGGGGTGCTGGCACTGCTGGGACAACTCCATGGCCACCCCCTATCCCACAAGCCTGGCAGGTACAGGAAACAGCATCAACACTGCCTTCTAATAAAGCAAACCGTTCAGAAATACCACTTTACCTGATAAACAACATTATTTGCTGACCAGAAATCATGTTTTATAGGAAGTGTTCCAATCAACTCTCCTGCAGCCCCTGGCAGGTAGAGCCAGCAGGCTTGGCAAATACAGGGGCCCCTCCTCCTGCAGCAATGGTGAAGGAGTTTTCATATCAATTACTTTAATTATCTCACTTAGAATAATGCACTTTTCACCAAGATCTTTCCAAAAGTTAAGAAAGAACAGGGAAACAGACATTTCTGCCACCACAAAATTCACACATTGTTCAGCAAGTTGTGGTGTTGGGCAGCTTTGGCTGTGCTCAGCAATAGTTGGCATAGCCTCAAATTTGTTTATATTGTTAGTTTTTGTCAGTGCTGCATTGCAAAGGCATGCCAGCAGCAGTAAAACTGAGAGAGAGCTGGTTTTGGCCAGAAACTGAGAACATCAAAGAAAACGATTTTTCTTTGTTGTTCTTATATATATTCTTGTGTATGTTTTTATATATATTCTTATGTGTGAATAGAAGTATATCTATATTGTATCTATGTATATATATATATATATAAACACATACATACATGTATATACACATGATATATATGTATATAAAACCCAGCCTGTCCCTGCTGCACTTGCCCAGTGGACTGGGGAATCCTGCAGCCTGACAGGCACCACTAAGGAGCAACATCATTAAATCAAGAACTAGAAGGACACCTTGGGTTGTATTTTGGAAGATCACACACCCATTAACCATCTATCATCCCGGGCAAAGCGTTGTCCAAACTAGCTTTTAAATTACACACTGCAAAAACTCCTACCCAGGCAATGCTTGCATTGCTCAGTGCTAAGTCAACAACCAGCCCCGGTTCAGGATCAGGCACCTCAGCTTTGTCTCCCTCCAGAGTGTGCCCAGAAATTCAACAAGATATTTTTCCCTTTTCACACAGGAGTAACCGCGAGGCTTGGGATCACGCAAACTAAAAGGAAAGAGAGGAACAGAGATGACAAAGTGGGAAAAGCAGCCTTGCCTTGGTCCGAAGCGGCTGTTCCTGCGCAGGTTCCGCGGTGGCTCTGGGATGCGGCAGAGAGCGGAGAGCTGGAGCGGCAGAGCCCACCCAGCGCTCGCCATGGGAGCCTGCGGGCGAGGCCGGCGGGAGCCCCGTTCCCGGCTCTGCCCAAGGCAGGGACACAGTGCTAATTGTGTCAGTGCTATTGCACAACACTGTTGCCTTGACACTGTGTCATGTAAAGATTTTAAACTGCCTCTTTATTAGTCATCCTCTATTCATTTTAATTGTGCCTGATAAGCAGGGCCATTTCACCTTTGTGTTCTCTGTACGCGCTTATCGAGCGTATTTATGTCGCCCAAGAGACTTTCAGTCTCTTCCTGCAGCGTTGGTAGATGCAGAGGAATGAGGAGGCATTGCCACCACAGCCTGCTGGGCTTCTCACCCCTTTGCTTGCCACCTTTTCAGAGCCCTGCTCTCCTGTGTGACACCTCCACAGGTCCTCGATCCTGGCACCAAAAATGCTCCCACAGAGGCTTAGGTTAATGCATGGGAACCAGTAAGAAGGGATAGGCTGATTGAAACATGCACCTGATTTTTTTTTCAGGATCAAGTGCTGTAGGTGTGTGCTTAACACTACGGGACTCCCTTTGATCTTCTCCAAGGACAGAATTTTCTATGGATTAAATTCTTGCCTCTGAATTAGGGTATTGGTTATTTAACAAAATCAAAGCTGGGAGATGAATAACTAATTATTGGGTTTAATGCAAAGAATATAGCGAAAGTTTATGGAATATTTTAGTCTCACTTAACTTGCAACATAAAAATATACTGCCCAAGAGTTTGCCTGTGTGAACTCTGTCCCTGCAACTCCTTATCTAGCCTTATCTTTGTGAAGTTTGAAGTTTCACTGAAAATTCCTGGAAATAGCAGTGCATTTTCCCTTCTGTGGTATTGTGACCTTCTCCTCATCCCAAACATCCCCTGTGTTTGTGGTGGGAGAAGGAAGGGCCCTTTAGCCAGGGACAGCGCTGCCCACCTGTAAGAGCAGAGCAGTCAGGTGACACAGCTGCTTCCCCAGCACCTGGAGCGCTGCTGGCACTGCAGGGACTGTTTGCTTAGAGCACGCATCTGCTTCAGGAAACACCCAGCAGTTATCAGAGTCCTTCTCCATCTGGAGATGGATCTGTTCTCTGGGCTTATTTAGTTTCACCTTAATTTTTCCCATTTAAAAAGACTCAAAGCTAGAATTGAGGTTTGAGCCACAGTCATGTGAGGAGATGGGTGAAATCCCATTCTCAATTAAGTTCAGAAAAAGGAACGGAAACGCCTTTAAAGGCAGAACAAAAACCACATTTACTCCAGTGTGAACAGGATTTCCCCCCTGGCATAAGATCTTGCATCCCTATGGGCTGAAATGAGCTACTCACTCTCCTACCCAGCATCTTCGAGGGCCACTTGGAATATTTATGCAACTGCTTAAAAGGATTAGGAACATACATGAATGACTTAATCACCACTTACGACAAAATTCCATCTAGGCTTCTGAGAATCAACTGGAATATTTTCATTTCCATCATCCAGCACCTTATTTTGTAGAAAATGGTTTAAGATGGTTCTTTTAGAGGCAACAGTATTACCCAAATTTTGTGTGTATTTAAGGCCCTGTATTTCCTTGTGCTGGAGTAATACCATGGCCAGATAAATGAATGTATTTATTTGAAAAGCTGAGAAGTGCTCAAGTCATATTTTTGGCCCAGAAAAAGATTAAAGAATACTTTTCATGTGGCTGATCACACTTCCAAAAATAATTATTATTTTTGTAAAGGAAAAAGTGTTCTCTCTTAACTGCAGTAAAATATTCTCTGATAAGTATTCTTGTGATCTGTTATTCTGCCTAACTCAAAGAAGGGAGGGGGGGAAACTTGCACAAACAAGAGCATGGCTGCCTTCTTCTGCCCATATCCTTTCATGAGAGCATACAAGCTAAAGCTAAAGCTCTTTGACCACATTTTAGCTTGATCCCACAGGATAATGTACCTATGAATTAATTTTCTTTGATGCTTGGTTCATATCTTCTGGAGACTGTGCTGAAGACAAATTCAGACTGCTGCATTTAAATATGGGTTAAGTCACCTCTGATTAAGTTAATCAGCTACCAAGGGGCCTCTTGAGCAGGGACATAAAATAGAAACTTTATAATAGTTATGTTAAAGGCCCAAATCCCCCTGAATTCAGCAGGCAGAGGACGAATGAGCAGAGGGAGCACCAGGCAACGGCAACAGCTGCAGTATTGCCCTTGGATGAAGCACAGAGGAAGAACAGACAAGTCAGTGCAGAATTACTGTCCATTATCTGCAAGTGCATCCTTCCTAATAAATCACAGTGGTTCCTACTTAGCACATTAAATCCACATTGATAAACATGGATATTTCCTATTAATGCTTCTGCTGATGTTGAGCTTTATTCATACGAGCTGGTAACGCTTTAAAGCTTCTTGCTGCTGCTTGTCCATTCTTAGTTACTTGATCCCATACACAGCAGTTGGGAATTGTGCAAGTCAACTATTCCTTGCACTGAAGGTTTCCACCTTCCCTCTTGGGCCTTTGCTGAGGGCACATGCAAAGGTAACATCATCATGTTACAGAGTTTCCAACATCTTGGATTAGAACAGCAACTGCTGACTCCAAGAAAAAACCCAATGGGCTCCTGGCCAAACATGGCAGATGGAAAGTTGCCCTTGTCACCTGGACTTCCTACTACAACCCAGGGTCTGAGCAGACACCCGGGTTTTACATGTGGGTGACAAAGACACCCTTGTTGTGAAGGCTATGCTGGTACAGGAGCTGCCTCCGTCCATACTTCCCCATCTGTCTCCCAGCTCCTGCCGTCCTCCTCCTCTGTTTTGCCTGGACTGGGCTGTGGCCAGAGAGCTCCCAGATATATCCTAATCTCCTCCCAAAACTGGGTAACTGGGTCAGAAAGTGGCATTAGGATGGCTGTGAGCAGCCCCACTTGCCCCCTGTGCAGCCTTGCTGGTGGGAAAACCTTCCCTCTGCAGAACCACCTGCAATGGGGTGCTGAGAGAAGCTACTGCTGATTTCACTCTGCAAGGAAAGCAAAGTCTTCCTTCTCATGACCAAGTGACCTGTGTGGCCCTTTCCCAGCTTTGTACAAGAAGACATTAAAATCAAGACTATTGAAGATGGATAAGGATGCAGCAGGAAGCGGAGAGGGCATTTGTGTCGAGAAGACGGTGGGGTTGACACTTCTACCACGCCCTGATTGGCAAAGACTGAGAAAACAATGCAAATACATCTGTGTATGTAGCTGACACCATGCAAACTCGCTCACCTCAAACAATCACTGTGGAAAGACCAGGCACAGTTTGACAGTCGGATTATAAATGCCAAGCAGTGGCTTTTTGAGCACAAGCTGTGCCGGTGGTTCTTTAGAAGAATTAAGCAGCCTGATGGTCTTGAGGGACCACTGACAACACAACCCCGACACTGGAAAGGACAGAATCCTGGAGCACAAGCCCCAGGGCAGAACTCTCCAAACACCTCCCTTAATGGTCTTTTAGGATACACAGAAAAGGTGTGTCCTTCATCCCAGCTGCACCAAAGTCAACAGGGTTCTTGGTCAATTTCCACTGTTTTCCTTCTGCCTTTTTTAAAAACACAGAAACTTTCTAAATAATTTCATGAATGCATAAAACAGGTGGACTGATATTCAACAGAGAATTTGCCCAGGGAGCAGGATGGACATGGACTGAAAGCCTCACATGTTGCTGAGGCTGTGCCACTCTGCTCATATCTAAACAAAAGCAAGTTAAATTGCAAGTCAATGAGATTTTATCACTGTGTTTTACCCCAAAATGATGCTGAAATGTGCCAAAAATTATTCAGAACTGCGTGGGATGTTACTGCACTCTCTACTCACAGAAAAGCACATGGTTTTTCTGGGCACAGGGGAGGTGCTAAACACCATAAGTGAATTGATTATGATACTGGAAACTAGTATTATGTGACAGATTTTGTCTACAGGCAGTGCTGCAAAAAGTCATCCCTAATAAGAGGAAATGAACCTCTGACTAACCTGGGGAAATCAGGTTCCATTATGCAGCTCTAAGTGATGGCATTTTTGTGTGTCTGCAGAAAATGGGTATACGAGACAGTTGGAATTTCCTCATCCAAATGGAAATATCAAGAGCAGTTTTGGTCAGGGCTTGTGAACGAGAAACTGGGATTGGAGAGGGGAGCTATCTAGTGAACGTGTTTTCATGAAACTCAGGAGGTGTTTTGCAGAAGTAAGACCTGTGAAAATGGATTGCATTTTTGGTCTTGGGATTTGGCTCTTTACTTGACCCAGATATGGTGGTGATCATGTGGGCAGTTACGTAGCGCCACACTTCTCATCCTGACCCCAAACCTTCACTGCACCCCGACTGTCTTAGGAACAGTTTCTGGTTCTGTCCTCATTAAGAAACCCCCTCTAACGTCTTATTCTGGGAGAGCATCCATCTTGACTGGGAAGCCAAGCAGCACCTTCCCAACACATTTGCAGGCAGCCAGATGAGCCTGACAACGTTTGTGGTGTGGTTTTTTTTAGATTTTGGGTTTGGTGGAATTTTTCGTTTGTTTTTGTTTTTGTTTATTTTTGTTTCTTTGTTTTTGTTTGGTTTTTGTTGTTCTGTTTGTTTTGTTTTGGTTTGTGTTTGTTTTTTATTTGGTTCTTTTTTTTTTTTTTTTTTTTTAAATTTCAGCACAGTATGCAAACAATAAAGTTCTGCAGAACAGAGCCTGAGGGCTCTCAGAGCACTGCAAACCACTTTTAGGAAAATGCTAGCTTACAACAAATTTCTTTTCAATAAAGCAAAAGGCTGACCTTCTTTGGATCATTGCTGTCATAGTGACATCTAGTTTCCCTGAGTTTTCATCCTTCCCTTGTCCATTTAATACATCTGCCTGCCCTTAACCCTGGTGGTGGTGCTAGTTTGCAGAATAAGTCATTTCAACTGAGGAAAAACAAGAGCAAGAGACTCCAAAAATAAATTTTTAAAAGTGCATTGTTTCTTCTAGAGCTTCAGTCCTTTCAGTGGCAGCGCTTCGGGTGACCTGCATTAGACAGCGCTCGCACAGAGCACTACAAAAGCAGCACTCACTGTGGGTTTGCTGCCCTGTCATCATCTCCTTCAGTGAATTCAGACACCATGCAGTACCACATACCCAGCACAGATAGTGTCACTAGCACAGCAACTGGTGGGTGAATCATAATGAAACTCTGAAGAGGAAACCTGCCACAAGCCGAAGGAAACGCTTTTCAGTGGAGTGTTTCATCTCCATACGAGGGCTGAAGCTAAGGATGCTGATGAGAGAATTAACTTGTGCCCTGGTCACTAAATGTAGCTTTTAATGCAGTTATTTACTGCATAAAAAATTGATGGTTCTGTTGCCATGGGAAATATGAATACTTGCCATGACAACTGCAGCAGAGTGTGGCACATAATCCACTTCACACAGAGCATCTTCCAAAGGAACCGCTCCCATTCATACATCCTACAAAATTCTGTGTCCTTGAGAGCAATTCAGTGTGTGTTTTTCAGGCACAGTGGTTAATTCTTCTGCACTTTCCTTGTGGCATATTTCCTTGTGTCTAATACTATTTATTACTTGGTTCTTACATACCCCTTTCAGTAATACATCTGAAAGCACTTTGCAAAGGTAATCTCTACAAAAAACTCCTCTGTTTATTTTCCAGATGAGCAATTCAGGCAAAAAAAATCACGTGAGTCCCCACAGAACAGCAGGATCAGGACTGGTGTTTGCACCCACATCACTTGGGCCAGTAACAGGAGCATGGCTCTCAGTGCAAGAAGGTGGGATGAACTCTGCAGCCAAAATCTGCACCATCAGGGCAGAACAGCTGCTGGGGAAAACTTCAGTGAGCCCAGTGCATCCATACCTCTGATTAGACGGGAACAACATGCCACAGTGATCTCCTTGACCCCTGGTTTGGGGTGCAGCTGGGTGGCTGCATGACTGATGGACACTGTAGGCAGTTTGGCCATGGAGGGCACTCCCTGTGCCAGCCAGACCTCTGCAGGGAAAGGATTGCACTCCCTGTAGCATTTTGTTCCACAAGATGCTTCTGAAAACATCTTTCCCCATTCACACAGAGGAGCTGAGCATGCTGCTGCTGATCAGAGCTGTGCACATTAAAATAAAGCGCACGCTGTCTTTGCTGGGTTCCTCCTGGTCAACCTGCAGCTCCAAGCACCCTGCAAGCCTGCACTGCCCTTGGCAGATGGGCTTCCTCATGGCAAACCTCGTGCTGCTCCCCAACAGGCACAGCCGGTGACACAGGGCGAGCAAACGCCACCAGTTTGGGTGGCCAGGTTGTACTTATTTTATCCTAAGAACTCATTGAAGCTCTGCCATGCCCGGTCCACTAGTGGAGCATGAAGTTTTCTAAAGTTATGTGCCTTAAAATAATTTCTGGAGGGAAAAAAAACCCAAAACAACAAACTGTGATCAAGAATTATGAGTAACCTAGAACACCAAGAATGTGCTTGGAATAAATATGTGACTGAGAAAACCATTACCAACCCAGACAATAATTATTCTGGCTATTTACCTTTTAGCCTTGCCAGACATGTTCAAAAGTGCATAATAAGTGACATCTCTCCTTTATCACGAAGTTTAGCCTAGAGGGAAACTCTCTCTCTTTGAGTTACCGACGTTAACGATGTTGCTTTTGGCTTTGGATCTATTTCCCTACTTTAAAAAACAGCACTGACAACTTTTTTCCACTGTTTAATTTGCGTAGTCACAGTAATTAAATGTGAATCTTCAAATATTGCTTGACATGTTGTAGATTTATCATCAGTGAAACAGTCTTCTGCCCATTTCCATAATTATTGCTGTTCAGAACAAAATGGTTATGCGCTGAAAGACTGACAATTTTCTCCTTTTAGTTAAGTTCTCAGTTGTTTGCCCTTTTGGCAGTGCTGCATAGAAGATTCGTTTCATAATTAAATTAATTTCCATTCACATATGGAGGCAATAGTTTCCTTTCCAGTTTTTTTTTTTGGTTTTTTTTTTTTTTTTTTTTTTTTTTTTTTTTTTTTTTTTTTTTTTTTTTTTTTTCTTNTTTTTTTTTTTTTTTTTTTGTTTTGTTTTGTTTTGTTTTGTTTTTTTTGTATTTTACTTTAAATTGTTTCTTAAGATGTAGACTCCAATATGTACTGCAAGGAGCCAACATGTCCTTTAACAGCATCTTAGGAAGCACTGCTCTTATGTGGCCCTGAATGAGTAACAGGACCATATAAGCCACCTGCATGTTTCAGTCGAATATGGTGGCCTTGACGGCCAAGACAGTTTTGCCTGATTGGTGTCTTTAACCCTTCCTGCTTGTGTGGGTGGTAAATTTTGCAAAGAATTAACAGGGACTTCAGGCCTTTGTTCACATTGAAGGGTTGGGTTTTTCCATCTCCATGCTGAGCACTTTTACATAATGACTGCCCACCAACTCTGTGCCTTTTCTTCAACTTGTATTCCCTGGACAGACCAGTTTTGCACTAAAGAGGAAAGATGAAAGGAGAAGTGCTTTTGGGCACCCATAAACCCTGGCCGAGCAGCCTGTGTGATTTCCATGCCTCAGAAAGCGCTGGGCAAAGTGCTCTCCATCCTAACTCCCCAAGCAGGTGGCTGACTAAATGTTACCTGTCTGTCAGTCGTGTTGTTACACAAGCTATTCTCAGAGTCTCTGCCTAGCTGTACATGTGTTTGTATCTGCTCAGAAACCCTTCTGGCCGTCTTCTCCTCAGTAAATAAATACGTAACTTCTTGTGAACAAAGTCTTATCAGATTGAAGAAGCCTCTTAAGAACAGCTGAGGTATGAGAACTAGTACAAAAAGCTGCAGGCAGGTTGAAATATTTGAAGTGATAAGAAGCCCCAGTGGTTTTTTTTTTCACTAAAAATCAGTATTTCATTCTAGGGGCCAGGTTACCCTTTCATCTATAAAGGTGAGAAAGGAACAGGCTGTTCCTGTTGCATGTGCCTTTCATAAACCCCCAGCAAGCAAAGCTCTCTGTCTCACCGCCCTGCGGTTTCTGGGTGCTCCCGGGTGGGCCCTGCATGGGCACTGCAGTCACTCCTCAGTGCATCTGGTGATGGTGCTGAGAGCCCAGAGGCCTCCAGTGATGGGACCAAAGGAGAATAGAGATTAAAAACATGACCTTTATGTTAGGAGGGAGCAAGGAGTTTTCCCCACCCATGATTAAACCCAAGATTTTCACTTCCTGCCTGTGTATGCCTGGGACTCATCGCTGGTGCCTGGACTGGAGCAAAAGCTCTCCTGATTCATCCAGGTCTGCAGCTCCTACCCTCCTGGTGGGAAGATGCAGCACATGGTCTCATGCAGCTCCTGCACTTCTCATCACTTGTCTCAGGGTTTCATCACAGCCCCTGAGAGGTAGGAGAGCATTTCTTCATTTCACAGGAGTCAGATCAGCCCTCTTTGAAAAGCAGCTTTCATCACAGATTAGTGACTGTGAGACTACAGCTTTGGGGTTTTTTTTTAATCTTCATACTCAGTACAGGTTAGAGTTACAGCTGATGGTGAAGATGGGCAAACCTCAGCTTTTCAACAGGTTTCATCTAAAAGAAGGACTTACAGTTTGAAGTACTGAACCAATTGACTTTGTAATTTTCTGCTACTCACAGGCAAAATGCATTTTCCATGTGAACATCAGGTGCTTTTGCTATCACTGATCAAAACACACCAGGGAGCAGTGAAATGATTTCTGAGGAACAGCTCCTCCTCCTCCTCCCTCCATGAAGACCTGGAGATCTCCCTGTGCATGGCCAACATTCAGCTGCACGTTTCTATTTCAGGTCTCGGCTGCTGGGGCTGGCTGGAGCAGTTGATCGGCTTACCTACTGTCTTGCCAGGATCAGGGCTTGAATGAGGGCAAGCTGGCAGCGACCCAACCCAGATAAATCTAAGGTTGTGCTGACAGGTTGGGGAAGAGAGGGAGATGGGAGAACTTCGGCTCTCTATGGCAATAGCTTGGTTTTTATTGTTCAGATTTCCAGACCCAGAGACCTTAGTGTACTGGCTTCTGCCCATCCATGAATTATAAAAAGAATGAAAGATCTGTTTGCTTCTTGTTGGGCTGCTTTTCTGGATCAGAAGGTGGAGCCCATTCTTTTGAACCTGGGTCTTTCCTATACCAAGTCATCTAGAGAGTGGGCTTCAAAAGCTGCCCCTTTACCAGGAGCAATGCAAGCTTTTCTCTGCCCAGGCCAAAGCAGGGGTTTGATGTGCAGCTTCCCCTGCCCACAGTGGCTGCAGCATTGGCACACTGCACAGAAAACTGAAATAAGATGCAAAAGCATTTGCATCCTGTGTAGTGGGTACTTCAAATGTGGGTATCCACAGGACAGACCCTTCATCCTGAGGCTGACTGGCAGAGCTGAGGCATCCCAGACAGTGCTTATTTGTCATCCTTGGAAGAATCATTTCCTCCTTTATGCAGCTTTACTGCTGTTCACAGCTACAAAGGGACGGCCCTTTTAGCAAGGCCCGTTGTGATGGAACAAGGGGTAAGGGCTTTAAACTAAAAAAGTGTTGATTTAGACTACAACTTTTTTATGAAGAGGGTGGTGAAACACTAACAGCTTTCCCAGAGAGGTGCTGGATGCCCTGTGCCCAGAAACATTCGAGGTCAGGCTGGACAGGGTTCTGAGCAAACTGATCTAGGTAAAGGTGTCCCTACTCAGTGCAGAGGGGTTGGACCAGATGACCTTTAAAAGTCTTCTCCAACCCAAACTATTCCATGATTCAATGATCCTATGACTTAATGTCTCTGTATTGTGACCTTTCCTCATTCAGACGAGTGCAAGCAAATGAGCATTTTGCTTGATCTAACAAACAAGAGCCCAGATGCAAATGCTAGGAACAAATACTGAAATTTTCACAGGACAAAACTGCCTGGGTGGGACTCAGCCTCGTCATGGGGGCTCATTTAAACATGGCCTCTAATGCTGAAAAGAGTTGCCTTGGAGAATGTTTTGGAATAATATTCACTGTGGACCAGTAAAGATGAGACACTGAACTTTGCATAAGTCTGACACTTGTAAAAGTAAGGCTGAACAACCAGGCAGTATTTTTTGCTATAAAAATGGTATTGCTTACACTTCCCAGAGGGTGAGGTGTCCCTTCCTTCATGAAGTCTGGTGGGGAGAGAACTTAATCACATTTTCATAAAATCCTCTCAGAATGGTAATAGAAGGGACCTTTGCTTCTGTGTCCTCATAAAACATATAATGGGCAAAATTTTAAAGGGAAATAAGCATTTGTGAATATCAATTCTCTTCTGGGAGAGATAACTGTGTGCTGGGAAGGAACTCTCTCTCTTAGGCTCCCCTGCATGTTCAAGCACTGGATTTTATTTTTTTGGGACTGCAGGGCCTGAGTTGTATTTTTAGATTAGCTTGGAAGGTATAACCAAGGTTTTCAGCCAGGCATATGGCTGCATTTTATGTGCAATTTAAAAGGGGAGCAAGTAGAGCTATATCCTCTGACTGAACAAAAAGACAACAGAAATCTTCAGGCAGAATTCTCTTCTTAGATCTACCTACGCTGCACACAGTGATGGCAAAGAACAGCATCTTCTGTGCCACTTGCAGGGAGAATGCAGCTTGAAAACAGATGCCCAAAGCATGTATCTTATATGAATATATTTAGCCTAGAAGTGTTTCAGACTGAGAAGTGATCATGCAAAATACATTTTCCTTGCCAGTATTATTTTAGTAAATAAGGAGGAAAATTTTATCCTACTTACTATCGTAGATAAACTGGCTAAAGTGGGGATGAAGGAGTAGCTCTGGGTGTGCACTGATAGGAAGTACTGTGACATGCAGTGTACTCAAACTCTTAGATCTTGATTTCTGGTTCAGTGGTTAATAAATGAAGCAGAGCTTTCAGGTTTAAGCCTTTTTGGGGGAAAGGAACAGCTAAACTCCAGGAGTTTGAAACTTGTTCAGTTAGTTAATCAGGTAGAATTTTCAGTGAAAATTATCAGGTGCTAATTTTCAGTGAAAGGTAATACATACAACTTCAGAGGGTTGATTGTTTCATCTGAAGGAAGTAAGCAAGAGTGTGAAAAATCGCCTGTAAAAGAGAAAGACCTCTGGATATTTTAGAAGACCCATCCTAAGGAGGGAAGGGAGAGGCCCCCAAGGCTCATACCAGCAGATACACTCATGCAGTGTTGCCATCAGTGCTGCCAGGACATTGGTGTGTGCCCATCACGTCCTTACATTGCTTCCCATGTACCTCACTGCTGCTGCCTGCTGTTCCCACTGTGCCAAATGGAGGGTTTTTCTCAAGAACACACTTCCAGGTGTTGCTACAGCACCACAAGTTTGCAAAGTATGTAGATCATTGCTAATGCACCATCAAAATTAATCAATATCCTTCAATATGGGATACAACTGGCCTAGTTTGAGAAGTCTAATGTAGAGAGTCTTGAGCAGCCTGTCCCTATCCTTCTCCAAAAGGGCAAGCTGAGTCCTAAAATCATCTGATGGAAAGTGACAAAGTGCAGAGGATACTAGAGCAGAGTAAATCACAGAATCATGGAATGGCTGGGGAGGAAGGGACCTTGGGAGATTGTAGAGTCCAACTCTCCTGCTAAAGCAGGTTCACCCAGAGCAGTTTGCACAGGGTCGCATCCAGGACGGTTTTGAATATTGCCACAGAAGGAGACTCCACAACCTCTCTGGGCAGCATAGCATATATTCAGAACAGAACACATATTTTCTAGTTACTCGATCACTCCATTACAGAATAAAACTAATAGACCCAATACAAAAATGCCACGGAGCAGGCAGTGCTATGGCAAGTCAGAACTGTAGGAGGTGGCAGAGAAGAAACACCACTGAACATTTAAAAACTAAGCAGGGGAACATCCTTTTCTCTGGAAACAGAGTAGAGTGAGGTTTGGCCTGATAAAATGGGCTGGTTTGGTTTGGCTGGGTCTTTATCTAAATATATTATCACGCCCAAGTGAGCTGGCAATTATATTTTCATCACTCATTACGTGCATTGCTCCCTTCAGTCACTGGGTACCATCCCAGGGGATGGTACCAGACCCAGCTCAGGAACTTCTGCTGCTTAACATCCCTTCTCAAAGCCAGGAGCCCACCTCTTTTGCAAAACCAGGCCACTTTCACACCAGGAGGACTGGGGCTGCATTTCCTTTCCCTTTGCCAGGGCTCTGGGGATCACCATCTCCATGTGCCTGATGAGTCAAACTTGCTCCCCAGTCCCACTGGGAAAAATGATTAAGCTGCACGGGGAAATCCTGCCTCCCTGGGGGTTCCTGCTCAGGCCCTGCCTCTGCCACAGGCAGGTGTGTGTGCCCAGGGTTGGCACTTCCCTTGCTCCATCCCCTGAGCTGGTTCCCGAACCTGGCTTGCTGCAGCTGCCACCGGAGGCCTGTGGCACAGCATCTGCTGCATGCGGAGTGCCAGGGAAGGAAAGGGTTTCCTTTCTGCCAGACAGTCACTTGTTTTTGCAGGCATTTAAGGCATGGTGTGCAGGTGGGGTTTGCAGTGCTTCACCTGTGCCAAAAGGCAGGCAAAGAGTTTGCGTTTGGACAGATCTGTATCTACACAAAAGACATCACAATGAAACAGCAGGGTGAGGGACTGTGGGCAAACCTCATGAGCCATGAGCCATGAGCCATAAGCAAGTGGCTGCCAGCTTTACATATTACAATATATCACTTGCTGACAGGCAAAACTTCCCTTCCAGGGCCACTCATTCTCTAGGATAAACTCCTGTTCTCCATGAGGATCCTGTAAACACTTCCTGGGTGGGGAAGCGGACATCAGGAAGACAACAATGACACAACATAATGAAAACAATTTAGGGATTGCTTAGCATAGAGTGAAGGACACAAGAACTCAGCAAGTTTGAAACACTACTGTAATAACGAAGAACACAAGTCAGAGGAGTCTTTTCTTTGTGGTATCACTGCAAAAAACTTCCTGTCTCTCAGATGGGCTCTGTTTGAGTCAGTTTTGCACTGGGAATAGCCACTGGCAGGATGACAGCCTATACTTTGCTCCTTAATCTTGTTGGCACATTTAGTTGGCCAGAGTCTAATTAATACTAGATTGATTTATAGCTGCAATCATGAAGGATGTGAAAGTTCTAAGAATGACTTGCAAAGTCTAGATCCATGACATTTCCTCTCATTTTCTGCTGTCCAAAATTTCTTTTGAAGCCTTCAAACATCTCTGACCTCTCCGGGCTGAAATTTGGAGGTAGGATGACTCCATAAATGCATTGGGAAATAATACTTAGTGATGGACAAACCTGAATCAATTTGTCCTCTCAGCTGCTTTGGGATGTGGGTTAGCCAGCAGAGCCAGAAGTTGTGCAATCCCTGGATTGCCTGGCTGCAACACTGCCCAAGTCCGGTGTGCAGGGAGGTGGCTGATCGTGCCTGTGCAATGGGGGAAGTGTCCATTCTGAATCAAATCTAAAAACTCTTCCTCAGCACTCCTGGGACACACATGGTGGTGACTGTGCCTGATGGCTTCAGCTTGGGAAGCGGGTAGGACAAGCCTGGGAAGGAACCGACCCAAAAGAGGCCTTGCACCATGGGCAGTGCAACCTGACCCCTCTCTTCTCACCCGTTCCCCTGACTCTGCATCCTGATGTCTGATGGCAGCTGATTTTTCAATAATAAAGCACATGCAAATAGCCTGCTGAAGGTGGATGAGACTGACGGGGGCCCAAGTACCCCAGCCCTATGCACAGAAAAAACTGAAGCTGGTTCTACCAAGCAGCAGAGGTTACAGTCTGAATAATTCATTTAACTACAGCGCAACTCTACCGTGACACGGATTTCAAGCCAAAAGTGAGTAATGTTTCAAAGAGCCTTAATGACAGGGGAACTCAGGTTCTCTCTAAATCACAAGGGGCTGCATCCTTCAGAGGGCAGGGATGTACGTGCTTCTGTGGAAAGAAAATTATTGCTTTTTGGAAATGTCACACACTACTTTTGCTTTTTCAAGCACACTGAGATACAGCCAAGGAAAGTACTAGCTAGGAGAAAAATTATGACTCTGTTGAATAACTGTCTGGCCAATAGGATCTCCATAAACAGTTATTCAGATATGCCTTGTTCACACCTATCACCAACTAATTGCAACATGACTATAAGATCACCAGGACCATATTGACATGAGAGGAAGTGATTATGAACACAGAGCTTCCTAAGAAGCAAGGACTGTCCCACTTTTTACAATGATGTTGGAGAACAGAAATCTCTGCGGAGCTCTAATGGGCTACAGGGGTGAGCTGACAATAAGCACTCTTTAATTAAGCTCTTTGAGAAAGTCAGGCTCCCACTGGGCTTGTTGTGAGAGCAGCAAAGCTCCTGATTTATAGCAATTCAATGCCCAAGCTTCCTACTACTGATGTAGGACACCAAATCACCAAGACCTCTTCAGTGTAATTAAAGGCAGGATGTGCTCCTGGCTGGCATATCCCAGCTCTGAATGGGAATGCAGTCAGGGGTATTCCTGGGGTTTGTCCTGTAGCTTGCATGGTCTATGCTATATAATAGGTTGCACTGGTGATGGTAAAAGCTCAGTCAATTAGAAAAGGGGAAGAAGTAGTGATGGGGCAATAATTCAGGATCTTCCAAGTTCTGACCATGCCGCAAACTTGCTGCAAAGTTCTGAGAAGCCTGAAGTTTCCCTTTTCCTCTATCACATCATTTCAGGTGGGAACAAATAATTAAGCCCATTGGCATGCAGGGGTTAATTAGTTATGGCTTGATTTTCAGAAATGCAAAGGAAATTTCAACTCATTCTTGGCACTCTTTATCTTTGAAAAATCAGGCCAAAGAGTTATATTTCTTGCAGCATTTCTTTGTAAGGGGAATATTGCTCCTATAAGCTAAACCTATCTTGGCCATCTCATCAGGGCTCTAAGCATTGATGCAGCACACACAATGTCTGCAGTAACTCCTCCCTGAACCAGTGCTGGAACACACACAGAGCATTGGATCTGCCACCAGCCTGTGGGGCCCGTGACTGCTGGCCACTCCGTGTTCTCCTTAGGTGGAGGTACCCGAGGAGGTGCTGCCAGTATCTCTGGCTGGAGCACATTGCAGCTGGCCACCAGCACATAAAAATATCTGTCTGTCTGCACTTGGAACTGCCCTGCACGTGAGGATCTGATCTGATCTCTGATGAGCCGCAATGATCTGTGCAAATTGAATTGATTTGGGAATTCTAACTTCAACTTCCAGACGCTGACTCTCATAATGCCTTTATGTGCTAAATAGGAGGGTTCCCTACTCAGAAATGCTCCTTGTAGGGAATATTAGCACTTTCTAGACTGCAGTCAAGTCAGCCCTAAGCCTTTTCGTTGGCAAGCCCAGCTGGTGGAAGTTGTGGACACTTCACTAACTTCTGCATTTTCCAATGCCTCTGTCACTCTTGCTCCTCTGCAGACTTTTATCATCCTTCTTGAATTAAAGGAAGGCTTGCATGAACAGAAGTAATATCACTTAATATCCCTGACTGTAGTCCTTCTAACTAATGCACTGTAACTATTTAACTGTGACTCTTAAAGTCTCGTTCAGAGTCATTACTTTCAATCCTGTGAGCCTGCCTTCCCATCTGTTTCTCTTGATGCATGATTCTCTTATCAGCCCACACCCATGTGCTTGCCATAGGCAGCTATTCCCTTAATACTACCTTACGGGGCTAAATAAAAAACAGGAAAAAAATAACTGCACAGTTTGAACCACCATTATACTTGCTTTCTCATCAGAAATACTTTGTCAACATCACCAAAAAAAACCAAACAAACAAAAAAAAACAACAAAAAAAAAAGAAAACAAAAAAAAAAAGAAAAAAAAAAGAAAGAATTTCAGTTTTCTGCTTTGGTGCAAAAATACCATAGGAAAGAAAATGCCACCAAGAAAATCTAGGTACAATTACAACCCTCAAGGTCACAGCTGTGCTGTGGCCAGTGAGATTCTTTTGTAGGTGAAGTTACTCCCTGTGCAGAGGCCAATCTGAGGCCTTTGTCCCAAAAATTCTTCATAAATCGGTTCCCTGCAGCAGCTAGGTTGCTCTTTTACTCAGGATTGAATTTCAGTCTGTGTGCATATCAGATGAGTAAGATTTGGTTCAGTGACAGAGTCTGAAGGGAAATTTTTTTCAAGCTGTGTGATGTGCAAAAACACCCAACCCATCAAGAAGAAAGACATGAAAAAAACAATAGAGAAACCAAAAGCATAAAGGAGGAATAAAGACATCCTTCGGGATAAGGCAATGGAACATGTGTGGGTGGAAAAGCACACAGGAGAGATATGGAAAGTATTCAAAGAGAAATTACTGTATGCCCAATGGTTATGTGTGCCATTGAGCTATAAATACTTCAGGACTGGAGACAAGGGTAAAATTTATACAAGGAAGTGGGAAAAGTCATCTGACGTAAGGTAAAGCTCTCTAAAAGCATAGGAAAATTGAAAAAATTGAGGTGGAGAGTGGAAAGAAAGACCAGGTAATGATGTGAAGAGAGCAGGACCAAAACCACATTTGGTTCTTCCATGTGTGGGTGTGTGTTTACTAAAACCTCACTGTTTGCAACCATGGTGTCACTGTGAAGGAGAGGATTTCAGAAGCAGCCGCATGGCAAAAGCTCAGGCACCCTTCAGAGCCACCCTGGCAACACCTCCTGGTCATCCTGCCTTTCTGCCACTGCTTGCTGGATCCACCACTGCCTCCAGCACCACCTTACACTCAACACTCCTGTGGGTCCTGACTGCTGATTTCTTCTGTGTTTTTCAGCATCAAAGGGGCCCAGTGTCTCCATGTGCCTGAGACCAAGCAGAGCTACAAATCACACTCCCAGTGTGATTAGTGTGCTCTTAGAATCATCATTGCTGACTGCACTAATTTCTGTTTGCCCAGCAGCAAATACCTGTCTATTAACCATTATAAGCAGGAATTTCATATCCCCAGGTGATGGATCTGAGTGTGCAAATAAAATGTTGCAAGTCTTGTAACTATCACTACACGCTGAGAGCCACATACAAGACCTATGCCCAGAGGTGTGAATAATTTCCAACAAGGGTAATCATACATTACCTCAAGGAATTCAGGCTCCCCAGGGCAGGATTCATCTTAACCAAACTGAATTATTTAAGAACTCAATGCTTACTCCCAGTTAATTGTGCTGACTTGTTTGTAGAAACAGTGGAGGGAGAAAGGCTCCTTCAAAGACTTTGACTCAGAGGCATGAAGATTGCATGCAACTTCTCCTGCCATGGCAGTTTGTTGGGCAAGGCATGGGAGGCTGCTCGGTGACTTCAACCTCATTGCAGGAAATTCTGTTTTCCAGAAATGGTTGTGCTGTTGTAATATTTTGGGGAGATTTGCCAAGAGCCGAGAAGGAACATTTTACAGAAGGGGTTGAAATGTATCTTCAAACCCACTCGGACCTACCACAAGCAGCTGTACACTGAAGCCCTGTGAAAGTTGATCCCAACAAGAGACACTTTCCCAGCAGTGTCCCTTCACCACGGGCAAGTACATCCACCCTCTGTTTAGCCAGGCAGCTCTCTGGGTGAGATCAGCCCCCACACAGAAGGAACACGAGCCACACGTGCAGCCGTGCCTTGCCCTGAGCAGCAGGCAGGCAAAAGCTGAGCTCGGCTGCCCGCTCCCTCCTCTGTCCTACTTGCTTTGCTGTGATTACATAAGCAGCATTTGCCTGGCTCCTACTTTCTCGTTTCCTTCGCTTGTTTTCTGATTTTTAGGACACTCTTTTGCTCGAGTTACACTGACCTCTTTTGCGAGAGAGGGTACCATATTTTCTTACTAAAGCCTCTTATCTGTAATAACCCGGCATATTTACTGTCCAAGTCAATAGTTAGACTTGGGAATTCTTTTAATTAGAAAAGCAACCACTCTAATCAATAGTGAAATCTGAAAGCCTCATGTAAGAGAGAAGCAGCTATGCAGAAATCTAGACCATCCACAAGCAAGACAGACACCTACAACAAGTATCATATTCATTTTCTCCTTTTCATTCAGCAGTGGAAAATATGTGAACATATTGCAGGGCATCCAAATGATCCTAAACACAGTCCTCTGTGAGAAGTTCTGCTTTAGTTATAGTCAAATAAAAGAACAACAGCACCACTAAAAAAACTGGGTACCAGTTAATAAGTTCCACAATTCTCCCTCCATTCTGGCCACTGTGGTTTAACCATGAAGCTGTGGGAGACTGTCAGCAGCACAGTGGCTTATCTGCCTTGGCTAGGAGCTTATCAAACACAAGCTGAGGGTTTCCTTCTCAGATGTGTGGCACAGGTGGCAGCTGATGCAATGGCACAGATAGCCAAACTCCCAGCCCAGCCAGCTGGCATGGAGATGGATTTTCTCTTTAAATCATGACATGGCCAGGTTAATTCAAAAGCTATTTTATCCGTGATATAAAAGAACTTGTAATGTGAAGGGGCAGCGGTGAACAAGGAGACAGAAGACACATAGTGAGGGGACACAGGAGAGAAATGGGTTAAACCAGAAGGTAACAAAATGCACAAGGTTCATCTTGGTCCAGGGGTCCCCTCCTCACCCTCCACAAGGACACAGGGCATGAGGGTACATGGGCTGCTCTCTGTCTGTATCCTAGGTACATGTTAGGATGCCAGAGAATTGCTATAAAATCTACTTGTCATGGGCTCCCATGGAAAAAAATCTGCTCCCCCAACTTTAAGCTAAGCAGCTGCCAAGCTCCTGACTGGCAAGGCTGAACACCAGCCCTGGGGATTTTGCTTGCAAGCCCTTACAGAGGATGACACTGGTTAGTGAGTGCCGAGACCCTTCCGCACCTAGCCCAGCATGATGGTGTTTCTCTGCCCAAACAGAATGGAAGATTGATCAGATGTTAAAAATTACTATTCAAAAGATATTCTGTGACATAAATACCCAGACTGACAGCAGAGCATTCAGCAACATGTCCGAATCCTCTTCCTCTTCATGAGAGGAACAGAAACTGCTTCTCAAACAAATGAGAAAAAGACTTTTTGTTTTGCTGTGTTGCAAAGAAGAATCAACCGATCATAGCAGACATTTAAAAAACAACTCCATGCTTAATTATAATCCTTCTGGAGCAACCAGGATGGCTTCAGATTATTTTACATAACTGTGTTAAATCCCCCCTGAGAATTATTTGCCTCCTACACTCCAGGGTGCCTGAGCTTAAAAGATGGCCAGTTATTTAACAGGCTTGTCAGTAGCTTAAAAATGTACCAGCACTTGCTGCAAAACAACAATTGCAAGTGGGTTTATTTCATTATCTTCACAGACCCTCTACAATGGGCAGGAAATTGTTCTTTGATGGTGCATTTTATTTTGAAATGTGTATTGCACCTGTGTATTTAAAGTGTAATGAACACAAAACACACACACACACACACACACACACACACACACATATATATATGGCCAAAGCTTGGAGTACCCATTTTGAGCAGTACTTGCAGTAGCAGCCTTGCAAAACTTTGCAAATCAGCTTGCATAAAGACAGCATGTTTTTCTTCTGTAATTTGGAAAAGGAAGAAACATCTTATTTTCCTGCATTGCCTTCCTAGAAAAAGAGAAGCCATCTGACTAATGAATAGCCTAGTATTCTGTTGGTGACTTAAAAATGCAACTGGGAAAGGGAAAGAGGACATGGTTCAGCCCTGGCTGAATGCTGTGATCTTTCCTTCTTAGGTTACATTTATTTGATTTTTGGTGTTTCAGATATGTTTTTAACCACAATTCTCTGTGTTCACATAACATAAATTATGAAGATATATAACAAAGTGAGGAAAGAACTGAATTCCTGTCATGGACTTTTAAGCCCAGTAATTTCAAAGGAGTTTGCATGCAAACCTTTGTACTCTCAAATATTCCTCACTAGAGGACGAGACCGCTGCTGGGCTTGAGCAGGCAGAAGGATAATTTGTGTCTTTTCTCCCTCCTCGGGCCTATCTTTTCTGAGTAGAGACAGGTCTTAAGGCAGGTAGGTGAAAGAATTAAGCAGTATGTGGTCTTCAGCATAGCCCAGGTATTCACTGTCATAGGGACAAGAAATGAGTACGCTGGTAACATCTTCATTTTTGTTTCCCTCTGATGGTCTGGCAGCAAAGTATGTCATCTGTTGATCAAATTCTCAGCGAGTTACACAGGGACAAAAGTGTGTATTAGCTGCAACCATGAAGATGAAAGAAGTCCCAAGTGAGATGCAGCAGATCTTCCTCAGCTGCTGATAGTAACAACCAACCTAAATGTCCCACAGAGTTGTAAATGGGAGCAGAAGCCACTCCTGAGCATCTCTGTGCCACCTCCAGCACCCTTGGGACTGCACCTGTGAAGGCTATAGAAGCCTTTTCTATTACTATTTTTGATGGTTAATCCATCTGAGGGCTGGATGAGTGGCATTGTGCTGATGGCAGGCACCCAGCCCCAAGAGCAGCCTTTGGAGGGACACCTAAACTCTCTGCCAGCATCAACTCCCAGCTCAGGAACCTTTTAATTACAACCATAACTCTGACTTCTTCCAGCAATGGAAGAGCTGTAAGTACTGGAGTTATATCACTGCTGGGCTCAGGGTTAAATCTCATGCTGGGAAATTCAGAGGACTATCCCCCTGTGCCCTATGCTCCATCCCTTCTGCCAGCCACTTGCACTGAGTAGCTCGGATGGGTCAGGGAATAGAGGGAAGATGTGCTTTGTGGATTCAGTGTTATTGCCTTCTCTGTGCCCTGGCACTGGATTTTCTGTGTTCATGGCAGGGCAGAAGGGAAAACACAGCCCTGAGGCTGATGACTGTCATTCTTATAACCAGGGACCGATGTGAAACCTTCAGCACTGAAACCAAAACCAGAGGGTCCATAAGGTGGTCACTAAGCAAAAAAACAATCTCCTGCAATCCGCCAGAAGGGAGTGTAGACCTCAGTGACCAGTTACAAGCCAGCTAAGACAGACAGAAGTTCATCATGTCCCAGGCAAGCCTGGACTACCCACAGTCAGCATCCCCCAGCAGCAGAGAGGCTCCAGTGCTTAGCAAAAGGGCGAGTTGATCCCTGATGCAAACCCAACTGTATGGGAACCTGCAGGGTCATGTCTGCTGCCAGAGTCCCCCGGCACTGCAGCACTGCAGAGCAGCACCATGCCTCCCTTCACGCTTGGGCAAAGCTGTTCAAGAGGATGTGCCAAAACATGGATCTCTAAGCTCAGAAGGGAAAGGGTACAAGCAGAGTTCAAGCTGACAGAGAGACTATGCCACAACAGCCGAGATGAGCACCAGGACACGTGGAAGATGGAATGGAGCCAGAGCAGCCCTGCAGTGGCCAGAGGAGCAGGCAGTGGCTAAAACACAGCTGATTTCTCATGAAACCTCTCTGCAGAGCTGGAGATGGCAGCAGTGGGCAGGACACTGTGCTGAGTTAGATGGATAAATGAGCAGCATGGAGGGATTGATGAAGCCAGCACTGGGACTTGCATCGTGATCTTGGGCCATGCCAGTGTCCAGTGCCCACCTCTCTCTGCAACCCGACCCGTCCCATGTACTGTGGGCTGTGTCTGACTCCGGGCCCCCACTTGCCCAGTCTCTTGGGGCTATGAGGTAGGAAAGAGGAACTCTCCTTCCCTCTCTTTTTCTGTATTTGTAAAAAATTTCTTCTGAAAGAATGTAAATGAACTCATCTAGAAACAAGAAACTCAAGTTTTCCGAGAACACTTTGGAGAGACTGATTTTGTGTTTCTGAGGGTGTAAATTTGGGCTTTGTGACTTCAGCAGAACTATTTTGAATTTGCCCCATATAATGAAGCTGGGCATTTTGAATACAAATAGAAAATACAACAATTGATATTAAATGCCTTCAATCCCATTTTAATGAGCTCTGTATTTCAGAGCTGGAATAAGTGCCCTCACTCTCTGCAGTTACTATAAAAGCTACATGACTACCCAGTATTATTATATGTCAAAACTGACACGGAATAATAATTGGTGTAAAGAAAGTTAAAAGTACATAGCTGATGAACTTATCTTATTCAGCCTCTGGGTTTGCCACTTATTCCATTCAGGGGAATAAACATACACCATTTACACTTGTAAGTACATTGTGTCCTTTCGTCCTCATAAAGCAGTCCCAGTAGGGAGCACTGCAATTGAGCTGCCAAAAAGAAAACTTTGGAAAAAGTCAAAACAGATGATTTTAAAGCTTGAGTATATTAAAAATCTACATTGTTAGTGTGACAGATCTGTGTTTTATAAATCAGGCCTCTAACCAGCTTTCTAAAATATAATCGAGCAGTCCCAATTGCCACTGGCAGCTCAGTGAGCAGGGAGTGGGGCTGTGGGGGTACCACACCAGAGCACTGCAAAGAGCAGCCCCGAGCAGCTGCCCCCTGTAAGAACAACATCACTGCCACACCACCTGCCTCACCCACCACAGGGAGAAACCCACAACCAGGGAAGTGATAAAGTGCCTGAGGAAATTTAAACTTCATTCTGTAAGTTCTCACAAGGAGTTTCAGCAGCATTCCCAAAACTGGGTCGGTCTCTGAAACATGCTGCCCCAGCTGGAGAGCAGCATTTGGCTAAGCCATGTCTTGGTTTTGAGCTGGAGGAGACAATCCATCCCTCAGCAGGAAGGTACAAGCGGCTGGGTTGTCTCCTCTTTTGTCTGTGGTCACCTGGCAGGGATGACCCAGGGAAGTCTGCAGAGGGACCCTCCCTGGGGCACTGGCCCACACCCAGAGGAAGATGAGGCTTTGGGCATCTGCTGTGCCAAGCCTGAGAGGATCATCAGCCCAGGCTGCATCCTCTTACTTCCCTGCTCAGTAACAAAGACAAGAAATACTCTCAAAGCACATACTCCATGTGCTAATTTACGTGTTCACCTATAGTTCATGGGTACACAAAGTGTCTCCATTGACTGACATTAAAAGACTGAAACACAAAGCCCGTAGCAGGTGCTGAAGTTGATCTCTGGTGGCATGAAGACTGTTTAAATAAGTGCCAAGGAGAAAGGACTTCCAAAGGATCTCCTAAAATTATCCTCGGGGAAACCGACTGAGATGAACCAAGCAGCCTGAGGTGATTTCCACAGCAGAGAAGGAGCTCCATCCCTTCCTCAGAACAACCCAATGCTACACCCGAAAATAAAGTTCCCAAGCACTAGGCAAGTAGTTAGGGTTAGGCTAGGGAGGGTTAGGCTAAGCAGGTGCAATTTCCATTAAAAATAATACATTTAATATTTATGTAACTTACATTTTGCTCCTGTTCAATGGACTGCAGAAATTAAAGAGTAGAAAAACCCCAAAACTAAACCTGCATCAAACCATCTGTGCCTCGTGTCTGTTCAGCATGGGGTAGAGTCTTAACAAAGAAAGATTAATGTGTGGAAATGGAAAAACCATGTACAGAAAAATGCAAATAAGCAGTGGGACCGCAGAGCCAGATCAGGGGCTGAACTGTGACCCTGAGACAAATGGAGAGGGCAGCTTTTTCTTGGATTGTCAGGAATCAACCTGTGTGTCAACTAGACTTTTCCAGCAGTGAGTAAAGAAATCAGAAAGGCCAGAGAGGGAGGGAACCTCACAGGCTGCAAACGTCTCAGGGCTGGGTTATGGCAAGTGCTAGAAAGCATGCAGAGGAAATATAGCACCTTCCAGTAGGGATACAAGAGAGCTGAAAAGGAACTTTTCAAAAGGGCATGGAGTGATTGGGCAAGGGGGGATGGCTTTAAACTGAAAAAGAGCAGGGTTAGATTGGCTATTGGAAGAATTTCTTCCCTGTGAGGGTGGTAAGGCACTGGAACTGGATGCCCAGAAAAGCTGTGGGTGCCCCATCCCTCGAGGTGTTTAAGGCCAGGTTGGATGAGAACCTGAGCAGCCTGGTCTAGTGGAAGATGTCCCTGCCCATGGCTGGGGGATTGGAACAATGTGATCTTTAAGGTCCCTTAGAACCCAAACCACTCTGATTCTAAGCAAGTGTAGGTGAAACAACAGGGAAATGAAAAACTTCCCTGCTTGGGGCCTGAACCTCATGGAAAGGCAAAAGGGACAAACGACCCACAGGCACTGTGGGGCTGCAGAATGCTCAGAACAGCCCCTCACCAGTGTGGAGCAGAAGGGTCCATGTGAATCACACCCCCTGCAGAGCTGGTCCTCCCTGCATCACCCATGCATTTCTACTTGTATTAACCATCCAAGGCAAGCCTCGTTGTCCACCCTTGAAGAACCTCTCCTTAGATTTTCATGGGGAAAATCACAAAAGAACATTTTTACTTGAAACTTCAAGCAGAACTCTATAAAACCTTTTGGTAGCACTTCCCACTGAAAAGTAATAAGCCCATTTGCAAATGGCACTGCTGCTCAGTTTAATTGGTTCCCTTTCCCAGGGGAGCTTTGACCTCAAAAATCCCTGAGGGTTTTGGAATCGATCAGGATCTGTATTTTCCAGGAGAATGCCTTATTTAAAAAGCATCTGAAAGCTGACCCTCAGCTAATTCCTTCACAACAAAAAGGCACCTTCTTCCCACCTTTTTGTCTCTCTGCTATTTTTTCTATCTCCCTGTGATTTCCTATACTTTAATGTATATCCAAATTTTCCTCTCCATCTCCTTCTCTGTGGTCAGTTCTTAGTTAAAGGGTAAGTAAAAGATGTATTTTTGTGCTCCTTGGGAAAGGGCAGATCACAGGAAAGAAAGAACTGGGTGAGTGAGCCATGTACCCTCTCTCCATCACCAAGCACTTGAACAGGATGGCATCTCTGATCTCAGAGTACAGAAATACCAACAGCCCCTGTCTGGAAAAAGTGAATTTTCCTAAATGCTTGGGCAAACCAAAGGTTTGGAGCTGATATTAATAGACTGGGATAGCTGGAAGAAAGCTCACTGTATACACTAATGAAAATGTGTCTAAGTACTGTGGGGCTGTGAATTTCTATTTTGAGAGGATGTGGGTAGTTAAGTAACCCCTGCCTGCTTGTGTCAGAGCAACAGTGGCAAGTGCCCTGCCTGCAAAAAACCCCAAGCCACAGAGGAATGAAATAAAGTCCTAAAAGACTGAAGAAGAGCCTTTCAGCTGAGGGAGACCCAGAGGGCAATGAAAAATCTGGATGGACGGACAACCACACATCGCTAGGGTAAACCCGGCCAAGCCTGGGGCAAAAGGCAGCAGGGAAGTAGCAGAAGTGCAGGACACACTGACCTAGGGCAGGAGGTGTGGGAGACCCCAACAAAATCACAGGGGGCTCTTCAGGTGGGCATTGTGCAATTATTCCTATTGGGATTCAGACATGGAGCTGGAATTAGTGGCTCTTCCTCAGCCATCAAATCCCACAAGCAGTCAGAGAGCCCTGAGCTGCTGCACGTTGGCTCTGCTGCAGCTCCCAGAGCAGCCCCCAAAGCCAGGCAGCCTTCCTTGGACCTGCCCCCTGCAATGGCAGCCCCACTTCAAACCTTGTTATCAGGCAACACGAAATCGAAAGGGCTGAGAACAAGGAATAGAAAAGAGAATGATTTATACAATTTCAGGTGAAATATAGATAAAACCACTTTTGGTTGCCACACAGCCCAGGGAAGAGGCTGCTCAGGGCTCACTGTGCTCACTTGTCCACTACTCCTTCACTGTGGGCTTTGCAAGGCAAGTAAACGCTGCAACCATGCCCAAACTCTCCCTGAAAATGGCTGATTTTCCCAATTTCCAGTTAACCTACCTAACGTGGTGCTTCATGGGGGGACAATTAAATAGCCAGAAACAACAGGTATGAAGATAGCCTGCCGTGATCTCTTAAGACTTTTCTATGAGTCCAGTATTTAGAAGGTTAATTACTCCCTGTGGTGGCCAAAAAATGCAAAAAAAAGCCTGCTGTAGAATTCCTTTGCCTTGATTGCTTCCTATTCATAACAAAAAACACAAACACAAAGCTACCATATTTTGCTGCAATTAAGAGCATGTGGCTAATGCTCACGCTTGACTTTGTCCACTTAATTCATCTGGAGCAGCACCACTGAGCATCTGGGGAGCTGCTGAGAGGTGACCATGCCAAGAGCTGAGCTAAGGATTTGATCTGTATCACAGCCTTCTTCAACCTTCAAAAGAGCTGAACATTTTATTAAGGGCGTCCAAGAGGATGTTTGTGATCCTTCTGTGTACAGTACAGGTGCTTATCTTAATGGCATCTCCGTCCATCATCAGCGCAGACTGTTCAATACAAAAAGGGAAAAACACAAGAGCAGTCTAAGAAGAGTCTGTATGGATGGGTGGATAGCAAACCCAGAGACGAAGAAAATTCAAATCTCTAGTTCTTTCAACGTAGAGATTCTCCACCTCCTCTCCTTTGGCAAGTTCCAAAATCTGAAACAAAAATATTCAGTGAGGAATTCTCCGTGCAGATGTATTAATTATATCCTGATGTAAATTCTGCAAACCACCTCCCCTGTCACAGACAGGTATTTCAGGTGTTAGCTGACTTGCATTTCAAACACCAGAGAGGGAATGGACATAGTGGGACTACTGACACCCCTGGGCTCTGAGTAATGAGGTCCCTCAGCACAATTCCTGTCTCCAGGAGCATCACTCAGCATCACCTCAGGTACCTGCAGGCACTCTGGGTTTGGGATTAGCCATGTCATGGTCATGGAGGCAACAGAGCTGGTGTCTGCCTGGGATATTTGGATCAGGTTCAACTTCACTTCTTTAAAGAGTTTAGCTACACCAAGTGCAGAGTCCTGGGGAACAGATGGAGAGGTGCAACAGGACCCGTGAGTGGGTGCAGTGCAGAGGTAATGGAGGTGCTGGGCATAGGAGCAGCATAGATTTGGTGTGGACACCACTGAGCTTGATAAGCAAGGCTGGATCCAACCTTGATTTCTGCCAAAGTTTCCAAGCGAGTCCATGATTCCTTCTGGGAGTGTAACGTAGGGCAGGATTTCTTCACATGAGAACAGCTCAGCAGTCACTGTGCACTGCACATGAGCTAATCTTTCCACCTGGACCTGGGAGCTCAGCACCAGGTCAGAACTTACATAAAGAGATGACCTGAAGGAATTTGTCAGAAACTGCCCTCTACAAACTTAGGGAGATTGTACAACCAGCCTCCTCTTGGTATAACAGGGCTCCTCCTTACTAACACAGAAGGAAAACACTTGCCAATTTTTGGAACATCACAATGTATTATAAATGCATGGGAAAGGGAGAAATCCCCACTTCTCATGCTTGGTTTTCATGAAACTAAAGGTTCTGGGCCAAAATTTTAGATCCTGAGGTGACTACAAGAAAACACCTAAATAATTGTGGAGCTTACTGAGTGCTGCAGGGATGGCTGTGCCATGATTTCAACTGGTGTGAAGCAGCAGGAGCAGACCAACAGCGATACACATCAGCCAGCAATCCAGCTCACTGAGCCTGTTTGCATTTCCTTCCCACGAATAAAGGCTGTGCTGATGGATGTGTCAGTGGTTGTCCAAGAGGGGTAAACTCTGATGAAAGAATTCAAAGCTCTCAGAGGTACTGAGAAAAGGGGAGATTCCTACTCCTGCTGTTCTGGCATGCCATTTGGCAAGTGTTCCTTAGGACCTATATTTGGGAGCAGGTGCACTTTTCAGATCAGAGGAAAGAGGAGCAATGTCCCATCAGTGCAATATTTCCCATTGGAGGCAATCTTCCAGGACTCAGATCTCCACCAAGAAAGACATGGCTCAAGAGCAGCTTGGAAGTGGCAGTCTTTGCTAAAATATTCTAGGTAATTAGGGTTCAGTTGTGTCCTCTTCTTCTCTGCTTTCCATTTTCCTCCAAAACTGGTGATGTTTCACAAGAGCCTGAAGGTGGGGGAGGTGGGACCTTCCTCTGGAGCTGGTGAGGACCATGGCAGAGGCTGGCTCCCGGGTGGCTGTGGTCTGGGGAGGTCAGTGCCAGGCTCCGAGTCCTACAGGGAAGGGCAGCCATGAATCCTCCCTGGAGCTCTCAGCAGGGTGAAAGAAGGTGGCAGAGGAACCAGCCAGTTTCACTTGGTCACACGTGAGCACCAAGATGGGGCTGCCCAGCCCCTGAGAAGCCCCAGCTCCCATCACTTAGAGGGGACTGCTCAAACCCCAGCTGCAAGTCACAGACCTGGGTTCAGCTCACAGAGAATTTGAATTCTGTGCTTGGCCAGCCATTGATAACAATGGCCTTTCCTGCTATAAAATTCTCTCAAACACAAACATCTGTGTGTGAACATTAGCATGGCCTTGTTTTGAGGACAGAAAAAGAAAATACCTCCTTTCCCACAGCACTTGTCACAATGAATGGTAACTATGGAGCCTTTCACACTTGTCGGCAGTTTTCAGATGGAAAAAAAAAGTCTTAGCAGGTATAAATAAATGGGAAAGGTATATATATAATATGAAGTCTCACCATAAATTAATGGAATGCAAACATGCCTATGTCTGAATGAAAATGCAGCAATAAATAAAGGTTTTCATCTTTCTTTTCCATTTTTCAAATACTCTTGAAAGTAAATATTTGGGGTATTTTTCATATAGACAGAAAGAGAGGAAACCCATGCGTCTTACTTTAGGAGCTATTATTTTTATATGCCTAAATAGCTGCTGTATTAAGATGCCAAGAAAAAACCACTGTGTATTTAGTCCCAAAACAAACTCAGTATGAGCAGAGCCAGTGCTGGCTGCTCTCCTGAGGGTCTCGGTCTAACATACTTCAGCTTGGGTTTGGAAAACCTTCTTTAGGGAGGGAAAACACCACAGCCCCATGTCTGCCTGGCTGCTTGCCTGCCTACAAACAGCTGGTCATGGTCCTAAAGAAGGCAGGGATGGGATTGAAAAAGACACTTTCCTCCCTTCAAAAGAAAAAAAAGAAAAGAGAGAAGAAAGTCCAGCAATCTAAAACCTGAAAAGTTTATGCACTGACTGCTGAGCTGGGGCTCCTTTTGCACAGGTCACTGGACAGACATCAGATGGTAAGACCTTTTAATTGCTAACGGCCTGGTCTGAATTTCAACACATGACACACAGATAAAGGTCTCTGTATCCTATTATCAGTCCCCTGAGCAACTGTTACATCTTATTAAGTGTAACTATAAATTCATAGATCAGAATCCTGTACATGGAGAGTATCATGGAATCATAGAGCGTTTTGGGTTGGAAGGAACCTTAAAGATCATCTAGTTCCATCAGTTCTTTGACTGGAAGCAGAGTATTATTAGGGCATTCCCTTGCTGTAATAATAGTTTGTGAGTTCCAAAGCAGAACCCCAATATCAGGCTTTATTTTTGCTTTAATGCTACAGCTGTTGAAGTGACAAAGCTGGGCTGGAGAGCTATTTGTGCAGCAGGGAACGAAGAGCAGACACAGATTGCTGCTCTTTTGGGTCACTTTACACCCCCAAACAAAAAAAAAGATAGGTAAAAGCATTCAGATAGTGCTGTCATCATTGTTTTTCAGAGAGAGAAATCAAGGCCAGGCACAGCTACAGGCTTTGCATAAGATCACACCCCAAGGCAGTGCAAGGGCAGAAGCAGAAGTGAGCACATGTGATGTGGCAGCTCTCTCTAACCAACAGACCATCACTTCCTTTGCTAACCCTGCATGGGAAGGGAAAGGCAGGATTGAGCTGTGCAGTGCCTGCAAAGCCACAGAGGATGGCACACCAGAGAAAGATGTGGATTTTCATACAGGTCAACTTCCAGCACAATTTAATATCAACACAATTCGCTAAGGAACAAGGCCAGCAAGGACTAGTGCTGGGTATTTTACATTTTAAATATATGCCTCTCCTTAAACCTTTAGAGCTTTAGCTTCTGAACAGACACCTGGCCAGCACACATCAGCGCAGCTCCGCTGAAGGCAACAGAGCTGTGTCTACTTTTATCAGCTAAGAATCTGATCCAGCCTTCTAAGAAAGAGGGGGGCACGCAGGGGGTGAGATGTTCACCTCCTTCCTGCCTCTTGTAATGCTGCTTTCCACACCAAACCCTCGGCACCTCGCAGGACTGGGGTCTTTGGGGTGAGATTTAACATATATTCTCTGCTAGTGGCTGAACTGATTGCCAGCAGAGAGGGAACTGTAAGTCAGTGGTGATAACCTGGGCCCCGCTGAGCCATCACCAGTGGGGAACCTTTGCAGCTCTGAGACGTTGATAGTCTCATAAATAACAGGTCTTCTGCGAGATACTGCAGTCCGACTGCATTCCATTAAACAGTAAGAAGATGAGCTGATCCCTGCTTTAAAATACAGAGATCTGTGTGTTTATTAGCTGCATTACCCACCTCTCCCTTCTTTAAGGAACACAGTTTTCCTCCAGTTGCAGATATTTTCAAGTCATGGACGAGGAACACGAAAAGGCATGTGCAAATCAGAGTGCTGAGGGTGGCCTTTGCAGGCTGCACAGACCATTTTCTGGGAGTGCTGCTGATGCATTGTGATTAGATGCCATTTTAGCTCGGCAATGAGCATTAAGCGATGCTGTTCTTTCTCTCTCCTGCTACATCTGGCCTGGCAGCAGAAAGCTCTCTGTGATTTAAGACAGAGATTTTGTGAGGTGCAATCTCTCTTTGAATCCTGCTTTTTCTGCCTTGTTTTTTTTTTTTACTTTAATTTCTTCTAGATGAGTTTTCGGAAGCACTGAAAGCTTGATGAATCACTTGACTGAATGGCCCACATAGTTTCCTCTTAAGTCAGCTTTGGCAGCGAGCCACTGAACGTATCTTGAGGCTTTGCTTTGAGTAATATTTTTTTTGGTGAGATTATTCAAATATTTGAAGCCAGGCCACCCATTTCTTGTGTACCCCACTCTTTGCACTAAACCAGGGGGTGGAGAGCTGCCATATCATGCTCTAGAAAACTGGGCACAAAGGCACTGAGCAAGAGGAAAACTTGCCTCCAACCCAAAGGAATTTCCCTTTGGATATAACATTGTATGTCCAGCTGCAAGGCTGGGGCAGTGCAGCTGTGTGCAGCTGGTGTTAATGGCAGCCAGATGTGACCAGGACCAGAAAGGGCTGTGCCAGCTCTGCAAATGAAGGAGCCACTGCTGCTGCCTTTGTGCTCCACTTGTGGGGTGATGGAGCCTATGGCAGCAGCAGGATGAGTGATCTGCTCCAGGCTGCCATTACCCTGCACAGGAGGGACTGTGGGGTCCGATGCTTGGGACAGGTACACACCCACGTGCAGCCTGAGTCGGCTTCACCTCCGCAGCCACAGAAACACAAAATCATAGCAGTGTTTAGGATGCTTCAGACCTTTACACCTTTAAGATCATTGAGTCCAACCATCATCCCCTTGCCCCTGTGCTCTGGCTGGGAAGGAGGCTGCAATTCTCTGTCAGGTTTCCCACCCTCAGCCTGGCACTCTGCTCCCTTTCAGGGACTCAATCCTGGCAGCAGCTGCCCTCCATCCACATGCCCTGCAGCAGGTCTTGAGCTCTGGCTTTGTGGAGGCTTAAAAGGACAGAACACCAGGGCTGGGGAAGAAACCAGTTTTGGACAAAGCAGTGCAAACAGCCAGAGGCATTTCAAACTGATCACAACCATAATCAAAACTCAGATATCCCAAAATTCACTGTTCTGAGCTAGATTCAAATTTTCCAGATGTCCCAAGGCTGCTTCTCTAACACAACCCTAGATCTGGGAGTAAATTCTCCTAGTACTGAATTTGTGACCCCACATCTCTTCACTCTCCAGTGAGTTTAGAAAGTTTTTTGGCTTCAAGCTAATCATTTAAAAGGGACTGTCTTTTTTTCTAGCCACTGGATTCCAATTAGCTTTACTTTTAATTTCAAAAAGGGAGCCCCATACAGCAAGCATCCTGCGGACTGATGATCTGATGCAGGTACAGAAGGACAAGTTCAATCACACCCATCTCGCTGGTCTGAAGCACGGCTCCTGTTCGTTTTAGACTCATTTCAGCGTGGCAGGTCACAGCAGTATAAACATCGCGGGGAAAAAAACGGCCGAGCTGGCAAACAGTCAGAACTTGCTGTTCCTGACCCAGTAACCTACTTTTTGAGCACCACGTAACATGAAAGCCACCCCTAGCTCAGACTGCGACGTCACCTCTTACTTAACTTCTCAGAGGCAAATAGTGGGTCCGGTCGGAAAGAGTTAGATGAGACGTGGTCATCATTTACTTCATGCTGACCACAAAGATCTGTTTAGGTTACACAGGAAGACAGAGTGAGTGGTTTCTAACCTCAAGTTGTTCACAGCCACCATCTGAACGCACATGTTCCATGCAGCACAGTTGGGACCTTGCAGTCCATCATGCTGACACACGGAGCAACCTTAAGTTTTGTCTACAGCACCAGTGCCACCATCAGCTTCACAGCCACAGGTAACGAAACTGTCCAAGGGAACCCTTCATGAAGGACCCCTGTTTTACCTCTGCAGTGCTGCTTTGGCTATTTTCGTTCCAACTCCCTCAGTCTGACCTAATGTGGTGTTCAGAGAGCACAGTTTTTAAAGGCAGAAAAGACTTAGGGACCCCTGTACCAGCCAAAGCTGCTCTCTATACCTGTTCTCCCTTCAACAGGGCAACAACAGCAGCCATCAACATCCACCAGCTCTGGGATGGCATCTGTGTTCCCCTTGCACTCTTTGCTGCCCCAGATTTCTCCCCTATCACAGCCTTTCCTTTAATCAGCAAAGCTGACCCCATACTCACATACTCTGTTACCTCTGATGAGGTTAATAAAGGATCTTGGGGAACTGCTAAATACGGCAGAAAAATATATGTTCTCAAGGGTGTGCAGCATCCCTTTTCTCCAGGACAACTCATGGGCTACTAGGGATTTTCTCCTGCATCTTATATATAGTTTATCTTCTTTCTATTTTAGTGACAGGAGTGGCATCACTGGTTGAAATGCACCTGGACAGAGTGTTGCTAGAGAAGAAACACGGTAACCTGGGGCACTTGTCATCCACAGACAGTCCCTGCTTAACAAATGGTTAAGCTTAAGTGTTAAGCTTAACAGTTGCTTAAGTCCAGCAAAACATCTACATCTTCAAAGCCTTTTGTTTGCCTAAAGCCATTGGGGATTTTCTCATCAAAACACAAATGGAGATGGACTAGGAATAAAGTTTTCAGGCAGTTTTCTAGTACAAATAAAAAAAGCACAGAAACAAGTCATACTCATCCAGTGTTCTTTGCAACTCTATCTGCCACTGTGAACATCCTTAGAAATCACTGTTTAACGCTTGCCATTAAAAAGCAAAACATAAACTAAGAGTAAACTCAGGCTTAACATTTGAAAAGATTAATATTTTACTGCACATTAGGGAAAAGAAATAAGAGTGGTAAGACAGAGTGAGAGACATTACAGAGGGAGCTCTTTAGGGAAATGATTCTTTACTGAAATATGCCCATTTTTGCAGGCAATTGCTTCCACTGCATCTATCAGCTGAAACACACACAAAATAGGAAGAGGTAGAAATGAAATTACTTTTGCTTGAATATTCCAGCTACATGCAAAAAGAAGTGGTTGAAATAATCAGAACAAAGTGACTTGAAGTTATTCCACCTTCCAGCTGGCTCAAACTATCTAAGATTTTATTCTTGTTGACACTTGGACTTCCCACTGCAGACCAGGAGGGGATAGGGCACTGCAGTATCTTAAAAATTCTAGCTACATTTTCTTGCATCATCACAATCCATTTTCCCACCATCTCTTCTACCAGCAGTTTTAACTTAACCTAAGATTAAAAACATATGGAACTATTTTACTCTGGCTGGCATAAGCACAACACAAACGTAAGTGTTCTAATAGACGTAAGAAGTAATTTTTCTTTACTACAATGTCTAATTTAGATCTCTGAAATTGTAAAATTAAAATCTATTCTAATCCATACTTACACAAAAAAGACATTTCTAGCAAATTATAATATCTAACTGCTTATTATACAAAAATCTCAGAATGACTGTATTGTAAAAAAATAATTGCCTAATTATGAAATCCTGATGATAAAGACACCATTGTCATGAAAACATCTGGACTGCCAGCCCCCTAGAATACATGAAATTTCAATAGGCAGAACAAAATCAGGAGGCAGATGAAAGAAGAGTTTTAAAGAGGTCCAGAGAAAAACTATCACTCACTGCAATTTCTCTATCAAAATGCAGGGGATGGCTACAAACAAACCAACCAGTAACAACCTATTCACAGTGGCAGAGCAATAAAAATGTACAGAGAGATGAGGGACAATTAACAAACACTGTGCCTATTCTTGCACAACCTTGGAAAAAATATACTTCTACTCTACTCTTCTACAACATCAACCTGGAAAAATGTTCATTTCCTCAGGGTGTTAGAAACCTGTTTGTCAATCCAATGCCTTAAAATAACAGAGTTGACAAATCTGAACAGAACAGCAATCAATAGTGTTTCTATAGCATTTAACTCACACCAAACATCATTTAAATGATATTTGAAGAACAAAACAGGAAGAGGAATAGGAACAAAGGAGGGGGAAAGGTCAGTTACACACTAACAGAAGTACTGAGAAAAGTAAGAGACGTTTGACTGTTGTGTTCAGTTCAGCCAAGCAGGGCGAACAAGAAATCTGTTCCTTGTTGTCAAGCCTGTTGCAAATGTTACATTAATAGTGAAGTTAGTGGCTGTGCACATTTTAGCTGCTTATGAAATGATGAGAGTTTTCTTGGAAAAAAGGGAGTACAAAGTCATCATTATCCCAGATGTGAGATGTTACATCAAAAGCACCAGAAGCATGAGAACATTTCCAGCAGATTGGAGGATGCAGTCTACTAAGAAGAGACCTTGTCTGTGAGCCCAGGATATGATCACGTTGGAGAGACCTCTCCCCGTGCAGGACTCTGCTCCTTTCCAGCTGAGCTCAAGCCCCGAAGACATGTACACCTGTAACTGGCCCTAAGCATGCAGGCAGTTCCAGGGAATCTAATGAAGATTCCTCATTCAGATAGCTAAAAGTTCACAGGGCAGCATTCACAGGGCTGACAGTGCTGTGAATCACACAGTAAGGTGTGATTTCTTATCTCTGACTAGAGCTCCCATTGCTGGCAGCGACTGATCAGCCTGTACCTTGAAATCCCCAGTGGAAACCTCTCATGTAAATAATCTGCAAGGCCCCAGAACCAGACTTTGGTCTGGTTTCTCTGTTTCTCTGAGACATCAGAGAAGGATGTATCACTTATAGGATACGACACAGAGGTTATGGGGGCGATTACAGGGCAGATGGCTTCAAAAGCACAGTAACCTTCTCACATGGTTGCCATCTGTGGTCCTCTGCTAAAGGTTATATCAGGACTCTATTGTAAAAGGCTGCTGGCTGGGATTTATAATTCAGTGGACTTCTCAGCTGAGAAGTCCTTCCAAATGAGAACAGCTCAGTTGTGGATGTTCTGCTCATGTTGGACATTTTTGATCACTAACACAACAAAATCTGCAAAGCAGCATCAGCTTATGTATCTGATATGTTTTCCACAAACAGCTCTGCATGACAGCCAAACTGATGGAGCTGACCATCTACTTCAGGTCTCACTGCTTGTCTGTATGGTGTTCAGATGGTGGGATAAAACTCATTCCCTGTGCAAAGGCTCACTGTGAGATCTGTACAGCACTTTAGTATCCCCTAAGCCTGATATTTGGGCTTACAGGGGATTTAAGACATGTGTGCACTGAGGAAAGGCCTGCATGGAACCAGTGAACAGAGTTGCACGCACTAGGAAAAGCCTTCATATCTTTTCTTCTACAGAAGCATTACTCTTCTGCCAAGTAAATAAAGATGCGCCTGTTATTTACTTTCCAGCACATATTGCAAAGCTCATGTTAATTAAACTTCTAAAACACACAACAGAAGAAATCTTTATTGACGTAATGGCACCAAATTGTATATGAACTCTCCCCTGCTGTTTACTTTGTAAATATTTGCTTGGAAAGAACTTGCACTGTCGTAGACAAAGGACAAGCCAGTTAGGGCATTGGAGCCAAGAGCATCCTTTCTGCTCTCCTGGACTCCAGAGCTGAAACTCCAGGATCCTCTGAGTCAACTTACACAGAGTTCAAACATCACGCAAACACACCAGGAAGAAGACAGCTGGGATAAAACCCACAGGCCTGATGCCACGCTCTGTGGCATCAGAGAACTTTGGTACAACATCAAAGACCTCGTGCTTTTCCCTGGGTGATTTACAGGTTGTAGCACAGGGGTATGTCAGTGGTTGAAAGGATGGTCCAAATATGAAACCATCTCCAAAGATCAATGTACTTCACAGCAAAAAATCCCCTTTTCTTTGGAGATGCCAGCCCTTTAAAAGACTGCAGCTCTCAAAATCCAGGCACTAGAAACCCAGGAATATTGGGTCTGTTACTCATTTATCTTTAGGTGAATTTCTAAAGTATTCCACATATGGATAGATTTCTAAAATCTAGCTCCCAAACCCTAGTTACTCACAAAATAATGCACAAGGAACCCCAGCCAAATCTTGTTTGACATTTACAAAACGTCTTTAGGTAACTCTAGTCTATAAAGGCAATTGCACTATTAGACTATCCAGTGACTAAACACACTTGTTAATGGCAAAGCTGCCTCTGACTTCAGCAGACAGAGGTTCATCCCTAAAATCCCATGAAATGTCAATCTGTTAATATCCCTCTCATTATTAATATACACATATTTATCTTTAAAGCAGATGGACTGATTGCACAAGGCTGAAAGTTGTCCAAAAGAGAAGTGTCTTCTATTGGGGAACAGGCTATGAAGCACAAACACTCCCAAAACACATGACTCACGCTGGCAGGCTGTCACAACACTTTTCTGAATTTGAACCACCACAATCTGAGATCCTTTTTCCTGGTGTTAAACCATATTTTAGCTCTTGTCTCTTCTTGCCGGCCAGTTCAGATACATTTCAAGAAGATTTCAACTATACTAGCAAAGCCTCTTAACCTTCACATCATCTCCCTACTGAAGCACATGCAGAGATATGTACCAGTGAAAAAAAAAAAAAGGAAGATTATCTTAAACTGACATGCTATTCAGACTCTCATACCTGTCTTTCAGATACAGATTTGACAGCATTACCATCCAGGATTAGAGGGTCTGGGACTTAGTTAAAGTTTCCAAGTAACAGTCATGGGGAATTGCCCATGTTGGTTTCTTTTCCTTTGTGATCCACAGGGATCAGGACACGTAATGCTGCTTATCTATATTCCATACCTACAACTGAAGGACAGAGGCATTACCATTGCTTCCTCTATAAGAATAAGATAAATACAGTTTATAAGAAGGCATATTTACATAAGTTTTGATTACTCATGCAACAGATAAAGAAGCCTTAATGCACATTTTTCTTCTCCTACACACTGCCGTGTGCTCAGTGCTTTGTCTGGAGCTATTTCACAGAAGAATGTCTTAATAGCCTTTTTTTCTTCCATAAAAGAGCTGTTTCCAAACACCAATGGTAGCTTCTGTTCCAACAGCACTGTCACCCAGTGCACTGTTACTGCAAAGCAGATTCATCGCAACCACCAAATTTCAGCTTTGGCAAATGCAAAGTGAAATTTTCCTCTTGGCATTGCAGTGCAATGGGCTTGTATGTTTGAGAAATACAGCCTTGAATTTCCTACATAGTTGAAAGCAGTTCTGGCACCAGCTGTTACTTGATGTTATTAACTTAGACCCTTATTCAGCAAGTGCTGTAGTGAAACTAAACTCATGCTTAGGTTCATCCCTGTTCAACAAAGTGCTGCTGCACAACAGAAAAACTCAATCACAGCTTTTGTGTTCCAGCAGTTATCTCTCACCAGAAGCAAGATTGCAAATGGTATTTGTGTTATTTCTAACATGGCTCAGTTTCCTTGGTTAGCACCTTTAGGAAGAAGCCTTAACCCCAGTGTCCAGCTCAGAAAGATAAACCCACCTCAGATCTCCTCCCCAAAACCAACCAAACAAAACCACCCCAAATAAAAGTAACAGCTTTAGTCTGACATGGAGGATACCAGATTGTCAGAACTGCAGAAATACTCTCTGGTAGAGCCCGATGAGAACTTACAGGTAAGCAAGCAAGCTGAAGCCAGGCTGCAGAACCGTCCCCCACAACATGCCAGGGGGAGCAATGATTACCTTCCCACCTTCAGGAAAAAATCCTCACTTGTATAAACACAGCCATGCCTGTGAGAGCCAGCAATAACTCACATGCAATCAGAGTGAGATCCCTTCTAACAATGATAAAGATCTAGACAGGGGAAATGCTATTTGAAACTACATTCCTCAAAAAAACCCCAACACCCACGGCCGGATTCACTTGAGATAAATACTATTAAACTTCTGACAAGTGGCTCAGGACATCCAAACTGAAATGCCTGAGAAGGGTCCAGTTTCCAAGAAACCACTTGTTTGGGGTGCCCTCCAGCACTTTTCATGGGTTCCCCAACAATGCCTTCAAGGCGGAGCCCCTGTCGGGTAGGTGGCCTAATTTGGGGAGCGTTGTTTTAGGCATAAATGCCTCATTGTATCTCTCCAGTGACAGTGCAGCATTCTCATCCTCATAGGCCTCATACTAAAGCATTATCCAAACAGTATTCAAAACCTTAGACTGTCCATCACCTCTTAAGTAATTGCTAAATCCATCTGAAACCCCTCACCCAGTTCTATGGTGGTGAAGACTGCAGAGAACACACAAACCAAATGTATAACCCTACCAGAAAACATTTTTCTACCCTTAAAAAAAGTTACATGTACTCATCGATACCATCTTCATCTTTGGGGAACTAAAAGTTAATTTCAACAAATACTTCCTCCTGAAGGTAAAAATAAATAAAAGTACTGTGATGGTAACAGAGCTGTGCTTTTCAACAGCCTCTATATTACAGCTGGTAAAGGCTACAGTGATGTGCTCTCCAGTAAGACACAACAAACTTTTTGACATTCAGTAGCATGATAATGCAGCTGCAGCTTTGCTATGTTTAGCAGTCGGTAACCAAAACACATCCCCAGGTGAGCACCAGAGGAGCCAGGCATGCGCTTTCCCAGGGCCCTGCTCTGTGACCCCGTTTCCCCGATGCTATCGCTGTATCCTCATTATAACACTTCAAGAGGGAACATAAACATCTTGTACATCAAAATACTCTTGACTTTTACAAGCAACCGGATTCAGCAGCCCTCAGGGTGCAGTTTCATGACCAGCTCAAGCAAATCTCGCCCTTGAAAAGGCACTTCTGCCACACCCAACCTCCTTTGCGTGAAAAATTACGCTTGCATGGTTGAAAGCTAATGATTGGAGAGACATTTTGTAAAGATTGGCTTTCAACTACTTTGCCACTACTGTGCCAATGCAGCAGAGATTGCAGGGAGCAGAAGACAGAACTGCCTTCTTTGGTCTTAAACCAGCTACTCGTGAATTGTTATCCTTGGTGGCACAACCTACTGCCTATGATGGCCATCAGTGAGTTTCACATGCTCCCTGGTATCTGCAGGAAAAGGAGGGACCCCAGCTCTGTATCTTGGAGGCTTGTGATTATTGTTAGCTGACAGACAGGAATTGGTGGGCTGATAGACAGGAATTCTACACCTCACCTAGAGCCCTGCCACAGAATGGTTTTAATAAGCCATTTAATTTATCTCCCATCTCCTTTTTCTGACAGCATTTAAACCCACTTTCCTGCCTTGTTTTCCTAAGCTGTAAGTCCTGCAGGCACCTCTCTACCTTTGACCGTTGTGGATCCCCGTGTGGGGAGCCACAAAGCTGGGGATCTCCTGAAGCTCATTGCAAGCATATTTTGTACAGCCTCATCATTGCAAAATGCATACTGTAACTGACAGCCTTCAAACCGTACTGTCCCAGCCTAATACTGTATTCCAATCTCATGTGGAACTTCTCATGCAACCACAGGAAAGACAATAGTACCAGCAAACACCTTCTGCCTGTGGAGCACTGCACAGGTGACAGGATAATTTTAAGGGAATGAGGATATTCTTAAGCACTACTAAATGCCACGGAGGAACAGTTGTTAAAAGCGGATATAAAGGCCTGCAAAGAGGAAACAATTCCCAGTGTTCAGCATTGAGTTTTATTGCCCCATAAAGTCCAGCCCTGTGCCCCATATGCTGCAGTGTTATCTCAAGAAACTGCATCTACAATCTAATGTTTACACTTATAAATACTTTTGTAGCACAAAGGTTGTCAAAGATCAAGGACCTGATTCAGCAACAGACTTAGTTTAATATTAAGCAGCAACTCCATCAACATGATTATTTATCTACTCAAATTCAAGGAACTGTTCCGCACTTTGGCCAAATGAGGCCAAAATGGGGGATTGTTTCTGAAAAACATGTTGTGCACAGGTGAAGTCTCACTTGTAAAAAGAGAGAGAGAAACCTGGGAGAAATACACTGCTTTTCTACCACAGAAGCATGAAGGGACAATCATGCCCAAAGCAGCAACAGGGAAGAACAACCTGGGGCTCAGTGGGAGGTGGTGCAGGAAGGTCTCAGCAGAAGTGGGTGCCCACATCCACCTTCCCGCCTCTCCAAACCCATCCCAGAGCCATTGCAGAGCCCACAGACTGCACTCACACTGCTGCAGATGAGGTCCCAGTGGGGTCCCTAGGTTAGGAATTGGCATCTGGCTGCACTGGTAACAGAAAGAGACAACCAAGAGCCTCTGTGTGCTACTTCCACAGCTCCCACCCATGAAAGCTTTGCTGAGACTCCCATACTGCTGACCAGGTCTCATTCCCCTTTTCTATATCAGAAAATCCTCAGATTTGCTTCCAAATCTGTGCTGCATTTTTCAGCAATGTACAAGGATATGTTTTCTGACAAATTCCGTGTCGCTTCTGTTCCTCAGGAATGAGGGTCTAGAAGACCTTGAGCAGACACACAGATGGAGTTTATTCAGCAAAATTGATGCCTGTTCAGTTCCTTAGCTGTCTTTGTGCTTCTGAGACAACAGTTTCCAAGGGACAACACTGTTCTTGAGAAAAGCAGACTCCAAATTTCAGTTTGGGTAGAGCCCTAAGGTGGATTAGCCTGTCTTTCTGCCCATCTTCACTGCATGCTGTAAGCAGCTTACTCACAATATGACAGATTTAGCAAAAGTGACAGTTGCTCACTGTCCAATATCATTAGCCTGCCCTGCACAAGAGCTCAGACATGGTGCTCCATTCTCCTAACAAAATCAGCTTATTAATAACCATACAGCCTGGCACAGTATTTTCCATACAGCTGAAGCAGTGCTTTGAGCAGGGGAGTTCCCAATTCAGACACCTACAGAGATTCAAAATCAAATTCTAACTATGATGAAGTCCAAACAGCAAACAGGTTCAATGGACTGGCATGTTGGAGGGACTAGGATAGATAAGCATCTGTGCTTGCCTTTATTACTCATCCTTCATTACCTTTATTACTCTGGTCCCTGAGTCTGGGAAGGGAATGGTAATTAATAAAAACACTACCCAAGTCAATGAAAACAATGCACTTCATTGGTCTGCCTTGGGCTCAGCTCCCCAAGGAATCAGTATCAGTGCTCCTTTTCCCTGACAGGGCTCAGCACCTTGCTCAAGGTGCTCTGCGGCAGCAGGGAAGGGCCAGACTGCTCTTCCAGGTAGACAGAGAAGGATGCAAACAGAGGAGGATCTCTGCTTCCTATGTACAGGTGTTTGTGTTACAATGTTAAAACAAGTTTGGAAGTAATTCTCTGTTGATTCCCGCAACAAAATACTTCAGCTAGAAAAAAAAATTGGCGGAGTCCATGAGGTTGTTGCAAATAACACCATTTGTAGTAAAGCCTCCCTTTGTATTCTAAAAAGTTCAAGTGAAAGAACAGAACCAATTTCACTGCTGAAATAGAACCCCTACAATTTCCCATTTAAAGCCAGGCAGGCAAGATCATGTTCTGAATCTCTGCCTCCCCTGCTATACAAACCATGGACCTGCATGGCAGCAGCACTGCCCAGGTAATGCAGCCCAGGTGAATGATTTCCCAAAGCTCTTCACAGTAATCCCAAAACCAGGTAATTCTATAATAATTCCAAGTGAAATGTTTTTAACATACACCTGTGGGAGAAGAACATCCCACTATTTTACAACGAGCTCTTTAAAGACATCCTGGGAAATTTTCCAAGAGCTACACTGAAATAGAAGAACATTTAGTTATTTACTTTAGGGGCTTATTAGAATGTTTGGAATCATTCTTGTCCTCTCCTCCCCCCAGAATAAAAGCCTTTAGTTTCTTTGTCAATTTGAGAAACATGGTTCTGATCCTGCTGCTGAGGTTTGCCTGTCAAGAATGTCACTGGCTGCAGGTTGGAGCTAAACTCTCAGGGCTCAGCCTGCACCAAAGGCAGGAGGGGGACAGGACTGGGAGAGGGCAGGGATGCATCACCCCATCTCAAGGAACTTAAACTGCAAGCAGTGGCTGAGTTGCCAGTCAAACCCAGCTCTGAGCCAGCTCCAAGCTAAAGCAAGAAACACAGCAGAGTTTAAGGCCATTTTAATACCCTGAAAGGTTTATAAGCACCAGAGAGTCATTTTACTGCAAAGTGCATCAAATGGCTCTACATTGGTAAGGTGGGATCAGCACCCATTCTCAGAACGGGTACCAACATCAGGAAGTCAGTGCAGTCCTAATGACTCTTGTCTACATCAAAATAACCCTCCCTCAAGAAGGAAGTTACTCCTTGGGCAAAGCATGCCTAGCACTGCTCTTGCTGAGGCATCTGGATGGTAGGAGTTTTAACCAGGCAGAATTTCTACCATAGGAAAGTCTCAGGAGAGGTGCTGACACTGACATATCCAGGCAAGTCAGTGACAAACAAAACAAGCCACATCAGCCTGCTCTGAGAGCAGCTCATAGAGGACAACTGTCCAGTGGTAGAGTTCAGACAAACTTGGAGCAGTTTCACCAACAGGACGCTTGCAGTTAGACTGCAAATCCCAGCCCCACACCACTTGTAATGACATTTTAAATTTTTTACCCATTTCATAATGGTAATTAAACATAGGCACATGCAGAGAAGTCTGCTTGATACATAGGGCAAGGCTCACCCTCTGCAGACAGCAATCGTGACCCTGCGGGCTCAGCTATGGGGCTGCAAAAGTTACAAAGCCACCAGCACTTTGGTGATCATGTATGAAAAACTAGGCAGGTATGTGATATTTCTCTACCTATGGTCACTTATGGCAATTTACCTTTCCTCACTGATGGACACAATGCTTGGGAGCTTGCAGCATTGGATGGCCTGACCCCATCTCTGTCTTTACTGTTCTGGGGGAACCAGCAATCTTCCCCCAAGTGGTAGGGTGTTTCTGCAGCACAGAGAAGCCACCTCCCCTGGTGCAAAGATGATTATGTGCCACACCTGCCACCAAGATGAGACTTCATCAGCTCATTTCCCCTCCTGGGGTCCGAGTCCTGGACACTGTGGCCAACAGCTCCAGCTCCCCCTGCTGCATCCCTCCCAGGTGCCTGTGTGGGGGTACAAAACGTCAGGGATCTGCTCCCTTCAAAACTTCTGCAACACACCAGAAGCCCTAGCAACGGAGAGATACAAAAGAAGTGGCCACCACACATCTGACTGCCCATGACCTCAGAGATCCAGCGTGGCAACCAATCCTTGTGCAGCTCCCTTAAGTCTGGAGCGAGACACTACCCTCAGGTTAAGCTCCCTGTGCTTACACCCATCTCCTCACACAAAGGCCACACAACCAGCCAGGGACCAGCCAGAACTATGGGACCACTGGACTCAAGCACAGCAAGAGAAGGAGAACAAAGATGAAATAGGATATAGGATGGGGGCCCCGGCAGGCTGCTATTCCAGCTGAATATCGCAAGGAACAAATGCAAAAGCCAAAGTGACAGGAATTGTGGCATCAAGTGCCTTTTAGATGATAACAAAAAACAAAGTCTAAAAATTGAGTACAAGAGATTCTCAGTCCCAGGGGAATACGAGACTGTATCTCATACCAACTGATTTTTCTGTTGCACAGTTCATTTTAGGACAACGCTCACCCTCACAATGCCAGTCCCACGGCCTGAGGCTGCTCCGGATTCAGACACCTGACTATTCAGGAACAAGCATTTCTGTTTGTGAATAATTCAGATCCCTTGCTTATTTAGGTTCATTTGGGCTCCGTTTCTCACTGCTGGAATCTTTTGAGCTCACAGCTGCCTGAGCTGTGGATGCACAGCCCCTCCCCACAGCCCTTCCGTCTCTGTAGGGGAACCAGCTCCCCCAAAAACTCCCAGGTACTTGAAGCACATACAGCACTCACAGTGAAAACATAGCTTCCACAATGTAACCCTGAAAAGCTCAGGCATTTCTTTTGTTCATCTTGTTGCAAACCAAGATTGCTTTCTGCTCTCAGATGCACATTTGACAGTAGCTCCATGAGAGTGCTACACATACGAGTAACTCTGCCATGACAGTGGCAAGCACATCCAGACCTGTAGTCTCAGTCCTAAAACAGACATGGATATCCAGCACTCATGGACACAATCATCCAGCGTGCACTCATCAGTCAACATGAACAGCTGCATTCGGACAAGCAAACACAGCAGCTGTGCTGCAAACAGGTACAAGTCTGCAAGTGCAAGAAACAACAGCAAGTGCAAAGAACAACAGCAAAGCCCCAGCAAGTTATAATCTGAATAGTATCAGCATCCTGGATCGTTTCATATAAAGCATTTCGCTGCCTGAGCACAGCATTCTCTCATGAAGTACTATTACCACTATTAAAGGAAAGCCATTGTGGCTTAAGCACAGCTTATTTTTAATTGAGTTTCAGGCATGTTAGAGGAAAACACACAAACAGCATAGACAAATTACACAGCTGTTTCACAAAGTAGCAATACCCTAAAATGATCTGTTTCAGGCAAGGTGCTGAGTGGCCGTGTTTGCTTGAGGTAACATTGCCTGCACCCACATCTCAGTCATTAACGCCCAAGCCCCTGATCAGCACTCTACACACTGACAGCTGCATGTGCACCCCAACACACAGTACCCCCTGAGAAACACATCCCTGACTTACCCTTCAGCCAGCCAGCAGCCCCAAACCCTCTGAAAGCTCCTGCAGAAGAGTTGACAGAGTTTCACCTCGTTACCCAGCGAGGGCGTTATATAACCGGCACCGTTTCTGCAGGCAGCGAGGATGCACCCCGCGCACATCCCTCTCCTTCCCATCCCACACGGACACATCTCCTAACAACAGCCGTGCCACAGTGAGCCGGGGGGGCAAGGTGGGCTACGGGGTACTTGTGGAAAGCAAAGCTAACGGTTTCAAAGGAAGTTCAAAAGGTACCTGACGTTTATTAAGAGGCACTGCTACTATGAAAGGAAGCGGTGCAATGGTATAATGTTCCTTAGCCCACTGAAAGCAGCTTGGCCTAGATTTTCCTGTACCGTTTGATGTGACCATTCATGCAAACAGGAGTAAAACTTTCTCTTTGCTTTTAATTAAGCAACAACTACAAAAAAAAAAAAGAATGAAAAAGTGACACATACAAAAGACCATTTTTTGCTGCCATCTGGGTCTTCTGGGCTACTGTCAGACGGAGAATATGCAGGAATCAGCCCCATTGATTAAACTATTATTAGCAGCAAACAAACAGATGTGCTCAGCCAAAGACAGGACAAACCCCATGCCCTGTACTTCTGAACTACATACAGAAAAAACCCTATTATTTTACCAAAGGCTTGTTTTTTTAGCAAAGAATTCTCCAGCACTATGTGCAGAAGCAAAGCATACAGCGTTTTAATATGCAGTAATTAATATTAAAAAATATAACATTATTGCCTCTACTCTCTTTCCACAGATGAAACCGCACCAACTTTCATAAGACCAGGACCAGGTCCTGTATCTGTAATAATCTTAAACAAAATGTGGCATGCAGTCATTCAGGACATTCTGAATGTGTCCATGAATCACTGGCAGACACACTATGCAGCGCACAAATGCATAGGGGCTGTAGCTTTAGGACAGACATAAAACTCTTATGTAAGCCATAATCCTCTCACAGACTCCTTATTCAGTGATTTTAAGAACGGCGCCGTAGAAGCCTGCTGGCATCCCAGTGGCTTTTAAGCAATTTGAAAATGGGGAGGCTCCTGTCCCAGCGCAGACCCCTCCCTGACACCGGTGCTACCGTCGGTACCCAGACCTACCTGGCAGGGTTTGGGGGCACAGAGCATTGCTGTTCACTAATATTTTGGTCCTCCGCAGAGCTGCTGCTGCTGCTCTCTGTGCTGAGTGAATCACCAGGATTAATCTCCTGCAGAGTTCACTGACGCTAACGATAATCAAGTTAAATTTACACTATATGATCAGACTTTAATTAGGTACTGTTATACAAGTCCTATTAATTACAATGGTAATACCCTTACGAAATGCAGATGAGAGGGTGGGGCTCTGGTCACGGAGGGCTTGGCTTCAGATGAATTCAGGAAAAAGCCCCATTAAAGTGCTCTGTGTGTACCCTCAGTTACCTGCTTGCCTCTGTCAGTGCTCAAGATGAAACAAAAAGCTTTAAAAAAAATTATAAGCCTACAAAATGTAATAAATCTAGAAGATGAAAGACCTCCTACATGTTACACTATCACCTTCTATTTACACCAAGAAGCAAGAATTCCATTTTAAATCCCAATGAGACACAGTCATTATTAGCTTGCGCTGCTCAAAATCCTACACAGAGAAGTCCCAAGTGATAGAAGTCATCTATTTTGCACGGAGATAAAAACAGGCAAGTCTTCCTAACATTAAAAAAGTAAGTTTCTCTTTTCCTCCCCTAGTTTCCTCCTCTGGATGACCTGTTGGATCAGGGCAGATGCCAGCTTGTGCTTGGCAACTGCTTTGTACTGTCACAGCCTCCCCTGGGACATGGACCCACATATGCCCAGGTGCCTCCTCTCCCTGCCCCTGCAGCACTTGCAAGGTGCCAAGAGAAGTCTGTGGGGAGAGGCAGCTGATCTGAACCCCTCTGTGAGCTACATCACCTGGAAACTGGGATGTCTCTGCCAACAAAGTGCAGTCAGGGATCTTAAGTGCAGGAGCAGACTCCAGGTTTCAGCAGGCAGTAGCAGCTGCATTAGGAGACATTGCACAGTGTGACATTCTGAGCCCCAGAATAGGTCTTTGCTTCTGCTAAATCTTCCCTGAGGTATTCCATAGAAAGAGCAAAGCTTATGCCACGTGGCTTCCATTAGCACTTGCTACAGATGCTGTTAGATGGCTTTAGTGAAACCTGCCAGAGACCGTGTGCTCTTACTGCCACTCACATGGAAACACCAAACCCTTGCACCCACATGGTCAGACACAGCTGAAGGTCTCTTGCTCAATAAGTAAATCAGCAACACAGAGCGAGGCTTGTTAGCCAGAACAGATGCTATTCTTGAACACAGACACCTGTATGAGCCTCCTGTGCCCAGGTTCCCTCTCTGCAAAGTGCTTGGTCAGTGACAGAAGAAGCCTTAGCACTTTGCCATTTCTGCCACTGCAGTTAATTTAATTAAAACCCAAAAAGATGGGAAGCACATTTCCTTCTTCCTGTAGGATTTGTCACCCTCTCCCCGTCAGACAGCAGCACACGAGCACGCCTCAGCACTCCCACTTTGCACAAAACACATGTAAAAGCAGCAGTATGTTACAGTAGGTTGTACTAGACATTAATTACCAAGCCCTGCCAGCTATAATTATCTCGTTAAGTTTTGGCTATAGACACTATATTGGCCCTTTACAAAAAAGTCTGGAGGATATAGCCACACAGAATCCAGAAGGAGAGTCCTGTTCTAGAGGGTACTCTAGGTCCCATCCCACCACTGCAGGCAGCCAAACTGTACATGGAGTTGTTTTGACCAAATGGCAATTTCAAAGCAGCCTGCATGGCCCTGTGTGCGTATCCAAATTCCCCTCTCTGTCCCTCGATGGACAGCTCCTTGGGGGATACACAGGAACTGAGGCAGGAGAGGGAGACGATGATATCATGACAGTTCCTTGCTCTGAAGGCAGACTGAGATGGGCTTCTGGCCCATACATTTCTCTCACAGTCCAGATGTGTATCCTTTAGAAGACCCTTAGTCTCTCCCAGACCTGGGAGTTTAGCCAAGACTGTGAAAGGACCTCTGCTTTTCTGGAAGGACAGGGCTGGCAGAACACCTCAGAACCCTTGCTGGGATTTTTGCTTGATTTAGGCACAAAGGACTCACTACTCCTCCTCATTCCTTGTGCATTCCTGGCTACAAAGTATAGCTGAGACCGGGACATCCCCCAAAAGGGATACCTTGAGGACCTCCACATCCTCATCTCAGCATGGCAGTGCTCTGAGGAGACAGGCACCAGGCTTTGGCCAAAGCCTTCAGCCCTTTTCCTGCAGTTGTGACACTTTTTGGTGCCTCACTGCTGAGAATGGCACTTGTGACACACTAATGGGAGCACGGCAGTGCTCCTGCAGCAAGGCTTTGATTTAGGAAGCAGAGCTGCTCAGCCCACTCTGCTCTTGCTGATGTAGTGACCTGGTTTTGTCAAGACTGTTTTTCTCCTTTTGTCTTTGATGTCATTTTGGAAGGCAAGTCATGAGAATTTCATGGAGGCATTGACTCAAAAGTTGGACTAAAACAAAGCCAATCACAATACCATTATAAATGAATGAGGTGCAATTTCCCCTCAGAGGATTATTACACTATTTAGGGTTCTAGCACATTTATTTCCACAGTTTAGTAATCACTTTCATGCTTCTCATTGGAATATAATCCCTTTATATTTTAATGTAACAAGTTACAAGGATTATCAGCTCATAATAAATACACTCATCCCCTAAAGCATTTAAACAGCCCCTATACTTTGTAAAGAAGATCTTGCTTAATGAGCAGACACCTACAAATGAAAAAGGAAAACTAATACTGTGTTATATGGAACACCATCAAACTGCAAAATACATGCTGCTTAAATTACTTTTCTGTGAAATTAAATATTTTTCAGCACACTGCTTTTTACTTTGAAATTACTTTTATCATGAGACGGCTTTGGAAGTCTCTGAGACTGCCTTTTGCATTGGGAATTTGTTTATCTTGCAGTCTTAAATTTGGAATACTACATTCAGCTCATGCACAGGACTACGTCAAACCAACACATCGCTTATGAAAATCAAATTAAAGAAAGCTGTCAATACCAGCCAAGGGAAATCCATCCAAAAGAAAACCCCGCCTAACTTGCACTTAGGTCAGTCCTGGTGCCCAAGTGTCCATGAAACCATGTCCACTGCAGCCAACTGAAATCCACTCTACCAGAGAAATGTAAAAATCTCTCTTGGCCTACTGGCCTGCAGTGAATCACAGTATTTTTCTCTTGCAGTTGTCTGGAGATAGGATGGGAGAAAGTAAATATTACCAAACTAAAGACATTTCTTGCCTATTCATAGAGCTGCCCAACATATTTTTGGCAGAACTCTCACATAAGCTTCTGGTGCTCACTGCACTTGCAGCCATAATGCTGGCTGAGTTGTAAGGCAGGAGTGTGAATTACCCTCTGGACCCTTCAATCTCAGAGCTTCCATACATAGTTCAGCTTCCCAGTTCTGCCAATAGTGGTATTTTCTTCTTCCTTCCACATGCTGTATCTACTCAAAGTGTTTTTCTCCATTAGAAAGTGTGAAATTAATGGTTGCTTTCATCTTTAATTTTTGCAGACGTATCCTCTCTTAACCCTTTGCTGTACAGATCACAGTCACTTGCACTTCTGCAGGTTCACCCATCAAGAACTCCATTCACAGAAGCACACTTACTTTGGAGAGTTCCAGGAAAACAGAAGTGCTGCAAAATATCAAAAACCCTTTTAACAGGAATCCATAGATAGTCTGGCTTTAGAGTTACACAGAAAAAGGCTTTTAGCTCTGGCTAGCAAAGAGAATAGACATATCTACTGTGCAGCCTCTGCAATTACAGCCCATCTCTCCACCCTAGGGAAAGCCAAAGGGAGGAGATAGCTATCTGTGAAGTTTTTGTTGTTTCTAGAAAATCAATCTCATGAGTCTTTTCTTAGTTAAGTACCAGTTATGCCAACATCTGCAAGGCAGTGTTTTGTGTGCAGTGTCCAAACAGGAACAAGTTGATGTACAGGGTGTAAATTTCTCTCTGGAAAGCTTCTTCTTCTGCAGTACCTCTCCGGATTTCACCAAAAAGAAGTCCTTGGATTCCCAGAAGACTTTGCTCAATTAAAAAGCCCAATGCAAAATCCACAGCTTTGCACAGAAATTGGCTATTTTTCATGCAGTGAACTGTACTGATAAGGCTCTACTTCCTCCCAGCTGAACCTCATGATCCATCCACACCGTGGAGCTGCAAGGCCATACCTCATTTTAGCTTTAAACAAGCTTCTCTGCATTAATGTGGAGGCAGCTCCAGCTAAGGGTGTCTCCTCACCACATGGGGCTTCAGCAGGTACACTGACTACAAATACCTGCATCCATCCCCATCCTCCACACTCCCTTCTTAGTTAGACCAGCACAACCATTTGCAGGATTGTTTCAGAATGAAAATGGAGTGTGCTTTTATCCTAGATCAGTGTAGAATCTCATACATCCTGATAGTGTCCATCTGCAGGATTAACAGGCCCAAAGACAAAGCATTACAGGTCTCTGCCTTCTGCAGTCTCTTCATGTACCAGAACCACAAACCTTCTGGCATCATCATCAAGGCTTACAAGCACGCCAGGCGAGGATCACTGTAAGTGTGAGCAATGAATTAAATCCAATGCTGTTTTCTCCACTTAGGGAGCAAACTTTGCAAAGCTGCTTAATGCCCAGTGAAGCAGTTTTACTGTGGCAAGGAATTTTCCTCTCGTGAACTCCATGTTCAAACAAGCTCCCTGGTGAGGTATGCACAGGCTGTCTTTTAATACAAACACAAAACTCACATTTAACTTATTAGCTGGGGAGGAATACAGATGAGGGTTGGATGAATCTCATGAGTCATCGTTTCTGTAGGATAAAAGCAAGCTTGTCTCAAAAAAATAAATTCATTTGTTTCTATTGTGTATTGCAGATAGAAGTGCTTAAATAATAGAAAGATTAATAGAAACACTTCAACCAATTGTTCTAGAAAAATGAAAAATAGCTTCTGCATTATGAAAGAATATTCTTTAAATACAGAGAAATAAAACATTTCAAATGAAACAATGTTTTGGGAGAGGGAGACAAATGCAGATTAGTCATGCTTGAATGTACTTTCCCAAACAATACACTGCTTAGAGCTAAAACTAAGACGTGCACATACCCCAAGGCATACATGAAAAAATAGGGTCTGTATATTAGTTTAATTCCTTTATCATTTGCTCACTGCTGTATTTTTCCAGTCTCATGCCAAGCCTTAGCCTGGATAATACCACATGCATATTCTGCATCCTGACCACTGAACTCAATCCCAGCTGAACCTTGTGGGCAAATGAAGGGATGTCCTCTTGAAGTGTGAAGCAGGACAAAAGCCCAGCACTAACAGCAATGAAAGGATGATGGAATGGCACCGTTGAAGTGCAGCACCATCCTTCAGTGGTGTGCAAATTTCAATGAGCCTTTTTTATTACTTTAAGATTTTACATGTGGAAGGAAATGATGAGGCAGAGAAAAGGTATGCCTGAAAGAAACCCAGAAAAGTCTAAAGCTGGCTGAAAAATGGCAAAGAAGTGCTGAAACGGGGGTTTAATGGAATATCCAGAAGAACTGACAAGGAAAGAAAGCATGGGCTGCAATGTCTGCAGACTTTGAAGAGAGTGTCAAGCTATGCAAAATTAGGTAAAAGTCCAGGTATCCACTGATTCAAGTTCTCACCAGAAACAATCCCTAGAAAATCCCTGTGGATGGGTGGTAGTGAATGGCAGATATTGCTGGCAGAGCAGTGGGTACAAAATTCAAGTTCCAGTCCCTTCCCCCACCTGCCCTCCAGTTCTGACCCTGTGACCTGCCACAGCAAGCAAAGTGAATCTCTTGACCTCTCCGAGGGTAGATGTGCCATAGATCCAAGGCCAGGTCCAAAGACTCCAGGAGTTATCCTGCACTAAACACCTCTCTACTTCCACCTGGACACATCTGCTGCATTTGCTGGCAATACCCCTTTAGCCAGACTGATCTTGTTGTGTGGTGACCTCTTTGGGACAGTGACCAGCTCTCCCTGTGCACTCATAAAGACTGAGTGCAGCTGGATCCTACCTTGCTCTTTGGCAATAGAGGCAAGAAGAGCAGGCAGCACACGCAAGGCAAGTGGTATCTGGATATCGTAAAATGCTGCCACATAAAATATTCTGTGATATTCACCTTTGTTTCTAGCACAAAAGGAACATGCAGTGTATTCTGGAGAGGAAAATCCATCAACACCACCACCAGTTTTATTCAAAAGCTCTTTATTTTGGCTAAAGCAGCTTAAATTTGTACCAAGTCTCAAAAGCCTAGTTTAAAGCAGATTTTTTTTCCTGAGGAAATATTACAGACAGATTGTGTTTTTCAAAGACTGTTAAGAGTAAATGATGGCTTTATACTGATTTCCCAGTGCTAGGAATGCAAATGAGAAAAAGAAGAGTCAGTTGATATCCTGTTACTGATGGATAAGTCTTCTTACCCATCCAAACCATAGCAGTCTTGGCACAGTTACCTCCAATACCTCATTTTCTGCATTTCAATTATCATCTGATTTGGGACCAGTCCTTGTTAGTTCTCCAAAAGCCAGGATTGCAGGCAAGGGGACTTCCATTACAATGTAAAGCCTCACCTGCTCTTCACAGGAATCTGGAGCGCACTGGCTTCTACAAACACACCAATTCTGCTTACTGGTCAATCAGTCTGTACAGGAATCTCTGAGATGAGCAAACTGCCAAGTTTGAACTGAAAGAAAACTGTCTTGTCAGAATTCAAGGAGACAACACAAAATAAATTACTCAGTCAGCTTTACTGGTCAATCAGTTCATGTATTATATCCACACACAGATGTGATCAACTGAACTCATGCTTATGTAATCAGACACATTATTGCATTGTTTCCTCTTTAACTGAATAGAACTGTAGCAAATTTGTTCTAGTGCTCTGCAGAATTACCTGCTGAGATGAATTACCTGTTTGCTTTTTGAACAAAGTCCATAAAAAGCATGCAAAAATCATTTATCCCATCAAATTGCAATTTGGACCAGGTAGTTAGAGCACAGCTGACCTGTGGTAGAAAGTTCACAAGCCATGCAGCTCTGCTTCCAAATTAATCCCTTGATATAAAGCAAACACAGCACTTTGGCATGGGCAGGCATCTTGAGGAGCTGCATCCACCACATATTCCTGACGGGGTCTCTAAGATTTCCTTACCAAAAGGAAATGTAGTTTCCTTTTAGTGCTGGAAAAGTGAAAGCAGCCTGGATCCCACTGCCAATGCTACTCAGTGCACTTACATATCCTCAAGTCCTGTATTATGCTAAAATAAAACATTTGACCACAGAGTTGGACTGTTCTGAACCTAATAAGCATTTGACAACACAGAAACATGCTGCTATTTTGGTGTTGCTAATTGTCTATAAAACTGGAAACTTTTTTCCTCTTCACGCCTTAAGTATCAGAGCTGATAGAACAAACAGCTCTGAAAATACATGGGTAGGAAAGCAAAATACCCACCAAGTGTTACAAAAACCTTATCTTGCCTTACAAAGTTCAACATAATCTTAACTAGGGGTCACAAGAGATATCACACTACAGGAAATAGTTGCTTCCATGGAAAGCACTTAATAAGGAAAGGTAAAGAGGCAGAAGTACTAAAAGGAGTGAGTGACTTGCTACTGTTTGCAGAACTATAACAGGTTAGAAATTAAATGGTAGAAAGGAATAAAGGAACTGGCTTAATGATCAATCAGCCATTACAATATAGAAAAAGGCCATTATAATTCAAATATAAAACTCAAGGTCCAGTTTTCACTTAGTAAAAATGGGAGCTGCGTTGAAGCCCCTAAGCAATAAGGCCAGCAGAGGAATCTCTATTAAACACAGGATTCAGTGTCTACCCAAGTCTCAGGGATACTGGGCAAAACCTGCAGGTGATGAGCTACAGCCACTCCACATTTGAACACAGGTAGCTGCACCTAACACAAACAGCCATCAAAACAGTTCCAACATCCAAATCATCAGAATCACCTGTGGTTTGGATTTTTTGGTGAGGGCATACTTTAGTCTGAAGAAAAAACATAGTATTGCAGACATAACACAAGTTTGTGAAGGAAACTCCATGCTCTGTCATAATGCTTCACATTAAGAATCACCCAACACTTGCTAATTCTGTAGGAATTATTCTAGGAAGGGGCTCAAAGGGTGACATGGTTTGAGAGCAAAGTGGGTTCTTCCATCTTCTCTGTCAGACACAAAACCACTTACACATCGAAGACTCATTCCCTTGAAATGAGCAGCATTCCAGCTGTGAACACAAACTTCCAGTTGATCTCTAACATTAGCAGAACTGCATTAATGACTTAAGCATGCTAAGAGAAACTGCATCTTGAGGATGAAGAACTGCACCTCCTCCTCCATGGTGCCTGCAGCATGGGCCCACACCCACAGCAGTGCTTGTTCTAAATCTCTGACTGCTATTACTCTCACTCATAAATCATTCTTCAATTAAAAACAGTTTTAATTAACAACATACCCCCTGTGCCTATGCCCTGGGCCATTTCCACTAAAACTATTAAACCACAGTGTCTCATGTGCCAACTAAAAGCAGCAAGAGCTTTTTTTGCAGGCCTGTGAGCAGTTTGTACTGTTTTAAGAGCACAGCTGCAGGTAAGCACCTCATCACCCCTCCAAACAGTGGGCACACAGGGAAATCATCTCAGCAAGAACATCCCGTCCAAAGCCGGTAGGACAAAAGGGTTGTCAAGTGTGACAGGAAACCAGCACAAAAAAAACACCTCTGTCCCAGGCATTCAGCCAGCCAGTCACCAAATTAACTACTCAACTTTCCAAGCTCTTCACCCTGGGCATCCTTCTCCACAAAGCTTCCCAGTCAGTATCCCTGCCTTTTGAAGCAGGACCTCGACTGGCTCTGTCTCGTGGTTTCAGAACCTGGAGACCAGCACCTAAAAAAGCTGCTTTCTACAGGAATCCACATGTATTTTCCCCATCCTTTTTCTTACTGCTTTAGGTTCAAACAGAGCTCAAGTCCCAAGAGTTTACCTCCATTTCCTGTCCTACAACTACAGCTCAGCATTGTTACACAACATTCTGTTTTGCCTAACAAAGAGACTCAAGCTCTATGCCAACAGCTCAGAAATTCAGACACTGGTGTATCTTCAGATAAGAGAATGACTGTGGGGACCCTGAATCACACAGCAATTTCTTCTTGCAAGCCCCATTCAAGCACCTGAGGGCCTCCTCTTACAGGGACACAATAAGCTCTGCTCCCTGTCAACTTCAAACAAGCAGCTTCTGCGTCTCCCTTAAACTGACAGTTGATTGGAGCTAATGAAACATTAGAGTGGCAGCTGTTCTTTCGTATTTTTAAAGAAATATTTGCACTCCAAGGGCTTGACCATGCCCTATGAGATGACTCAGAGTCAGTAACAATGCTGGTTTGTGCAAGACAAAGTGAATAAATGTGTCCCAGATCTCACACAGCAAAGCTGTAAATCTCTGAACAACTTTAGTTGGAAGTTTAAACTAGAATTAGCTCACTATTTTGTATGATTTACATTCAATATTTCAGACCAATGGTTCTGCATAATCCCTTGAAAAACAGTGGAATAAACACTTCCAAACAAAACATATGGTGGCTCTGCCATCATATGTCAAGCCATGCTAGCACATTCCAGCCCTCACCCCATCTCCCCGAGTCACTCCCTGGCTTCACAGGACCCCTTTCTCCTCTTGCCCTGTGGGCTGCACCCTACCTACATTTGTCATACCCAAAATACGGTATTTTGTAATACGTGTGTGGCTCACTTGGTTATTTAAAGGCCCTTTGCTTTCCCATCTCTTACTCATCTCAACTATTACCAACCATACCCCTGCCTGAGGCTCTCAGTACACCCTGTCCCGCTGCAAGGGCTGTCAGAAGCCTAAGCACACTTTGTTTAACTACAGTAGTTACAGCAGGCTAAACCCCACCAAAACTGCAGTAACATCAAACATTTTACTGTTCACCAATGCACTGAGTGAGAACATAATTTCTCGAGCACCACACCTTCCCCTGGCCCATCAGCGATCAGGTAGCAAAGCCTGCCCTCTAGTTTGTCATGCTGCTCTAGCAGCATGGCAAAACCACAGCCGCCAGCCTGGAATCAGCCTGAGTGTGAAAATAACATAGGAGCTTGGGCCTTCTGGAGGGTAGGGTTGTTGTTTTTGTGTTTGGCTGTTTTCTTGGGGTTTTGGTTTTTTCTTAATGTTGAGAGTTATTACTAGGCCCTTTCTTACAGTGCAAGACACAGGTAGGCAGTGTTTTATTTTGTTTCAAGTGTACTGTAAAGACTGTTTCGAATTCATGTACCTTAACCAATGACAATTCCTGTTAACAGCATGATCACCACCATTTGCTCTGGAAACTTCTTACTCAGTGCTGGCAGTTAATAATGAGTTAAGTCAGGCATCCCTAAACACAAACCAAAGCTGCTCACTCACCCGCACACTCTCACAGGCTTCGCACCCACCACCACAGTGTCCTGCAGGTATTTAAAAACACAGGGACGGCAAGTACAGAAGACAAAAAACTAAAGAAAAGTCACTGATTTCCCACTTCTCAATTCCCCCACTGTCTATTCAGTCTTGGAAAACGTTCTGGAAAATTTCTGCTACAATCTGTCTTAAGGTTTTTGCTCACTGTGAGATACAGTTGCTTGCTTTAGCTAAACTAATTGTCAATCTATGCAAACACAAGATGGACCATTAAGTGAGAGGCAACTGTGAAGTACTGAAGGACTTACTGCAGACAGTTTTCCCAGTTGTCTTTTTAAGAGTTGTCTCAAAGCCATTCCTAGTAGTAAAATTAACAAACTTACAGTACCACTTTAGAGTACTATACTGTTAAGTTTTACATCACCATAATACAGAAAATAATTAAAAAAAAATCAAACCAACAAGAATTCTGATATGCTCACAACTTTTATCAGTTTACATGTGGTGGGTTTGACCCTGGCTGGACACCAAATGCCCATCACAATCGTGCTATCACTCCCCTTTCTCAGCTGCAGAGGGGAGAGAAAATGTAACAAAAGGCTCCTCCGTTGAGACACGCACAGGCAGGTCATTCACCAATTACCATCATGGGAAACACAGACCCAGCTCGGGAAAATCAATTTATTACCCATCAAACCAGAGTAGGGTGATGCAAAACAAAACACCTTCACCCCAGCATTCCCTTCCTCCCAGGTTCAACTTTACTCCCGAGTTCTGCACCTCCCCCACAGTGGGACAGAGCGGCAGGGAATGGATGTTGTGGTCAGCTCTTCATACCTTGTTCCTGCCCTCCTTCCTCCTCAGCAGAGTCCCTCACAAACTGCTCTACTGTGGGTCCCTTCCACAGGGTGCAGTCCTTCAGGAACAGACTGTTCCAGTGTGGGTCCCCACCGCTGGCAAGGAGGGAGGGGAGAGAATGCTCCCTGTGGACCTCCCTGGGCAGTAGGGGGACAACCCTTCACGGGCTGCTGTCATTGCACCCTTTACCTGAGGGGTTGTTCCCACTCAGAAGCACAGGGAACATCAAACCAGCTGTGGCTGTGAAGACTCTGGCAGTGCCTCTTTTCTCACCGGCAATGTTGTTGTGGATCAAAGCATTATCTTCAAAGATCTTCCAAAGGATGGATTAATGCTCAGCTCATTACCCCCAACTGCTGAGACATTAGAGTGCCTGCACATACAGCAGAGGCCAAACTTGTCAGATTTTTGTAACTAAACAGTTATAATAAGGAATTCTTTTCCCATTATTCCTAGGAAATTAACTTTGTGTCTAGGGATCCTGCTACATGAAACATAAAATAGACATAGCACAAGACCCTGCTAATGGAGCATGGCAGGTGTGTTCCCCTTGAAGTCAACATCTTAGACTTCTATAACATTCATTTTTTCTGCCACTGTCTTCTAATACCAAACAAACTTCAACTTCTTTATTTTGTAAGTGTTAACTCTTCCTTTATTCTCCACTGTGAGTAAAAAAAAAAAAGAAAAAGAAAAAGCTAAGCTATTGAGCAGGGCTATGTATTTGCTTTAAGCTGTACTCTACATGTGCAGCATTAAAGACATAATTCAAAAAGTGTTCAGCACACGTTGTCTACTGGGTCTTGTATTGCGGGGTAGTTCTTTATTAAAAGGCAGTATTTGTTCCACAACATACACTTCATACACTGGAGAACAGGAAGCCAAAAAGCCCATGTACAAACTAACTTTGCACTTCAAGTACTCTGAGATGATTCTCCAGTTTGCCAGCAGCAACGTGACAACGGGGCTCTGGATGAGAAAAGTTAACAGGGCAGAAACGAGGTGTAAAAACTGATTTCATTAGTGTGCCATGGTGCTTATGCTTGTGCACACCTGGGACTGGGGTGGACAGGACAGGAATGAAGCTTGGGGACATAATTCTCAAGCCACTGGGCACAGATAACCAATTTTTGCCTCATTTATACGAAGTTTTACCACAGATACATGCAGCACCAAAACCATGCCAAGCCCCGTATTAAGCAAAAAACTTCCAAGAAAGGCTAAACTAATACGATAAACTGGAAAATTCAAATTAACAGAATGACCTCAAGCACAACAGCTTAACAGCCATCATCAGGGTTAGGAAAGTTTTACGCCTTGCTGGAACTTTAGGAAAAATGTTTTAGCCTGAGATTAAAAAGCTTGCTAACAACAGCACAACAGTGGAATGAAATTCATGTTATCCTACAACACAAAAATCTCACTAAGGTTTGACTACAGGAAGTTGTATGCACAACCAAGGAAAAAAGAAAACAATCAACATATTGTATCATTTCACAGTGTACAAGTAGTTATGAAGAGAAGCCAATTTTCCATGTGGTCACTTTTGTGTCCTCTGCTTCATAAAGGACACCATTTACAGACAACTACAGCTTGTTTCCTCTTGCTCCTTCCCCTACCAGCCACTACAGCAGCTTATGACTGTTACTGACACTGCTTTACCATAGGAAATCCAACTGCACACCTCAGCAAATAGCAAGGAGATACATACCTGCATAATGACATACAAAAAAATATGCTATGCCCTTTCCTTTGCATCATCAGGATAAAGTGTAGAAGAGGAGAAAGATGAGCAATGCATAATACCACAGTCCCCCCCCAAAAGAAAATTAAAGAGTTTTACACTGCAATAAAAAATATATTTAAAAAAAAAATTGTACTTCACATTAGAAAGACATCACCTGAGCTTCTAAATAATTCTGTTTTTGAAATTACTTCTAAACTCAGAAATAGATAAATTATGCCTATCCCACTGTGTCCGTTTGGGCTGGGATAGAGGTAGTTTTCTTCATAATAGCTACTATGGGGCTCTGGTTTGAATTTGTACTGAAAACCAACACACTTATGTGTGCAGCTTTTGCTTTATCTATTAAATTGTCTTTATCTCAACCCATGAGTTTTCTCACTTTGCTTTCCTGATTCCCCCACTCATCCCACTGAGGGGTCAGAGTGAGTGAGCAGCTGCATGGTGCTCAATTGCTGGCTGGAGTTAAACCACAAGACACATAAAGCAGGAAACTATTCACAGCAAAGTGAAATTCCATCTTTTCCACTGTAGCTGGATAGTTAGTAATGTAGCTTTTTTAAGCAGCAATTTAATTCCTTGAAAATGTAATGCTTGCTTCATGCCAATATTATTTTCAGAGCAAGCCAGAAAAATACTAGGCATGGCAAAAGTAGCTACAGGAGATTTCAAAAGTAAGTAAGTATTCCCCTCTAATTGCAGGTGAAGGCTTCCTCAGCTCAACATAGCAGAAGCTGGCTAAAGAACAACTTCCATCACCATTACAGAAAACACCAGTACACAGTCAAGATGAGCACAAGTCTTATTTTAACCACAACTGAGGCATCAGCCTCCTCTTTGTGCATGTGTATTACACATTTGGAAGAATGCATTTCCTTCAGCTCAAAAAAAATTCTGATTTACAGTCTGTGGACACCAGACACCGATGATCTTCGTTTTAGTCCTGTTTGCCTTCTCGCCACTGCCGCGAACCCTCATTCCAGGCTACATAAACAAAGAGAGCAAGCACCACATGGACAGTGACTACAGCAACTATGGCAGCATAAAAATAGCTGTCTCTGTCAGACATTCCCAAGGAACCTGAGAAAACAAAGAAAGTAAAGAATATTAGTTATGAGCTAGGAACTCTGACATGGCAAGTCACAATTCTCCCTAAAGACAAAGTTACGTTTACTCCTGTACCAAAAGTCTGAGCTCAAAACAATTCACAGGAAAGAATTCACCGTGATAGTTAAAGGCCTTGAAACTATTTCTGAAACAAAGCAACACCACAGTATTCAATATTTAAAATAAAATAGCTAGACTTGATGTGAATTTGAACAGCTAAGAGCTGCTAAGAGTAAACCTAGATTTGAACAGCTTAGAGTTCTACAACATTCACTTTTTCTGTTAGTATCTTCCAGCACCAAACAAACCTCAACATCCTTTTTCCTAAGTGTAATTCTCTTTGTGGGGCAGTAAAATGGGGGAGGGAAGTGGGAGGAAGAAGGGGGGGAATTCTATGATTAATCTGCAACTGAAACAGTAGAAGAACAATCAAATTTAGAGGACTATTACCTTCTGTATTTGGACTGTAAAACAATAATGTCAGCAGTTAAGGTACATGAATGCACCTCAAAAGAGCCTTCAAGTATCAGAAGACCAAACACTGAAATATTGTTTCCCTTAATTAATTAAAAAAAAACCCAACAAAGTCTCCCCTAAAGCAAACAAACCCCACACATTACAGCATTCCAAAAGCATCACCCTGCAAACACAAACTCAATCCTTTCAGTTAATGGATCTGGCCATTAACTGACACAGAAAAGTTAAAGATCAGCTTGCTATACCTCAAAAAAAAAAAAAAAAAAAAAAAAAAAAAAAAAAAAAAAAAAAAAAAAAAGGATCTTGACTTAACAAGCTTTGAGCCTTCTATGTACTACATACAGCAGTACACACCAAACGAGAATCATCTCAGAACAACTCAGTTACACACTCATAAACTGCTCTTAAAAGCAGCTGCTTTCTCCCCTTCTCCTCCCCACTTCTGAAGGAGATAACCTCCTAGAACTGCAGGAGGCAAGTATTAAAGCCTTGTAGAATCAGGACTACAACACGGATGCTTGTTCAAACAAACAGCCCAAATCTCTCTTCCTCTTTTTTTTAAATTAAAAGAAAGCTCTACAGGCAACCACATTCAATATCTGAAATCGCATATAACTTGTTTAAATGCACATATGTTTCAAAAAGCAAAATATAAACCTCGTAAACAACATTATTCTGTCTCGAACATATGATTCGTTTGCAATACCTGCAGGAAACATATCCCTGATGATTCTGACAAAAATCTGCAGCAGGGTGGTGTTAAATACCCTTTAGGTAAGGGGAACAATGCACCTCTATACAGTGTAAACCACTGTAAAACAAACAGCACATACTGGATTGCAGACAATGCAGGGAAGGATACACTGACCATTTATATAATTTTCTGTTCTAATCAGACATTACAGGACCTTTTCTCTGTATACGGAAACAAATATTCAAAACAGGAAGAACAAAGATGCTATTAGAGGATTGTGCTTTTCCTCTGTTTTCATAATAATAATGCTAATTGGCAGAAACAGAATTACCTTCAAATACATAAGCCTTTGATGAAAAATATAGCCCAACAGGTAATGTAATCATTAGAGCTGTGAAGAACAGAAGCGTTCTTAAAGTTGATGTTAATGAACCCTCATTTCTGAAATAAATAAGAGAAGTTACACACAAAAGAAAGTCACAACATATATGCCTGAAACAGGACAAGAACTTGTTCCAAACAGAAGCCAATTACTTTTCAAGAACTGAGTAAGTGTATTGTTTAGAAGCAATAAAGACTTGGAGTATACGTTTGCTGGCTGCAATAAAAATGACCGTATTTAAAACAATGTAATGATTCTGCCAGTCTAAGCTCACAAACAAAATTAAAAACAATCTTTAGATATTTCCCTGTTACTGCTTTGCAAGCACTATAACACTAGGGGATTATGTTAATATGTTTATCAGTGTATTACTGCATAATCATTAAATGTCTAATATTAGTTACACATGCACTTGTCATATGACAGTATTCTGCATCAAAACTTGCCAAGTTCCCTTTTTTTTTAAGTAACTACAAGTCCAGGAAAATGATGAATCTTAAAGGCTGGGATAGAAAGGGAAGTACATTGAATGAATTTAACAGCTTACTACTCCAAGCTCCTTTTTACTGGGTCTTGTTCCTCTACTCAAAAATAATTTCTCAGTTTTTAACTAAGAAAGCTGGAATAAGTGTAGCAACAGTCAGAACACGCAGCCACTACACCAAAACTTTGCCTTCACAGGCAAAGGTCTTCTAAACCTAGAAGACCTTTAGCAAGAGAGGGCTTATGGAGGTTTATGTACTTGGTAGGGTGGGTCTCCCTGAACCTGATCTGCTAAAACAGGTTTTGTGTGTACAAAACACCACATACAGCTTGGTTTGGTGTCTGCTTCCACCAGTTCTCACTCACTCTGCCTGGCTGACTACATGATTTTATGCTGAAGTAAATATGTAAGCCAGGCAACACTCTTCTGACTTTCAAAGACTGCCTGACTCAAGGACGTCCTTAGGGCGTCGAAACACAAATATGGGTGTTTTTCTTTGACAAAAAAAAGTGGAAATGGGAAGGGAAAAAAAAAGATCTCATCCTCTGACAGTCATGTGCAGCCATGCACAGCTTCTACACTGCAGCCAACAGCACTTTTTGCTGCTCATGTACTGCCACATATTTAGGCAGCATATTAGGTAACTTAAAAAAAGAAAAACATTCGAATTCTTTTTCTTTACTAGCGTTTGCCTGAAGGACTGTCAGGGTGGAGGGTATAACTGCACTCAAAATTTCCCTGTGGAAATTAGAAACCATTCTATCAACACTTACCCACAGAAGAGTAAGATGACCTCCAGCTTATTACCAAAGTTAAAAACTCCACTGCTGACAAATACTTTTCTTACACTGACATACTCTCATCGCTTCCCTACGCAGCAAAAACAAACATTCGTGTATAAGCTCAGCCTAGCTCGGCGCGTTTCCCTGAGGGCCGGCAGCCTCCACGCTCGGAATTCGAGGTGGCTCAGGGTTACGCAGCGTGACCAAGGCAAACCGGGGGCATCTTCCTCCACCCGCTCCGGCTTGTCCGGGCCCGAGCTGCCGCTCCCCTCCCGCCCCGCGGCCGCTCTTCCCCGGTGCCCCGTGGCTGCAGCCCCTTCGCGGGCTGCCGCTGCTGGGCGCGCTCCCCCGCGCCGCGGCCCAGCGCGCAGCCTTCCCGCACCCCACCGCCGGGCCCT
>VZRS01001390.1:0-24274 GCA_013398055.1 Ifrita kowaldi
TGGAGGCGCCCGCGGCCGACCTGGCGGCGGCGGAGGCCGAGGCCGCGCTGTTCTTCAGCGGGAACCGGGTGCTGGCGGGCGCGGAGCCCGCGGCGCACTGCTACTGCGGCCACCAGTTCGGCAGCTTCGCGGGACAGCTGGGCGACGGCGCCGCCATGTACCTGGGCGAGGTGCTGGGCCCGGGGGGCGAGCGCTGGGAGATCCAGCTCAAGGGCGCCGGCATCACCCCCTTTTCCCGGTAAGGCCCGGGCGGGCGGTGCCGGAACAGCCGGCGAGGCGCGGTTTGGAAGGAGCAGCGGCCGGTGCCCCATGCGCGGCTCGGGCGCTGTGCGGGGAGGACAGGGACGGGCCGGCCGGCCCGCAGATCGCATTAGCGAGGGGCTGGTGCCGTGCTCAGGATCATTCCCTGGGGCAAAGGTCGTCTCTTAAGCCCTCGTGGTTGTTTGTTTTTTGTTTAACTTTGGCAGCAGCGAGTGTAATGCTTAAATGCCAGATCAGGAGGTGGCAAAATTTTCCGCTGGGTAACAAGGGTGTAACTGGATCTCGTTCAAGTGGCACGTTACTTCTGTCCCTGGTTATCCTCCAGTGCGAGTTTTCCCCTTTGGGAGGATGCAGACCACGATGACAGTGGAGAGAGCAGTGTGTAATTGCTGCCCTATGGCCCACACAGGTGGTATTTAGATGTGGGTGTTTGGTTGTGCTGCTGGTCCTTTTCCCCACTCTTCCCAGCTGTGGGAGGGAATAGTGGAAAAGTCCCCAAAATGGGATATTGACCAAATCCCTGAAAGGGATGGGTATCTTCATTAGCCACATTAGCCTTTAAATATTTCAGGTAATTTTCCCCACTTGCATTTCCCATATTTTCTGTCCCAGCTCTGCACAGGCTCGGTAACACCTTAGTTTCATGTATGCAGTTCTCTGAAGGCGTTCCTCAGGTCCGTGACAGTTAGGGAAATCACAGTGAAAATTCCAGGTATGGTGGTAGCTTTGTAGATCTGCCCTGGGCAGCTCTCCTCCTTGCCTGTGGCTTTGGAAGTGCTGGGAGTGTGGGCTGAGAACCACCTGTGTCTGTTCCATTTGCTTAATACTTTTGAACAAGCTGGTTTGTTGTCTTCTGTCTGTTTAGTTGTTTGTTGGTTTTTTTTAGTGCAGTGTGTGTTTTTTAGTGTTGTGTGTTTATATTTAGGAACCCATTTCTAGATTGCTTACCCAGAAAGAATCAAAATAATATTTTAGATTATATTTCATTTAATTAAGAGGAAACCATTGACTTGATATACAATAAAATAGCTAGTGTCCAAATTTTTAATTTTTTTGAAGGACTGTTGCATCAATGAAAGCAACAGAGTTAATGATTAGAAGGGATATGTGTACCTGGAAGGTTTACTCTGTTATGTGTGCTCTTCATTGCAAGTTGTTGTGTCCATCTAATTGAACTTTAACAGAAGTATGAAGGTCCAGCTTTTGTTTTCAGATCTGCCACTACTTTTTTGTGTAAATGTGGACAGAGTATGCTACTTCTAGGCTTTTATTTCTCTACTGCTACAGAGGAGACAGGAGTTCCTGCCTTTATAGCCTAAAATCCCTTCGTGTGTTCCTGCTGCAGACAAGCTGATGGTCGGAAAGTCCTGCGGTCGAGCATCCGGGAGTTCCTGTGCAGCGAGGCCATGTTCCACCTGGGCATACCAACAACTCGGGCTGGCACGTGCGTGACGTCCGACTCCAAAGTCGTCCGTGACATATTTTATGACGGGAATCCAAAAAATGAAAGGTGTACAGTTGTTCTGAGAATAGCCTCTACATTTATAAGGTAGAAACTTACTTTGTTGATCAGTTTTGTTTTGGTGTTTTTCTTTTAAAACTAAGTAGTCTTTTAAAATACCATTGTAAGTGTATTTCTCTAACAGCACCGTTTGTGTGTTTCTTGTTCTGGAGGCTTGGAACTTCTTTTGCTGGGCTGTAGCCTGGGATGGGCTGCTGTCTTTGCACTGAGACAGATAAACACTAGGGTTGCTAGCCTGGTAGAAAGAAGTAAGTTCTGCAAACTTAGGAAAAGAGATTTTTCATGCTTATTCCTGTACAGAATACATGATTTTTTTTATGTCGTAGTAGTAGTGGTAGATTATAGCTCTGTCCTTAAATCCAGTTCCAATGTAGTACTGTCAAAGTTTGGGTGTACTTTCCCTGCCTGAGAGGTGTATGAGGTTCCTGCTCCAGCAGAAGCTGTTAGGCCATTCAGGAGGTTGCATTGCTTCCTTTGAGGTTACAGAATATTAAAGGAAGGTGAGGTATAAGGAATATGCGCTTTCATATGTATGTGTATATTTGTGTATGTTGCTGTGTGTGTTTACATAGCTGGAAAATATATCTGGTATGCTTGATGTACAGTATAGTATTTAAAATAATTCCAAGTTCTACATATTTGCTCAGGGTAAGGATTTTTCAGTAGAAGGAGTTGTAAGAAACTTCAGTGAGCTGGTGTTCAGTACTGGCAGGGTCAGTCAGTTTGGTTATGTGTGCATGTAGGAGCTTCCTTGCACCGAGTCACTGAGACTCACCACAGTCAGTGTAGGAATCTTGCACGTCTTTTCTCTCAGTCACCTGAAGAATTGGTGTTAAGAGATGATGTGCTGTTATTGCAGCAACAGTAAATGTTTTTATTACATGCAGTATCAAATTATGTTAATAGTATCAGATAATTCTAAAACGTGTTTTTATTTTGAAACAGGTTTGGCTCTTTCGAAATTTTTAAACCTCCTGATGAATACACTGGACGCAAGGGCCCCAGCGTTGACAGAAATGATATTCGAATACAGATGCTTGATTATGTGATCAGCACTTTCTACCCAGAAATCCAGGAGGCTCATTCAGACAACACTATTCAGAGGAATGCTGCTTTCTTCAGAGAGGTAAGGAAGATCAGATTCTCTTCATAAATCCATACCAGTCATCTTTAGGAGCTTCATCTGCAAGCAGAGATGACTGGAGTCGGGTAATACTTTGTATCATTCAATTGTCTGAACTCTTCTTTTCTTTGAAGAAAGCACTCTTAGTAGACCCGCTTATTGATGAAAACAGTGTTGATATTGATCTCACCAGTGACAATAGTTTAACCTTCCTAATAGTAATTCATGATTTCCCTGCTTTGGGGGAGCTTCTGAAGGTTTGTCTCCATTTGCTGGGACTGTCTTAGACTCTGAGAGGGAGTTCTGGCTCTGACTGTCAGATGAGTTGATGGTGCTGCAACATCACTTGCAAGGCATGGTTATGTAAAATACTGAGAATGCTGAGTCTCATTTTCCAAATTACAAACAGGAGTGTTGACTGCAAATCAGTTTACCTTCAGGCTTTAGAACTGAAATGTTTAAGGCCATTGAGCACTCTTATAACTAGCGAGCAAACAGAGTAATTAAAAAATACCAGTGTCTAATACTTGACTAGTCTATCTAAAAGCTGTGTGGTGGTGCTTTGAAATCTGAAATGATCTGGTGTGGACTGCGGGAATGGCTGCAACATGATGCACTTTAATAACAGACCAGTAAGAGGTCAAAAGCCAGACTTAATATCTGACATTCTATGGTTTGGTTTCTTGCCCCTTTTTTTTTTGTTCGTTTTCTTTATCGCAACCTGTGCATACTTGCATTAGTTCTTAAAAGCAAGCTGTGGCTTGGTTCACCACTGTGTGCCGAGGAGTTTAACTCTGCTGGACAAGCCTTTCGTGTGTGAACAGTTGGGGTTGATGAGGAGAACTGTAGCTTGTTGCTCACTCTGTGTGCGTCCAGCTCTGTAGCTGATGGCATGTTCACTTTCTGATGGCAGAAAAGTCATGGGACTTGGGGATCTTTGTAGATGTGTGTGTGCACCCAGTCCTGCTTTTGGCTGCTTTTCCTGGCTCCTTTTCCTTCCCCCCACCCCTATTCCTAGCATCCTTTTTTCGTTTCCCCATATCCTTTTTTTTGTTTGTTGTGCTCCTCCTGCCACTGCCTGTCTACACTCCATGTCTGTGCTGTCATTGCCTCCTCATGTTTTCTCTCAACCTTAGCGGGGACTTTCCAGATTTTTCTTCACCTGAAAATCACCCCCAGTCCCTTCTCTAACTGGACAAACACTTCCATTAGTGGGGAACTGCTGTCACCTCAGCTCTATCTTATCTTTCTTTTTGCACTGTGGAGGAAATGGAGAAAAAAAGTACAAGTGATTGCATTTCACACCATTGTCTAGAAAGCAAGCATCATTGTCTGTACTTCTCAAATAATTTGTAGCTGTTGTTTAAATTTAAATAAGCATGTCCTTCAGTTGGCAGTCGTATTTATATATCCACCAGAATTGTCTTCTAGTTTGGCTAGCTGTAGAAAAACGATCAAAAAGAATAAAGGTCAAAGACGATGCAGAGCTGTCTCTTCATCATCAGCATGCTCATCTTTGAGTGGCACCCAAGCTTTAGTTGCTTTTGGGCACTCTCATTAGAGGGCATTCTTTTTACCAGAACCCTGGTGGTGTGTGAAGCATCCATACAAAGACATCCAGCAGCAAGGACTGCCTTACCACTGGAGTGCTTTTATCCCATCCCTGGTGGCCACGATTCTTTAACTTTCACATTGTCCTGGCACAGAGCCATTGTGCAGGGTGTGCCTCTCTTACTGGTTTATGGCCTGAGTGATCAGTTTCAGACACATGTAGCTGGCTGCTGGCTTCCAGCTGCCCCATGGATCAGCGTTCAGGAAAAATGGGTGAAGTACCTACCATGAGAGTATTGGAAAATGTAGAGGTGTGGGATCTCAAGGTGAACCTCAAGGTGATCTCAAGGTTCTGTTACAATTGTCATTTGTGGTTTTCATTACCTGTCAGGGCAAAATTTGTTTAATTTTTCTTCTTTACTTGACTGCATGTGTTTTTTAAAAAGAAGGTAGAAAAATTCTGGATTTGAACGCAAAGGCACAGAAACATCTAATGAAACAATTCGTGAATTGGTTTTTGAACCTTAATGAAATACACTTACACTGCAGCATGGAGCAAATAGTTGCTTTGAATTTCTGTGCATCCTTAGCTATTTGGGAAGAATGATTTTATCTGTGAAAATAATTTGATTTAAAAGTTTTAGCTAATGGCAATGTAAAATTTTTACTTTACAGCAATTTAGTAAAGTATTTGCAGCTAGTTTTATTTTAAAACCATGTTAGCTTCCTGACTTTTAGACTTTTAGTGTTGTAGTTGACAGGTGGGTTAATGTATTTAGGTGACTGGGACTACTTTAAAATATTATACTATTTATTTGAAGGATGGGGCACATGCAGTGATTTTAGTCAATTCCGTAAAAATAGTTCTCAGTTAAGCAGTGGAAAATTTCTGATGAAGCATGCATTTGATGAAGAATTGCATTTAAATAAAATTTTTGTTCTTGCAATATTTTTATTTTATTTTGTAGCCTTATTTCCACTCTCAGAACATCGAGAAATGCTTATCAGTGCTAAAACCTGTTTGCAGGGAATAGTTTTTTTGTGTCAGCCCCTTTAACCTCATTGTAAATCACCCCTACAATACAAGGTAAACCAAAAGACTAAATTTGCTTATGTGATCTCCTGCCTGTAGTTACTCTTTGAAGTTAGTAATAGGGAAAAGAATATATTTGTATAATGACTAGACTACTATGCAAGTCTGGTGTCAAACAGCTTACCTTATTTCAGTCTCCAGTGCATTTGAAAGCTGTTCAATTGACTGGCAAGTCAAGCATGGAGGGAGAGAAGCAGAGGCAATGGAAATGGGAGGCAGAGAAACAGGATAGTTACTGACAGGAGGAGAGAGGCAAACTGTCCTTAAGATGTTTGTGTGTGTGGCATACTGCCAGAATCTGCTTCCTTTGGAGCTCTAGAAACATCAGTTCAGACTAGGAAATGCCTGGAAATACACAAATGTATTGGAAAATGTTGTGATGAAAAATGAACAAAACATCCTTTCTTTCAGATAACCAAACGGACAGCGCGATTGGTTGCTGAGTGGCAGTGTGTGGGGTTTTGCCATGGCGTGCTGAATACAGACAACATGAGTATAGTTGGACTAACCATTGACTATGGCCCTTTTGGGTTTATGGACAGGTCAGTGGGGCATCAATGTTTGGAATTGCATATGTCCCTGCTGTATAGGACAATCCTGGTGTTCACGGTTGCTTTAATATTTTAACTCTAAAGTAGATTTTTGAATTAGCTTTATGGCAAAGTAGATTAAGGTAGTTCCAGTTACCCTTTAATTCTTCCTTTCAATGTACTTTATACTGTGTTCACATCATCTCTAGCTGTTATACGGTTCTTGTAGTGCGTGGGTTTGGGAAAAGAATCAAGGAGTGTTTCCTTTCAAATATTTTAGTTCTTAGAGCAGACTAAAATAATAAAAATACTATTTCTCACAGTATTGGTGTCCAGATAACTAGAAGAATGCTAAATATTTCTTCTCTTGTAGGTATGACCCTGAGCATGTTTGCAATGGTTCTGATAATACAGGGCGCTATGCTTACAACAAACAGCCAGAGGTTTGCAAGTGGAACCTGGGGAAACTTGCTGAAGCTTTAGTTCCAGAGCTGCCCTTGGAAATAAGCCAACTTATCCTGGAAGAGGAATATGATGCAGAATTTGAGAAGCACTATTTGCAGAAGATGAGGAAAAAACTAGGCCTAATCCAACTGGAATTAGAAGAAGATAGTAAGATGGTGTCTGAACTGCTTGAAACCATGCATGTCACAGGTTGGTGAACAGTGCAGAAGGTACTTACTTAATAGCCCATCAGCATCTATTATCAAATCAAAATATAATTTATTTCTTGACCTTACAAGAAAGTAGCCTTGTGCTACTACATTGTAATCTGAGGGAAGAACAAAAGACTGAAAATAATTACCTGATTGTGAACTGTGGAGTAGTTGTTGCCTTATACAGGGCCCCTGTCTCACATTTGCACCCTCACTGAGAGAACAGTTTTTTTGCCTCTTCAGAATGATGACCTGTACTGCTGTGGGAGGAGGTAGAGAGGAGGTATGGGACCTGCTTTCCTGCTGACTTGTCAGTTGCATTACTTATATAATTCATTTTTTCAGCTGGAGACTTCACAAATATTTTTTACTTGCTGAGTTCATTCTCAGTAGACATTGATCCTTCAAAATTTGAAGATTTCTTAGAAGAGCTTACAAGTCAGTGTGCTTCTGTGGAAGAACTGAAAGTTGCCTTTAAACCACAGATGGATCCAAGGTATTACTTAAATGCTTTTGGCTTTTGCTTTTAGTTTCATTATAACCATAATGAACACTGCATGGTATGTAATATTTCACTGATTTTAAGATTGGAACTGTCATTGTTAAGTAGATGCATCATGATATACAGCAGTGACTTTCAGCAGTTGGCTCTTGGGTTAAAGTTGTCTGAACTTTTGTTTGGTCTTTTTTTAAAATTTCCTTCCCTGTCTCTGCTGACTTGAGGCAATGAGAGTGCCAAATAATGAAGTGATATGGAAGTATTTTACAGGAGAAATGGGTTTGAACTACAATGCTACTGTGTTCTGCTAGTGTACTGTCAGCAAAAAGTCACTTTCAACTGCCAAAGTTCTGGCCTGAGGATAACCTAAACACCCACTTTAGGTGGTGTAGTCCGTGCACCATTTGTTCTGCAGTCCAGCTGCTCTGAGCATGGAAAAGTAATAACTCATGTTCAGCTGCTGCTTATAACAGTGATTGCAGCAGTTTTTCACTTTTTGGAGATGGGGAAAGACAATTAAAGGTATTTTGGGTGTCCTTCTCCCCCTCTCCTCGCTTTGTTTAATAAGTGCTCTGTGAAGGTAATGAACTTACCAAGTTCTTCAGCTTTGCTGTGTGTTGATAGCACAATACAGAGATAGCTTGTGTGATAGAGATGGGTCAGTATTTTCTAAACACTGCATTCAGGACTAGTGAAACATGAAAAGTAGCTATGAATCATCATGATAGGGATGTGACATTTTGGAGGGGAGTAACTGTATTAAAGTGAGTGCATGACTGATTTCTTTTTTAATCCCAGCACTTGGATATCATAGAGCTAGGCATGTCAGATGTGTACCTCAGATTTGGATAGTACTTTATAGAAACTCAGAAATCAAAGCACCTGGCTTATCTCTGCTTACTGAAAGTAGGAAAATATAACCTGATATAATGAGCTGTCTTGTTTTGAGGCCAGGAATAGTGTTTGTTTTCTCCTTTGCTTAATAATGCGTTCATAGAGGAAATAAAAACACTTTGATATGCTGCAGCTCTTTGGGTTTTTATTTTACGTTATGCTGTGGTGTAGTTATTAATTCAGGAAAAATAAAAACTAGCATGGTATTGCAAAATAAGGTGTATCTTTTGTACAGCACCAGTGAAACACAGTGAAATATGAAAAGATAAAATCCTAGTCAAACTTGCAGCAAAATAGTCTGGATATTGTTCAGAATTTATTACCAGAAAGCAATTCTCAGTCTGTGATTTAGACTGGCTAACTAAAAAAATTAAACACAGTGTTGTCTCGTGTGACTTAAATGAAGTATTTTTCCCCATATCATTTAGGTTTCTATTAGTACTGGCAAAAATAGTAGGTGTTAAAGAAATAGAAAATCCCCAAACAACAAAACCTGTGAATTCTATATTGTCTTGATATCTAAGTTAGATCAAATTTTTTAAACCAAATTCCTTTCAAAGTTCAAAGGGTATTTTGATGAGAATTGTGCAACTAAACTGGTAATTTTGAAAATCTACTGTCTGCACTTTATATATCACGGGAATATGAATTAAACACACTGAAAGAAGGGGGAAGTAAAATTAGGATCATTTATAATAAAAATTGTTTTGTTAATTATGAATTTCTGTTAATTAACCACTCTAGTGAAATCCTAGTTTGTCGCAAATGTTTTTGTATCTACTTTGATTGCAAAGAGATGGTTCTTGACAGGCAGCTCGACTTCAGTATCTAACCTGTTTGTTCTTTTTGTTCCCAGACAACTGTCAATGATGCTGATGTTGGCTCAGTCTAATCCACAGCTGTTTGCATTGATTGGAACAAAAGCTAATATAAATAAAGAATTGGAACGCGTTGAACAATTCTCTAAACTGCAGCAGTTAACAGCAGATGATTTACTTAGCAGAAATAAAAGACACTGGAAGGAATGGCTGGAGAAATACAGGTAAGGTTTCTCAGTATTCATAGCACTGTTACATTTCTGCATTTTGAGGCCAAGGTGCATGTCTCACAAAAGACACCCTGTCTCAAATATAGGTTAGGAGGGATGGGGAGGGCATGCAGCCCAAGAATATTATCTACTGTCATGATCAGTGTCTTTGTTGTTGTGAAAGTTCAAGGGCATCTTTGTATTTTGTTTACTAGATTTTGAGGTAGTGTGAGGGTGTAGAAATCACCTAGCATCAAATCTAGTATGAAGAGTGCTTCAATAATGTTGTTGTTGATTCTGATATAGACTAATTCCAGTTGTGAACTTTTAAGTTTTCAGTAACTACAACTGACCGACCTCTAAGCATTCTGTCCTTTGAAATTTTTTCTTCTGAAAGAAAATTCTATGTGTTAATACAGAAAGCAGGTATTCTTAATCAAAGAGTAAAACCAGAAATCATGGAAACACAAATGTTCAGACTGTTCTAAAGTCTAAAAACTTAAGTGTTAGCAGGAGATTTTTTTTGTAAAGAAAACCCCTGAATGGAGCATTAATTTTTTGTACTGTGTGGATTAGGTCAGATCTTTCCTCACCTGGCTGCCTGTGATCTTGTTCTCCAGCAGAGCTGAGAGCTTTGGCAAGTATTACTGATAGAAAGTACCTCTAACTGCCTCAGCTGTATTGCATCCCTGTGCTTTTACCAGAACAACAAAAGCTTTATTAATAAACAAGCATAGAAATACCTGAAAGACAAGACCTGAATGTGTCAGTCATTGCACAGCAATGCAGAACAGACCATACCCCATGTCTTGATCTGACTTCAGAGAGTAGAAAAGCTGTGCTGTGCCACTTCCTCAAGCCATGTCAGGACCTGCTGACTGTCCATAGTACTGCTTTTAAATGAAGTGGTGTTTTACATTCTGTTGTCATGCTGCATTTTATAAACAGAGAGGATTATAGACGATGTAATATTTTTTAAGAACTGCAAACTAAGGATCTCAAAACAAGAAAATGTGTCAATTTCTTGATAAAAACCACTTGTTACCTGCTTAATTTCAGAATCCGTTTGCAAAAAGAAATAGAAAGTGTTGGTAATGCTGATGCCTGGAACACTGATCGTGTGAAGGTCATGAATTCAAACAATCCAAAATTTATCTTGAGAAATTATATTGCCCAGAATGCCATAGAAGCAGCCGAAAATGGGGATTTCTCAGAGGTATGCTATTGCTGCTCACTCTCTGTAGGCTTGTGTGGATGTGTAGTGGTGCTGTCAATGTCTGACATCATACTAGGCAAAATTTAGTCTGGAATCTTGGGCAGTAAGGGGATTGGGAATTCACTGTTCAGGAGGTCTCTATTGTTTGTGTTGAAACCATAATTTTAATGACTGTAGTACAAATACTGGAATCAAAAATCTGAATCTGAATCTACCAGCTTTTGTAGGCTGACCTCAGGACAAGACACTTAGCCTGCTTTTACTGTCTCAGGAGTGCCTTTTACCTTGGGAGGCAGTTGGGGACTAATTTATACTTGTTCCTTTCTGGAAAGTGTTGTCTTTTAAAATTTACAGCTTTCACCTGTGGACGTCAGCATGTGGAATGTTACATGCAGACTATGGGAAAATTAATTTATTTAGAGAAACGATGTAAGAATTTGTATTTAATATTTTCATTTCAAGTTATTTGAGCTCAAGTCCCATACAGATACAAACTCAGCGAGGTACAATTTTAAAGTTTGCATCTTATGTATATTGTTCATCTGTTTAATATTGGGCTTGTCTGTAGTTCATGTATTAAATGCAATATACTTGCTCATTATTTGGCATGAGGTTCTTCTCCATATCATTTTGCCTTTACTTTCTAAATTCTTATAACCATGCTATGTTTTCACTCTAGGTAAGAAACGTACTGAAACTTTTAGAACATCCATTCCAAGAAGCAGAAGGTTTCCAGGAGGTAGAGGAAGATGCAGAAGAGGAGGGAGCAACTGCTACAGCAGCTGTTTGTGCTCAAGAGACCAGAAGCAGACAATCATACTGCAGCAAACCTCCGCTGTGGGCTGCAGAGCTCTGCGTTACATGATCTTCATAACTGCCTTGTTTTGTTTTTTGCTGTAAACTGAAGACTCTGATCCTCCTTCAGCAGTGAAGAATTCAGCAAGGCAAACATCAAAGTGCTATTAAGTTATTGAAACAACACTGCATTTGGATGCATCTGCAGCAGTCTTCAGCTGTGCTTAATTTGAAGCAATTGTGGATCATTGGAACAAACCAGTGACAATCAACAGCCCATATACATCAGTAATCTAAATGTTTAAAGACCGAAGTCTTTCCTTTATCCTCACTACATTGCAAGTAAAAAGCAGTATTTTATGTCGAGGCAGGCTGAACTTCAAACATCCAAATGGAGTTGTTGTTATGTGAAGACAGAAATAGCAAGTCAGGAATCTGATCTGTTTTTGTCTGATGTCTTAACTAATAGTACTTCTAATATTTATTTACTGCTTTCTCTATGCAGGAACTTTCAGTCCTCTTTAATGGAGGAACAGATGCAGTGTTGCTTGTTGAAGCTATGTTTCATTTAACTAAGTAGTTCATTTCTTGTGAACCTTTAGATTGTATTTAATCATTACCTATTTTCAGAGAATTTGTGCATGCTAGAATTTGGGGGGAACATTTGAATTTTTTAAGAGCAGAATTAAGGGAGATTATATACATTTGCACTTGAAAACTTGGTGGTGAAGTTTATTTAGGTTCAGTATGTTTGCACACAATGCATGTAAGTATCTACTAAACTCAGGCGTGCAGTTTGTAAGCCGGTTGCCTCGGGCAGGATCTATATGCCAAATTAGTGTGAGCCTTAAACTACTCCAGCACTCAAATCCAGGTTTGTTGTGTATTTATTTCTGTGCTCCTGACAGAGTCTGCCTGTTTGAGAAGTGTGCAGGTGAGGTACCTGCTCATCACACTGGTCAATGGTGTTCTTCCATTCCTTCTCTAATCTTGCACCATTTAGTTTGCTTCCATGGTCCTTGAAAATCTTTACACTAGAAGTTTGTCATTTAGGAATGTGCTATTTGAGCTTGGGTGAAAGATGATGGAGGATGTGGGAGGAGAAGAGGAGCTGACTTGCTTGCAAGTTACTTATTGATAACGTTTCAGTTGAGGTTTCAGGGGAAGGTTGGTTGTCATTATTGTGACATCATCAAAAGAAAGTTGTTCTGTAGTTAGTTGTTACTTAACTTTCTGAACTTCTTTTTGAAGGCCTATGTTACTAGTTTGGACACCTGAAAGGTTTGGTTTAATGCAAAGGCTTCTCTTTTCCAAAGAGACCAGTCTCTCACTGTGATTTACATGTCCTCAAGGAAATTCTTCTGCTACCCCTGTGCAAGCTTGATACCAGCTTGGATTGAATTGAGGAATGGCTGAGGGAGCTGGGGTTGTTTAGCCTGGAGAAAAGAAAACTCAGAGGTGACCTTATCACTCTCTACAACTACCTGAAAGGTGGATGTAGTCAGGTGGGGGTTGGTCTCTTTTTCCAGGCAACAGCTGACAGAACAAGAGGACACAGTCTCAAGCGTGCCAATGGAAATTTAGGTCGGATGTTAGGAAAAAGTTTTTTACTGAAAGAGTGGTAAAGTTCTGGAATCATCTGCCCGGGGAGGGGGTGGAGTCACTGTCCCTGGATGTGTTTAAAAAAAGATTGGATGTGGCACTCAGTGCCATGGTTTAGTCGAGGTGGTGTTAGGGTATGGGTTGGACTCGGTGCTCTTGAAGGTCTCTTCCAACCTGGTGATTCTGTGTGAATTGTGCTCTTTAAGGTCTTCCTCAATATGAGCTGTCAGAAAACAGGGAGAACAGTTGGAGTGTTGCTTATCCATCTGTACTAAGAATCGGTTTGTCCTCCTTGCTGGCACAGGACATAAGGGATACTTTGAATGTAAACATTCACTCTGTCTTGGAGCTGGAGAATCTGATTTGTGACAAACTAGAATCTCTGGCAAGCACAGCACTTTCTTTCTGTGAGATTTTGGAGTCCTTAAAAGGACAAACTAGGTGTATTACCTAGCCCATGGAAGAATGATGTAGTTGAAAGAGGTCTTCTAGGAATAATGCATTTTTGTGGGGCTCTGAGACTTTCATTGAGGATTATCCTTCCTTTAAATTTGGGTTACTGGAACCAAACTATTTAATGGAGACTTTAGCAGAAAGTCAGTGCTGAGTAAACAGAACTGCATCAGGGAGGGAAAGTGTGTTGGCAATTTGAAAGACACTTCCGACAACGCCTGCAGAACCAGTGGTCTGTTACAGTGTGCCTGGTCCAAAAGGGAGTAATGGAGGGGGAGAAGTTGCTCCAAACTGATCAACATAACTGTGCTGACTTTGTTTCTCAGTTTATATCTTTGCTTTTCGGATGCAGAGGGGAACAGAGTTTTAGAGAAGCTCTGTCTGAGCTTCTTGCTTAACAAAATGGTGTAAAAAGTAATGATTCTTAACCATACCTAAGGGATCGAGTCTTTTTAATGGCATTCTGATAATAATTTGGGGGGGTTGAGTAGGTCTCTATTAGTAGTGGTATAGAGAAGAACAATGATATTATAACTGTGTGTTCAGACATACAAGAATTTGAATTAACTACCAAATTATTGTGCACCTATGTTGCCAAAATCATGGAAGGAGATACTTTGGAATAATTTACTAGCGATCTTATCCTTGAAAAGGAAAATGAATGTTACAGGGAGAAATGCAAATGTAATTGTATTTGCTGCTAAATATTCTTTGCTTACGTGTCAATCAAGTGCAAGAGCAGGGTTGGAATGATGAATGCAGCCCCTGGGTGTGGCTGCTTTGGTGTTCCACTCAGTAAAGTTGTGTTTGTAATAGATGTTCACCAACAGGTAGAAACTCGGAAGTTTTTTACCTGTTCCAGCTGCACTGACATCAACTGCTCGGTTCCCCCGGGCATGCAATAACAGCAGTGCTGAGTGTTTGAAGAAGCGTGATGATCCAAAGGCAAGTGGAATGCTTGTGCTCTTCCAGCACTCTCATTTCAGAAGGTGGGTCGTAGTTTGATCTCTGATGATAGTGAATTTCTTCTGCTCTTGCTCCTGGAGCAGTGTGGAAGCAGGAGGTTGTTCAGCACAATTAGACCAAATTTTGCCCAGGTTAGAACTTTATCACTTAGCTCAGTTCTTCAGAGAGAAGGGAATATAGCTTATAGCATTTGGGAGTCTAAATACTTGAATTATAATTTGCTTCTTGATTTTTACAGCTTGTATTTGCAATAGGCTCTGAAAAGAATATTTCTTACTGGTCAAATATTCTGCTTATATAAAAGCCATGGAAGTGTGCTCAAAATGAAGTGGTGACTCTTCTTATCAAAAGCTTTCTGTGGAAATACTTGATTAGACTTAGCCTGTGGCTGTACCATACATCCTCAAGTACCCTTGCATAAAATCAAGTTGTACCCAGATGACAAAATTGAAATGAGAACCTCTTGGAGATTAATCTCTGGCTAGTCTCACATGATAGTGGGACTCTTTTCATGACTTGGTAAGATTTCACCATAACTCTGCTTCATCAGCTTGTAAATCTGCTGAATGTTTTACTGTCAGCTCTTATTTTGGAATATTGTGTGGGTTGTTTTGGAGTTTTTTTTGTTTGTGGGTTGGGGTTGGGGTTTTTTCCCAAGTAAACGCTACAGATTTGATTATTTTATTAAAAGTAATAAAAATTGCCATTTTAATATTCTTGTTCATGCCTATTTCCTGAAAGTTCACCATACTGTTCACAGATGTGAACCCAACAGGAAGATTTCACAATGGTGTCACATCCAGTGTAAGATCACACAGTGTATTCTAAATAATGCTGCCACTCCCTTGGTTACATCTTTTCATTTGGCTTTATGCTTCCTGCGTTGACAGTGGGAGGCTTTCAGTGCAGTGACAGTTCTCAGTTCCTCTCAGCTGTATACAAATGTTGCATTTGGTCCCACCACTTCCCCCTAACACCTCTATTTTTCCCCACCTTGCCATCAGCTGTGGTGCTGAAGGATGCAGCCACCCTGTGTGGGACAGGTGCCATGCCATAGAAATCAAAGGGTGTGACAGGCCGTGATAAAGCTCCAGACATGAGTATAAACTGCACCATTCTTGAAGCAGCTGCCTAATTAACAGGGGAGCAAAAAAGCAGGGGGAGAAGTCAGGTTTTCTAAACTAAGCATGCAAACTGTCTGTGTATTCCCTAGATAAAAAACACATACTCAAGGCTTGATATCAAGTAAACTTCGATTCTACTTTTAATACTGCCTGTTAGCCAGAAAACAAACCATTAATCCATTATCTAGACTTCAGGGCATTGCTCTGCACAGCCAAACATTTTGAGGTGTCCCAAACATATTTCTATTATTTTTTGCTTCATATAAAAACTTAAAATCTTGTAATCATTCTCAAACAAAAAAGAAAAACAAACACAAACAAACAACATTAAAAAAAAATCAGGAAAAAAACCACAACTGAAAAAAAGTCCCCAAAACCAGAAAAAAACCCCAAAAACAGAAAAAAGAAAAAGTATGTTTTAAAATACCAGTAATTTTCATAAAAACCAAGTTTCTTCCAGTTCTGTCAGGAAACAGGTTTGTGAGGATAGATCCACATAAGCACTATTGCTGACTGTTGGATGAGAGCCCATAGAAGAAATGGCTGCAGATCACTTCTGCCATTTCTATTTCTAATAACGGGAAAAAATCATATAAACAGCACAGAGTGGTTTATGAAAACACTAGTTTGTTGATCAACAGAAAGAAACATTATTAATTGTATTATTTCAATGGATTTACAAGTCAAAGGCTTAGAAATTACTTTTCTTTCCTGCAGTTGCACTGCATTCCAGTATAAGTATTGTACTCACTGTCTGAAGTTACCTAGACATACTTAACATACTTCAACCCAAACTAAATACATTTTAAAATGAGCATGAAGCATTGCATGTTGTAATGCTAATTTTGTAGAAGTGTTTCTTTATTACTTATGAGCTTTTAAAACATTAGCACAGACTCGTGTTTGAAATTTCAAACACATGAAGCAAAGAGCAAAAATAAACTTCAGCAGCTTTAGCACACATTGAATGAGCTTGTCCATATTACAGAATAACTGGTTTTACATCTAACTAGCATGTGTTAGTTACACCAGTGGTTTTCAGGCTGGGGTTTGCAGGTCACAGGTGATGAGATGCTAAATGTATTTACTACTAAGCTGAACAGTGCACTGTGACCTGTGACAAGTTTTGGAGCTGACAGTGCTGCTCCAGGAAGTCCAGGAGCCAAGATTCACATGCCTCATTGGATTAGGCACATACCAGTAACTCAATGTGTTGGACTCCTGGGTTCAGAGAATTTCAATCTTTCAGTGCTGACAGATAATGATTCTCAAAAGCACGCTGCATTTGACCTGAGGCCTTGGGAAAGGCTTACCTTATCATGTAACAGCACTGAGATTGTTCCTGTGTAATTAAAAGAAGATTTGTTATGTCACTGGGTGGAATATGTAGAGATGTAGAAAATTAGGTTTATGGGATTTAGGAGCAAAATGGAGGATTTGGGGTGTGGATTTGTTCTTCTTCTTTCCTCCTTCTTCTTCACAAATCTGGGTGTTCAGGTATTGTTCTGGTATTGGTTCAAAAAACCTGCAGTGTGCATCATAAATGAGTAGTTACTGGATTATAAGTAAAAATAAATTAGTTGGCATTCCATAATTGGATAGATTGGACTTTAAATGGCCTTGGAAGTTAGAACTCAGGGCCATTTTCCACCTTGTTAACTAAGAAGCACATCCCATGCAGCTGTACCATAGATAAGAAAATAATAAACATCTAAGTCCAAAGAGCAACCCAGAGTCTTCTGCCTTTTAATGCAAACTCTGAGTTAAAGAACTTGCGAATCAGAGGCAAAACAAAACAAGAGAAATCAACACCTATGCTTTTTTTTTAAAACCAGGAGAAATAGTCCTCTCCAGAGCAACCACTTCATCCTGAAACAGGTGTCTTTAAAAAGGTGGTAAATGGACTTATAAATGTCTCAGTCTCTCTCCACTGACTACAGAGGGAGTCTCAGGAGGCTAACAAGGGGGGCATTAGCTTTAGACGCCTACAGGCACAACCATGTAGATATAAGGACCCAAGCCTTTGTTGGAAAAAAAAACCAGTACTGAATGGTCTCATCCTAAAGAAAGGATATCTTTTGTCCCTGATCATGTTCTTCTCGCTTATTCAAAACAAGACTGCAACACCTAAGCTACAAAGACAAGCTATGAATCATAGAATCATAGCAAAAATCAAGAACTAACAGCAGAGAACATGTATGATATGGTTTAGTACTGAATGCAATCCATGTGCAGGGAAGAAGTGATGGCTGAAGTCTGTGAAAATCTTGGGGTTTCTTTGATGGTTTTGCTTGAGATTAACTCTAATGAAGAGCAACTTCAGCTTAAGCCAAGTGTTTCTATAGGGGTCAGTGGGTTAATTTTCTTTGTGCTTGTTTTTTTCCAAGTAGCTACATAACATTCTATGCAATATTTTGGAAAGTAAGAATTTTTCACATTCAAGTCTAAACTGGAAAGCTAGCAGAAAAAAACCCCTGTGCTTGGCACAGGAACTTGAAAATAAGAGCTTGAAAGCTGTCAAGACTTAGAAACAGTCACCTTTTTCCTAAAAACACTCATAACATAATAACACATTACCTTGTTTATATTCCTTAGTAATTTTTTTCCATCCAGTTCCTGTCATACCTAGAATTATACAGAAAATACACAGTTAAGATATAATATTACCCAAATGTAACTGTGAAAACTCCTAAAACACTCTTAAGCCCCACAGATAACATGATAAAGCCTAAAAAGTCATCCCAAATAGAGATGATGGCCTGTGATGCCCAAGAACATGCTGAAGGCCTTGGACCACATGAGCTATGTGAAAAGGCTGAGAGAGCTGTGACTGTTTCTTTCCTGGAATAGGGAAAATTCAGGGCTTATCTGTGAACTACCTGGTGGATGGGATAAAAAAGATGGAAACAAACTCTTGTCAGTGGTGCCATGTAAAAGAAGAAGAGGGATGGGCACAAGTGAATATGGAGAAAACTTCATTTTAACATAAGGATTTTTTTGCGTTAAACTGCTTCTCCTAAAGGAGAACCACCACTCAGTGGTACTTACTGCATTGGAACAGCCTTCATCTTGGCAGATAGGAGAGAGGAGCACTGAGTTAAAAGAACAATGGAAAAGGATCACCCACCTCCAATTCCCAAACCAAGTTTATTTCAAGCATGTACAAGCAGCAGTAAAATCCTGGGGAGAAGGGACCCCCTTAGAACACAAAATGAGACATAGGTAGAAGAAGGAAGCAGGAAATCTAAAGCCTAGACCAAAAGACGACCTAAAGCAGGACTAATCCTAAGCAAAGCTGCAGTAGTTGAGGTGATGGAAGAAACTATTTTCTCTGGTTTGTGAAGCCTTCACAATGGCCAGAGGGTCCACAGGACCCTCTGCAACATGTGCAGATGAATGAAGAAAAAGGTCTTGTTTGCCCCTTGTTTATTCCAGCAACCTTTTTCTGATTCTCATCTCTGTCTGAGGAGGAAGAAATAGGTGGAAATAAAGCCAACACACGGATTTCTGAACAGGGAATGAAAAGGCCTTTGAAGGAAAATACACCTTTGAGGACTCTGACAGTGTCTCCACTGCTCTCCTGCCCCCCAGCCTTCTGGAGAAGGCATCACAGCCAACTAGCCCAAACCTCCTGAGCAGGTACCTCTCAGTGCTTAGCTCTTCAGGCACTAACATACTGGGTTGCTTGCAGCAGTCACCATCTCAGTAACTCTGTTTCAGGAAGTGATGTTGACTTATCCATGCAGCTTCTTGAGCACAGAGTAAGTTGGATCCTCTAAGACTGCATGAGATGATAGAGTCTAGGAACTCAACTTCAGAGCAGTACTGCCACTCCACACACAACTGCTGTTGCTGCCCAGAACTTTCTGACTGTCAGAACAGGCAAGGGGGGCAAAGAGCCTTCTCCTCTAGTTCAACCAAGTTTCCTTAGAACAGGTGAAATCCATACATACGGTGCCACCTTACACAAGCTGAACTACCACAGAAGCCATGACTTCACAAATACATAAAGCACAGAAGTACTCGGCAGCAGCCACTCTTTCACTCAAAGAAACCAGCAACTTCAAAGCGTTCCCAGCTTTAGGCCAATGGGAATGCATCAGTAAGTTTGAATCAAAACCTAAGAGCATAAACAGACAAAACATTTCCAGTAGCACCCAAGGTTAAACAGTACTGGCTACAAACCTTGTCATGTATCTGGCTGCAGAGAGGAGGGAGAAGATTTTTGATTAAGGAGCTGAAGAAGAAAGAAAAACAAGTTCAAAGGTGTTCAGGGAGACACAAAGAACATGGCCTACACATAGATGTGGCAAAGAAAAAAGCTAGTAATAGACAGACCACTAAAATACAAGAGGGCAGATAGAAAATGAACCAGGAAAGGAACAGAAATTGAGAGAGAGCGTAGGGAGCCAACATTCCCCTTCTCCCATTATGTAGGGAAACTGGTTTCATAAATCCACCAATTCACACTGGTTGCAGCTAGCAGAGTTCACTATTCTTTTCTGTGACAACACACTCACATTCATTTTTAGCAGCCTTTGGCACAGCAGTTAGGATTGAAGCTTGACAGTTTGTCACTATAACAATCAGCCTCCAGTCCCAAAATCTTCTTGAAACACTTGCAGCAGACAGACATTCCCTACCTTGGGCTATGCACTAAGGCCCCAGCTTCCAAATTCTGGTATGCAGACCACTAACAGTACTTCCTATTTATGAGCTGGAGAAGGAAGAGCAGGTTTTAAGACTTTCTCAAATACCTTGAACATTGAGTGGTTTGAGGCTACAGGCTGTGACAATAAGTCTCAGTTCCCTAATTGGTGATTTCAGGAAGATGCATCACAACAGAATGTGTGGTTCAGTTTAGTAAGCGCGAGGATAAATTTACAGCAGGAAATCCGAGTCCCAGGCACCAGCCTTCTGCTTTGATGGAAATCTGGCATGCTGAGATTTCCAGCTTTCTCTTAGAGTACCTGGTTGAAATGGTAAGAAATGGGTACATTTTCTGTAGATTTAGAAGTCCTTTACTTTACTTACTCAAGGAAGAAAACTTTAGAAAATGATTCAATATTAGGGTTCAAAGGGAGTCCCAAGAAGACAAATTGTGTATAGTGAGAATGAATTATCCTCAGTTTATCTGCTGACAACAAACTAAAAGTCTCTGTAAGTTGTAATCAAGATCAGAGAGAATTTCAGGGGACTCAGTCCTCCCAACAAAACTGCACTAGGAAGGAAAAATGTTGGTATATAAGGAAGCCCCAAAACTAAGAAGCAAAAACCCTTCAGTATCAGTAATTGAAGACTCAGAAAATGTCATACATAATTGTTCAACAACTTCCTTGAGAGTATGCTCAAGGCTGTGAGACACATGCTCTGGAAAGAATCTCTATGGGATGTAAAGAATCTTCAGTGAAAACAGGCAGGGGTAGCTTTTCTCATCCCCAGTACACTTGAAAACCATGCCCTATTAATCAAATTGGAAGGATTTGTGACTGCCTTCCCACTTCTCTTAGTATCAGTACCTCACAAGGTTTGACTATCACATGTAGTAGTTTTTAAAATACCTTCAGCTATAACTGACAACTACAGTCGTAACAAGAACCCTAGTTCACTGGTTACAATACAAAAAAAAAACCCCACCAAAACAATCACTTCATCCAGGCCACAGATACAAGCACCTTATCTGAGCTAAAATCAACCACTGTGTAGAGGCAATGGTAAATTCCAAGGCTCACACTGAGTTTTGCAGATACCACAGGCAGTCCTCTTCACTGTCACACGAGAACAGACACACAGTAAGTAGCCAAAGGAAAAGGAATTCTGCACAGCAAAAGCTCTGGGCAGTGTAATTTTTGTTTCAGTCTGATGATGTCAGCCAGGTCTCTGACACAAAGGGCCTGGCGTCAATATACCCTGTGGAATTTCCACCAGTTAACTTGATGAATACCTTAAACGAAACACATCATAGTCCCCACAAGAAGTATCTGATGTTATAAAGGGTCTAAAGAAGACAATAGTTACACCAATGTATTGCTGTCAAATCCTTACCTTTTTGAGTGTTACTTTTGACTTGCTACAGTAGCATGGGAAAACTCTCAAAACCAGATGGCTGGGGAGAGGCTTTCTGAACAGCCTCTATTCAGAAAATTGTGTTGTTCTCTTACCATTGCATGAGTTTTTGCAGTTTGTTTCTAGCAGTTTTAATTTCCAAACATGCCAACAGTAGTTTCTGCAATTCCTCGGCATAAACTGTTGCTTCTCTTTGTGCATGATTCCAGGCACTCTTCCAGTCACAAACGCAATGGTCAGACTGAAGATGATTTTCTTCCACCTCCTGCAACTGTAAAATCACAGAAAGAATCCACAGTCGTCAGGTGAGCTTTTATACAGAGGAGTCAGCTGCTGCCGGAGCATTCACATGCTGCAGATATCTGCCCATACCCTCTGCCCAAAGAACTGTAACCATCTCAAGTACCTTCAAAGCTTTGCTTCTACTAGCAAATGAACACAAGCTATGTTACTTTGTCATCTTTTACAGCAGCCTCTCCCATCCCTCCACGGATTTCCTAGAGCACAGTTCTAAATACCAACACTGCCCCTCTGACCTTTTTGGTGACTTAGGATGCTCTTTGTATTCCCTCGGCTCCTCTGTACAAACATGAATTAAAAAGTTCGTCCTTCTGTAGTGACTTCACAAGTGCCTCATAAGGATCAGATTTAAAATGATTTTTCTTCTAGTACTCCAAGGCCTTCATACCTCAGTTCTTGGAAAAACGCTGTGAAAGGTGGTCCCTGACTCAGANTGGTTCAGTTTAGTAAGCGCGAGGATAAATTTACAGCAGGAAATCCGAGTCCCAGGCACCAGCCTTCTGCTTTGATGGAAATCTGGCATGCTGAGATTTCCAGCTTTCTCTTAAGAGTACCTGGTTGAAATGGTAAGAAATGGGTACATTTTCTGTAGATTTAGAAGTCCTTTACTTTACTTACTCAAGGAAGAAAACTTTAGAAAATGATTCAATATTAGGGTTCAAAGGGAGTCCCAAGAAGACAAATTGTGTATAGTGAGAATGAATTATCCTCAGTTTATCTGCTGACAACAAACTAAAAGTCTCTGTAAGTTGTAATCAAGATCAGAGAGAATTTCAGGGGACTCAGTCCTCCCAACAAAACTGCACTAGGAAGGAAAAATGTTGGTATATAAGGAAGCCCCAAAACTAAGAAGCAAAAACCCTTCAGTATCAGTAATTGAAGACTCAGAAAATGTCATACATAATTGTTCAACAACTTCCTTGAGAGTATGCTCAAGGCTGTGAGACACATGCTCTGGAAAGAATCTCTATGGGATGTAAAGAATCTTCAGTGAAAACAGGCAGGGGTAGCTTTTCTCATCCCCAGTACACTTGAAAACCATGCCCTATTAATCAAAGTGGAAGGATTTGTGACTGCCTTCCCACTTCTCTTGACAGTATCAGTACCTCACAAGGTTCGACTATCACATGTAGTAGTTTTTAAAATACCTTCAGCTATAACTGACAACTACAGTCGTAACAAGAACCCTAGTTCACTGGTTACAATACAAAAAAAAAACCCCACCAAAACAATCACTTCATCCAGGCCACAGATACAAGCACCTTATCTGAGCTAAAATCAACCACTGTGTAGAGGCAATGGTAAATTCCAAGGCTCACACTGAGTTTTGCAGATACCACAGGCAGTCCTCTTCACTGTTTCATGAGAACAGACACACAGCAAGTAGCCAAAGGAAAAGCAATTCTGCACAGCAAAAGCTCTGGGCAGTGTAATTTTTGTTTCAGTCTGATGATGTCAGCCAGGTCTCTGACACAAAGGGCCTGGCGTCAATATACCCTGTGGAATTTCCACCAGTTAACTTGATGAATACCTTAAACGAAACACATCATAGTCCCCACAAGAAGTATCTGATGTTATAAAGGGTCTAAAGAAGACAATAGTTACACCAATGTATTGCTGTCAAATCCTTACCTTTTTGAGTGTTACTTTTGACTTGCTACAGTAGCATGGGAAAACTCTCAAAACCAGATGGCTGGGGAGAGGCTTTCTGAACAGCCTCTATTCAGAAAATTGTGTTGTTCTCTTACCATTGCATGAGTTTTTGCAGTTTGTTTCTAGCAGTTTTAATTTCCAAACATGCCAACAGTAGTTTCTGCAATTCCTCGGCATAAACTGTTGCTTCTCTTTGTGCATGATTCCAGGCACTCTTCCAGTCACAAACGCAATGGTCAGACTGAAGATGATTTTCTTCCACCTCCTGCAACTGTAAAATCACAGAAAGAATCCACAGTCGTCAGGTGAGCTTTTATACAGAGGAGTCAGCTGCTGCCGGAGCATTCACATGCTGCAGATATCTGCCCATACCCTCTGCCCAAAGAACTGTAACCATCTCAAGTACCTTCAAAGCTTTGCTTCTACTAGCAAATGAACACAAGCTATGTTACTTTGTCATCTTTTACAGCAGCCTCTCCCATCCCTCCACGGATTTCCTGGAGCACGGTTCTAAATACCAACACTGCCCCTCTGACCTTTTTGGTGACTTAGGATGCTCTTTGTATTCCCTCGGCTCCTCTGTACAAACATGAATTAAAAAGTTCGTCCTTCTGTAGTGACTTCACAAGTGCCTCATAAGGATCAGATTTAAAATGATTTTTCTTCTAGTACTCCAAGGCCTTCATACCTCAGTTCTTGGAAAAACGCTGTGAAAGGTGGTCCCTGACTCAGAAGGTAACTTACACTTCCCTTGCAGTAAAACCGCTTAAGGATGGCAAATTATAGCAGGGCCAAAAGAAGGGGGGAAAAACACACAGTAAGTTACAAAAGCATTCAGACGGGCACGGCTCGGCTCGGCACAGCGGGGCGGGCGCGTAGCCACACTTGTAGCTGTTCTTGGTGCTGAAGGAAGCGGCGCTCCGCGGCAGGGCAGGGCAGGGCA
>VZRS01001392.1:0-41896 GCA_013398055.1 Ifrita kowaldi
GCCATTGACCACAACTCTCTGGTCAATTCCTTATCTGCTGAATAGTCCATCCATCAAATCCATGTCTCTCCAGTTTGGAGATAAGGATGTCATGTGGGACCGCGTCAAAGGCCTTACAGAAGTCATCTCTTGGTCTTCCCTTGTCAACTTTTGCAGCCACCCCATCACAGAAGGTAATCAGTTTGGTCAAGCACAATTTTCTCTCACTGAAGCCTTGAATAAGGCTTACAAATCTGTAATTCCCCAGACATTCCTTCATCCCTTTGTTAAAAATAGGCACAGTGTTTCCCATTTTCCAGTCACTGGGGACTTTGCCTGACTGCCATGAGTTCTCCAATATCATGCAGGAGGCATGCACCAGGCAGCCTTTCTGGCAGCTAGCACAAAAAAGAGGTGGGGAAGTGGTAATGATGGCCAGCACCTCCTACCCTCCCCTTACACCATGTTTCTCTTGGAAAAGGGGTAGCAAATACCCTTTTCACCATCCACCAGAACAAACAAAAATACTTTTAAATTTCCAGCATCTTCAGGTTTTGGCAGGGGTGCAGACACAACCGTTGCAGTAGCAATAGTTAACATAACATTAGGCCAAGGGAGAAAAAACACCAGTTAGCAAGCTTGGAGTGAAAGCATACACTGTCCTCACATTACATGGCTGAAGGAGGTTTAGTTAATTAAAATACATGAAGCCTGGGTTATGCGAATGATGAAACGTTGTCAGTTTGACAAACCCTAAATTTGACCTACTTGCCTATTTGAAGAAAAACATCAGGATAAAAAGTTCCCTTTTCCCCTCAAAACTACTTTCCATATGAGTCAATAAAACAAACATAGTTGAAATGTCTTACTTGGGCATTATTTACACCTGGGCTCCAGTGGCCTGGCTATGAAACTTGAATGGAAATTTGCACTCAGAAATCGTGAAGACAGGTGACAGTCCAGTACAACAAAGAAGAATTTTCTACAGAACACTTACAAAGATATTATTTAACATTTACTTTAGTAACCAACCTCATAAAAAATACAGAGTACTGTGCTTGAAATTATTCTGATAATGCCAGTAAATGTACAGTATGTGTATTCAAACTGAAACATGTCACTTAACTGGGCAGGGGGGAGAACAGGTTGGTAAGGTCATGTGTTGTCAGCCTTCCAGCTATGTTTTGAATAATGATTTGCAAGCCTCTGAACAAGTATATTATCTCTTAACCGTCTCTACTATTCCCAGCTTTCCTGACATTACAGGCAGACAGCTTTTAATAAAACTACCCACCACTGACACTGGATTGTGGTTGAGGCAGGGCCAAATAAGCTATCAGCCTCAGACTGGAACAAAGACCCCTTGGCTCTACAGCTGCCTTTGAAACAGTAGGAAGAAATTCTGTCTTTGGTGGCACAGTAAGGAAAATTATTCTGCACTTCATGGCAGAGGTGTAGATGCCAGCAGCAGGTGGGATGCCAGCAGCGGCTACCGCAGACAAACCTGGCACGCACATTTTCCCCTGTCCTCCTGCAGTCTTCACATGGACCACAGTGCCAACTACTGTTACTGCCAGGACTTGTGAATGATTCTTTGTTCAATCCCTTAATAGTTCGTTAAGGTATTATCTTGTTTGTGTACCTGTTTGCTCCGGCTTCAGGGTACTTTAGAGCAAGATTTTAATTATCACCTCCAGCACATTAAGATATTACATGGAAGAAAATGTCCTTGAAGGCCTCCAAAGGGCAAGACTCCTTTTTCTGCGCTCACAACTTTTTACTAGCCATTTGATCCTCTCCCAGCCCAGGACTACTAAATTTGCAGTGCCAGAATTCTCATTAGCTCTAGGTACTGGGAGGAAAAAGCAACAGAAAAGAAACAGCTAGGAATGACTGATACATTAAAAAGATAAGAGCACAAACCAGTGTCAGAAAAGGCTCCTGTCCTTAGCTTCCGGAAAAGGGATCAATAAGATCAGCATGACTACAGAAGTCAGACCTGCCCTTCTGCTTTGTTTCCAGCCAAAGACGTGCATCAGCTGGACACCCATTCTGCTCACAAGGGCCTCCTTTTGCATGGAGTAATGCCTGGGTAGTGTCTAAGTAGTTCTACTCATCCTTCAAAATTCACCTCTGTCCCCTCAGCAGACAGGGTCTGACCAGGAGTTACAGCATGGCCTGCACTCCCAAGACAGCAGAAGAAGAGAGAAACTGGGATGGGTGGGCGTTGCCATCCTATTTCCCCCCCTACTTCATGTTAAATGTGCTTATTAATTTAATAATTGAAATGCAGAAATCTTCCAAGTGCTCATTTGCACTAACTATCAATGTAGTTTCAAGAAGGATGCAGCACTGCTTTCCAACAAGCTGTAAAAATCCTACACTTGTTAAACAGTGCAGCTGCAGTCCCACTGCATGAAAAAACACAAGACTGTCCCAAAGCACCAGGATAGTTCTTCAGTAGGTCTTCAGACCAATGCTTTTCAAGACATTTATTTTCATGCTGCTTTTGCAACCATGGCTTGAGGCTCAGTCAGTTTCCTGCTGGTCTGCATCTTTCATCTGACTGAAAGTATTAGAGCCAATGCATCACAGTGGAGATATGCAGGATGAGAACAGACTTTTTCCTGAGCTAGTATGACTGACGTGGGGACTGAGCTATCACACAGACCCTTTTCTCCCTGCACAATGTGTTTTCTTCCAGGATGAATTCAGAGGGGTGTTAGCCCACATCCTGCAATCTCTAAATTGTCAGTGATGCAATTTGCTTCTCTACTTAGTCCTGAAAATTGAACCTCATGAAGATGACTTCTATCCACAGGATTTTCCCAGTCATGCAGGCTGAAAGATATATTGTCCCCTCAGCAATAAGGCAGGAATTTATGCTGCCTGAGAGAAATGTGCCTGTTTTGGCTCAGGAAGAGAGGCTCAACTTTTTCTTCACAATGGTTGCCCTTCAACTGTGTGACCCTAAAGAGCCATCAAGGACCTGTAGACATTGGGTGTTTCAACATGAACACAACTGTGGCTTGAGGATCTCGTCATAAAACTAAAATATCAGTCCCTAATCCCTTGGTTCAGGGTTGTTTGTCTTCTCTGCAGAGATGTGCTACAGGCCCATAATCCTCAAGGCTGAATGGGTTTCCGAAGAGATGCCATAACCTGATCAGCTGGGCTGGACAAGTTTGGAAGGTCCCACGTGCCACTGCTATGCACAGAGCACTGTATCAATAAAGACTGCACTCACTGAACTGCCAGAGTATTGGGTCTGCAATCAGCTTTGGATAGAATTTGTAGCTAGCACGTCTCAAAATGTGCTGAATTGGCTCAGTGTATCTTTACATTTTAACTTACAGCCACATGGGCAATGCTCTGCTTCAGTTCCAGGACACCTGGAAAGCAGCAGAGGATCCAAGGAGCAGCTACAGGCAATAGTCCACACAGAGGACTTTGCTCTTTCCCTCCATACATTGTAATCACTTGCCAGCAAATGAAAGAATGATAATGAAAAAGTTTCCCAGAAACACATGACATTCAAATAAAAATATCTTCCAGCTCTGAACTAGGAGACAGTCCTACCTCTAAAGAAATTATTATTGTTTAGCAGAAAGATGATGTAAGGTTGTTTCAAAAAGGATTTAGAATACAAACCATTTACATTTAAAAAAAAATTAAAAATCATATTTGCAAGAAAATCAGTCACAGGCTCAGTTTCTGACATCATAAAGATATGACACAAAAAATAGTACAGTACACATGGAACACATGGGGAGCCTTCTCTCCTTCACTTCAGACTGTAGATGCCCCTGTAACAGAGGACAAAGCTGGCAGCTCACCCTTGCCATGTCACATCCCATGTGCTGCTTGGTGCTTCAGGGAAACCCCTGTCGGAGTGATGAGGACATGTCTAAGATGTGGAAACACACCTTTGTCACACACACAGGCTGACTAACCCAGCCAAGTAACTGAGTAAACGCTGCGAAGACAGGCAAATTGGATTTTAACTGCTCTTGACTGCTAGATTTCGAACTCAGACCTCTCTGTAGTACCTAACTTAATGCTGTTACCTGACACTGAACTCCAGGTTATCTTTACATACTCTTTCAACCAGAGTCACTTCTTTGTGCAAATGCCCCTCGCACATGGCATGCTTTTGAATACTCTGCCAATGGAAGAAAATTGCTCTTAGAGCACTATTCTCCTCGTAGGGACCCAAACCCCAAAGAAGCACTTTCCTGCACATAAGCAAGAAATACATAAAGCCTTATCTTCTTTAGGGTGAGGAGCAGAGCTCCACTTCGGCTGAGTCAGGCAGCCCAGAGCCAACTGCCAGCCAGTCACAAGTAAATGCTGCATTTCCCCTCTCCAGCTCCTCATTGTGGTTTTGGTTTGAACCCCTGCATAGCTCTATCCCTCACTGTCACCTGAACAAAAGCTAAAATGCTACCACAAGAGAATTTTACATGAGTCATTACATGAGATCAAGCAGAAGACAGGAACAGAAATCAGGGTCACCTGCAGGTTCCAGGTGGAGAGCATGCAGAATTTTAAATGCTCTTAAAATTATATATTTCTCATGTTCATATCATATGGGTTTTGGGGCTTGTTTTCAGTAGTATCTATTTCTCTAAGTGCTTTTTTCTGCAGAATAGCTTTTAAAGCTGTTTCTTATGAACCACAAACTGTCAGTTTCTGCAAAATAGGTGGAGTGTAGGAATAGATGGTAGAGCAAAGCAAACAAGTGAGGGAAAAAAGAAAGGGTGAGGACCTTGATTATAAAATAGAGCATGCCAAGATCCCTATTTCAGTTAAATAAGGGGATCACAGGGACAGTGTTGGTGTTGTTAGCTTCCCTCTGAAACTCACATTGATTTGTATCAGCCTATTGATTTTATTCTACTTACAGAAGAATGCTCAAAAATGGTTTTACAAAAGAGATGGCAAGTATTGGTATCGTTTAGCCCATCAGATATGATTGTTTCTTTACAGCATCTAAAAATTCTTTGAAGTTAGTACTACAAGAGAATCATATGCATTTCAAAAAAAAAACAGAAAACATATACCTATGCAAGTAAAACAGTTTGAAATGGAGTTTGGGTGAATAACTGGGGTAGGAGTGTGTGTGTTTTGACTACTGCAAAAGTGAACTTACAGGGAAGAATTTGAGGGGGGGAGTGGGGAAGAGGCAGGGTTGGAAGAAGCTTGAGACCGGTTCTGAAATAATACATCATTTTGAGACAAATGGGTGTCCTTGCTGTGATTTGAACTGAGATTTCAGAGTCCTGAAAGAAGGTCATACAATCTCCTTCTGCACCAGTGCCTCTGATACAAAATGCAGTTAGTTGTTAATCTATCTCTCAGGGGTATTTTGGAGTTCTCAGATGCTACTGTGACATTTGTGACAGGTGCCATGGAGGCCCAGAATATCTCAGAGAGTATTGTAGTGAGCCTAAACAGATGTTGTGGATATATGGATTACACAAGGACTGTCTTACTGGAACTAAAAGTGCTACATGCATCTTTCCGTTCTAGGTACAATGTGCAAGTTGTGTGTGTGAAGGGGAGTCACAGGAGAATAATGAATACAGATCATTAAAAGAGATAACAGGTTTTTGAAGTGACATTCCCCCAGGGAAAAGTGATAAATAATGATTTGCCCTGTTTGAGAGGTCTGACAGAGGTTGCCAGCTAAGTGGAAAAACAGCATGCTTGCCAAAAGGGGTCATGTGCCCAGGGTCCAAGGGCTGATGCATTGTACCTGCAGGGACCCTACACATTGAGAGCTGAGTGTGCAAGTGTAAAGTGTTCTTATTGCATCCTGATTTTCTAATAGTTCTTTGCTCAGTGAATGCCAGATGCTTAGCAGTTAACTCAGAGAATGTTAATGCTTCCAGGCTTTACTGCAAAAGCTTTATTGATGGGGGGAAATGGGAAAGGCAAAACTGGAGTGCTGGAACCTCTAAGCAGCAATACCCTGACCCCAAGCAAATACAGTTTACCTTGCAGAAGAGTCCTTTAGCTGGCATGATTTATGTCATCTGAGAAAGCAGTTTAATTATCCCAGCAGAACACCTCCAAGCTGCTGGATAACATCAATAAATTACAAAGAGGCTGTAATCTAAAACCCTGGTCTGAAGGTTCAAAAAATGCAAAAGGAAAATGTGGAGAGCAAGAGGTCTCAGAGCTAGGCGCTGTAGAGCAGTGATCGCCACTACGGAAGGTCTGTGGCAGTCACACGACTGATGCTTCTCCCCTTTTCCTCATGTACATCGAGTGTCTGCGATGATGGGACTTGGCAATGTCACTGACTATGTATAAACAACAGCACTGTTTGTAATAAACATGCATATTTCACACTACTGTGCCAGCTCTGCTGCCTATCAAGCCATATGCTCTCGCAGAGGGTGTCTGATTAAATGCTTAACTGTGGGATAAGGGATGGATGTAACACCCCATTGCAGGGACATTTAAGGCAGAAGCAGTTTCTGGCCTGAAACACTTTATAATTTTGTTTGTTGTGTAAAATGGACAGAACAAGACTGAATTTTCCTTTAAAGCCCTGGCATGATTACTCCCAAGCAAGGAGAAGCAGAAAATCACCCAGGAAACTCCTCGCTCACCTGCTCTAAAGGTTCTTCCAGAACTTCTAGAAGAGGGAGTGGAGGAGAGGGAGGGGGAGAAGGATGTGCACAAAGAACTGGCTGTGAAGGCAGCCTTTGGAGATATGCTGGAAAGTCATCAGGATGAGTCTGGAACAAACAATATTTCCAGTAGCACCATTATTTGCCACACTTATTTTTAAGTTTAAAAATATTGTGGCTGTTTCATTTTTTCAAAAAAACACCACGTCTGAATCTTTGATGCTCCCTGGTTTTCACATGTATCAGCAGCTCAACAGCACAAGAAGTTGAGTTCCCTCCTTTTTTTTTTTTTTTTTCTCCACTAAACGCGCACGCAAGTTTTCCTCAAAATACTTGCCAACTCTGAATCAGTTCCTGGGGGAGACACTTCCCTCTCCAGCATGAGAGAGGCTAGCAGCAGCAGCCCGACGGGCAGGGCGCATCCGTCCCCGCGCTGGAGCGGGGCATTCCGCCGCACACGGGGCAGGAGCCGGGCTGCAAAGGCGACAGGTGCCCGCTGCCCAGCTGTGCTGGGCTGAGGGACACTTGGCATGGAAATTATCTTTTTCACTTTTTCACCTCGTAGCCTCGGATGTGTGCGGCAAATATGAGTCGAACCTCCAGAGTACCTTAGCTGTAAAGACGAGCCGTTTCTGCCCTCAGGTTCCCCCAAAAAAACCTGACAAACCATTCGCGAAGGGAGCCGTCTCTCCCCGCGGGCGCTGCCTCCCCGCCCCGCCGTGTCCCGGGGGTGCCGTCCCCGCGCCGTTCCTACCTTGTCCCGCTTCAGCAGCTCCAAGATATAGCCGAACCGGGCGATGTCCGCGGCCCCCTCCATGCCCCGAGCTCCCGGCGGGATCACGCCGCCCCTGCGCTCCCGTCGCGCCCGCGGCGCAGCCCCGGTCCCGGTGCGCTCCGGGGGAGGGCCGTCGTGGTGCGACGGATGCTCCGCCCGCCCACCCGCTCACGGGACACAGGATGCTCGTGAAAATCTCTAATCCTGCAGGGTCGCGGCAGGACTGCCAGGCACCTGGAGGTGCCCAGGAGCACCTCCTCTGCTCAGATGCTGCAGCGGCGAGAGCTGTGTTAAAGCTGACAAAGTTACACCTACTGGTGGTCTCGTCAAATCTGGGTGGTACCGTATCAATCACTGAGCCTGTGGCACTGGGCTGATGCTGGTGCATGCCCACCAGGGCAACACCTAAGGTGGGCATGCCTCTTTTCAAAGCACAGCTTGTGCTGGATGTCTGCTGAGGAACAACATGATGCATCTGTTCCCAGGCTTAATCTGGTTTTCTTAAATTCTAAGATGCTGTTTAGATGAAAAATTGTGTCCAAACAGAGAACGCCTACTAATGTACATAACTGCATGTATGATCTGTTTCATGTGTTTGCACTTGACTGGTGGTGTGTTTGTGGGGTAAATCAAACAGGAGGAAATCTTCCTATCATCTCTTTTTCTTCATCCTTCTAGGGATGAGATGGATACAACTTGCCTGTATACATCTGTGGCAGAAAAACTGGTCCCAGCAACTCACATACTCTCCTCTGCTTGATGAAGACAACCCTCAGTCCCACTGAAGTGTTGACACCAGGCAGGAGGACCAGTTATCAGGTGAGGCACTGCACCCAGACATTGTGGACAAGGTGGTTCCACAGAACAGCTGGGGAATGGCTTGAGATACGGCAGACATCACATTTCTGCTCCGTGCCTGTCCCCAGTCCAAGCCTTGTATACACCTTGCTTCTGGTAGAGGAACTGGAGTCCACTTCAGTCAGCATCTGGCTCATTTTTTCCTATTTTGGAGTCAAAATTCCCCAAACCCAATGGTCCCATCTGCCTCTAAGACCTGGGGGAGAGGGACAGCCCACTGCTGCTTCACCAGTTCTCTTCCAAACTGAGAGGTGGAAGGTGACAAGCCCTTCTTACGCTGTAGCTATCAGGTAGCCCATGGAGGACATCACCCCTGTGTGGTGAAAACACTCCAAAGCGTATTTTATAACAGTATAATGTATCCCCTCAGAGGCTGCATTTCCTAAGATATTGATATAGTAGTAATGTTATCTCAAATTCTCTCTACAGGTTACCCACTGAAACAGTATATCCTTCCTTTCTCAGGAAAGGGGACTCATGAATAGGTCGAGACTTTTCTGTTACTAGATATTGTACAATTATATATATCAAATGACTCATTAATCAAATAGCTCATCATTATGATATAGGCGGGCTTTCAGTGCTCCACTTCTTGCTTTTGTGCAAACAGCCCAGGAATACACAATGGGCAGTGGCACTGGGGACAGTCCGATGTCATCACCCACACAGCTGAGAAGTCTTCCATATATAATTTAACTCAGTGTGAGGTTATTTGCTTCCTGGTCTGATTTCAGCTCACCAAACGGCAGTCATGTAGGAAATTTTCACTACTGTAATTTCTTTGTGTCAGCGTTGAGTGCTGGCAGAGAGCAGGGCTGGCTGAGGCTGGGACGAGGGACTGCCTGAAGGAATACCTTGCTTCTCCCAAGCTGCTCAAGTCCAGCAGCCATCTGCAGGAAACCATGCTGGTGGTGGCCTCAGCAACAGCGGCACTCCTGCATCAGGGAAGGTTGTACCACGGTATCAGTGTGAATCTCCAGATGATAACCAGCACCAAGAGCAAACATACCTTTGACCCTACTGCTCTGTAATGACAGGCTGTGTGAACAGCCAGGGAATTTACAACCCTTTGTGCTCCACAGTGCAAGCTGTTTACGCCACTGGAACCCTTTCAGCAGAAGGCACGCCTGCACCTGGATCTCACCACAGCTTTGTCAGGTTAAACAACACCCAACTGCCATCTGCCAAAGTCTGTGAGACAAAGAGTCTCCTCCTGTGCATGCACTGTGGACCTGCTCCAAATCAGAGTTTTGTCTTGTGTTCTTCAGTCACAAACCACACCAGTATTTTGTACTACAGGCTCTGAATTTCTGGCTCCTATCTCATTATTTTGTTTTTCTTCAACAGTTAGCTGGATTTAGGTTGTGGGTTTGTTTTTTCACTTCTGTTTCTGCCAAACGTTGTAGGTTATGGCCTGAGGTGCAATTCAAGGACTTAGGACAAAAAAGGATGATTCCTTGTTCCTCTTCCTTCACCTCCTCATGTCCCACTTCCATAAATTGATAAATGTAAATGTAAATGTAAAGAGATGTAAATGTAGCTCAAGTCATGAAATCAGCCAGGGAAAGAAGGATACAGGAGAAGATGGAAGAAGCTGATGGTTCTTTCATGATCTCTTCCTGGAGTGGTTTTGTTTCAGGATTAGATCTGTTAGCACTCCAGGTTCAGATGGCTGCCAGTGATAGTTAAGCATAAGGAAGCCACAAACCACTTTTGCATTGATTTCACAGCTTCAGCAAAGGCATCCTCCCAAGCAGCTCTAGCCAGGACGATCCTGGCCCGTGTATGACAGCGCTCTCTGCCATCAGCCCTGAAGAAAAGTGTTTTTCTGCAAGTCCAGTAAGCCTGAGCAGAGCCTTGTGGACAGTTCAGCATAATTAACACAAGCTCTCTCCATATATCCAGACTAGCTAGGAATTTGGGACTATCCTCTGCAGAAGATATCAATTCCTGTAGCCATTCTGAGGGCTCCTGTTTACTTCCCTGTGGATAGGAGACAGTTTGTGCTAGCCTTTGTCTTGAGTGGCGGAAGGCTGACAGTGGAATGTGCACTTGGAAGGCCGTAGACAGATGGAGAAGCTTCACGTTGCAGCTGGTGGCTCAGGGACTTTCACCCCTCTTGGTAACTGATGGCTGTGTTTTACACAACCTTTACCGAGGTGGGCAGCATGTCAGAAATAGCTGGGAGCTCCTCACCTGTTCCACATAAATCCAAGATATGAAATTGTTTTTCATACTTTTCCTTCTTTTGTTTCACCTCTACATCAGTTTCTTTCTGTGGAACCAGGATGTCTGAAAATCAATTCAAACCTTCTGTTGTCGTGAAATTATCTAAGAGGATGTCATATTACGTTAAAATGAAATGTATAGGATCATATTTGTTTTCTGTTACTTAAACTTGAAGCAGGTCTCAAAAAAAATAAGGGTCCCAGTCAGATTACCAAATTACATAAACTAATTGGTATAATTTTATATCAGTGGAAAAACTGGTCCTATTGCAACCCTGAAACGTCATGAAACACAGGATTCTGTTGTGGGCATGCTGGTAGACAAATACAAACACAAAGGAAATTTGTTTACCCTGACCTCTGAATTATGTTCATTCTCCCAGGACAACGACAGCTCCAGATTTTCTCTTTGATCTCCTTCTCTGTCTTAGTTGACTTCTAAACTAAATCTAAGCAGTGAAGCCTACTCAGATGCTTTTGTCTTTCTGTTCCCCTAGGACTGTGAGATGTTTTCCCATTCCCATTGCACGAGGAATCCAGTCAAGCACACACCCTCAGCAGTTGTCTAGCACCATGGTGGGGTGGGTCTCCTCCCACTGTGCTCCTGTACACCACACTTGGACTTGCTGGCCATCATCACCTGAGGAAATCTACTTAAAGAGTGCTTGAAACCAGTTGTAGGGAGTGATATGGTTAAGGCCTAGCACAAATAATTCAGTATAGAGGAGAGAAAGAGCAATTCCATTTTATAGCATGCCAGGGGCAAATGGATCTGTGTAGATGTACTTGCATCTCAGACAACTCTGTCACTGAGCAATGGAGATGCAAGAAAGGTGATGTTAAATGTAGTAGAGAACTGTGCTGGTATTCAGCATGAAGTGCTTCACTCTTGAATTGCACATGTGAGCAAACACTTCAAATCATGAAAAAAACACCTCTGAAATGTCAGTGTGCATGCCTCTGGTAAAGACTGTGACCTGCTTTTATTTTCTGAACAGCATTCAGAGGCCTGCATCCAGCTCGAGTAATATGAAAGAGAATCCATGTGAACACTTTATGAATTTTGTATAAACTCCTTCCTTCCGCAGGGAGTGATGTAGATGTGAACTGTCACTGGCAGAAAAATATTGCCATGAAACAGAGGAGACCTTCTGATGGCTGGAAAAGTGTTGCAAGCAGGACAAATGAGACCAAAGTATTTCAAAGATCACAGTACCTGCACGCAGACCTAAACCTCTCCCTGCAATAAACCTCATCTCTATAGCTTTTCTAGGCACCACAGGGGCATTTTTCCCCCCATTTTTTTCCCTGCCTGTGCTGCTCTGGGGTAAACAGAGGAGCAAAAGTCTCTGGAGTCTCTTCACAAGCAGTCAGAAAACTGTCTGCTTCTGCTTCTCTTCCAGAGAGAAGCATTTACATTTTAACTGAGGTCCTTCTCAAGGTGGCCAGCTCCTGCACCTTCACCCTGACAACCATGTTAATAAATTCCACTCAGGATTCAGATTTAGCCCAGGATCCCCAGATCTCTCGCATGATGCAGCTGCCAAATCACATCTTCACTTTCTGCTGGAGAATTTGATTTTTACCCTTTTGACGCCTCTAAACTTCCTTAGTGATCTAATTTTTACCTGCTATCACCACAGACTGAAACAGGGTTTTATTTATTTTTATATACTTTATTCTAATAGAAACTGGCAAAAACATGAAGGTCACTAAACATGTAAGACTTAATATGGCCAATAAACAGCAGGAGATACTGAAGCAGTTCTGCTGCTGCTCTGTGGCTAACACAACATCCTTGGTTGCTAATGGCCAGAAGAAAGATTCTCACCCTTTGCCTGTACTTCTTGCTTCCCTTACTTCTGGCTGTAAGTCCTCGGGCACAGGCAAATGTAATAGAATTAAAAAGTGAACTCCAAATCCACGATATATTGGAGCCAGATATTTTGTTCTACTGTGCTCAGGCCTTTTTGACACTGGAGATACCTATCTCTAGACTTTTTGTCTTGCTTCCTTTAAAGACCTCTGTTCAAGTTCCATTAATACATTTATTCACTATTTTTGAGATGCACACACACTAAACAAAGTACAGAGAGAAAACTGAATCTGCACTGTTTGAAAAATTACCTTTATGTATGATTTCCTCCTAGCCTGTCCCATGTGACACTAGCAGAGTATCACATGCCCCTGGGAACAAGCTCATTTAAAAAATATGGGTTAAGTATGTAGACTACTATTAATATTTAATGTATTGAGTATGTTATTAGATATTTATGAGGAATAAGCTAAAGTACATAATTATGCATACCATGAATATATCATGTAATTGCCATTTTTTGTTGCAACTACAGTTAATCAAGTTTGACAGTACAAAGAAGATTTGGGGTATCTAGAGTTTTAACAATTATTAATTGAGCAAAACACAGCAAGCTTGTGTCTATTAATTTACTGATTCTATTCGGTTACTTAAAAGAATGTGTCTAATGAAGAAATCAGAGACATGCAAATCAGAGAAAGATAAGGGAAAGATAAGCACTGCTGAGATCTGCATGCAAATGTTGTCATGTATGTTTTAGTAATTTTGTGTGTTTTGCAAAAGGGGCAGGTCTGTAACTGTGAAGGCTCTGAAGAATGAAGCATAGACATGAAAGCTTTTTAGGCTCAGCTGGCCTTCAGAGACTATTACGCCCTTTTACAAAGCCTGTCCAATTCATGTGTTCCAGGTTTAAATGTGCCAGCTGGGCTCCTGCACTTTTCTTTCAGCTTAACTATACCAGGATTAGGTTTGACTTAACTTTCCTTTTCCAAAATGGCATGCTGTGCTCCTGCAACGAAATTCATCCCCTGCATTTACCCATGGGTTAATAAAGTCTTTAATCCCCTCTAAACGTGGATTAAGCTCCCTGCAGATTGCCTTTGCACAGAGCAACGTGGGTGCAGACCCTGCTGTGCCCAAGGGCTGACCCTCCCAGCATCTCACAGCACCAGAATGAGCCTGCCCCTTCACCTGTGTGTCCACCGGGTGTCTGAGGCTCTCCAGACCCTCCACACCAGTAACTCCATTTAACACCAGTATCCAGCTGGGATCAGCATTTAGGGATCTTGTCATGCTGCTGCATGAGTCATGACATCTGTCACCTACCTGCAGGAGCGCTGACTCTGCTGCCTCCTGGCCGGCAGCACTGCACTGATGAGAATTCCTGTGCCTCCTTCCTCCTCAGAAGGATGGCAAAGGCGCTGGTGACCTGTCAAAGAACAACTGGCTCAAACAAAGTTGGCTTATGTATATAAAGGGATGTGCACCACAGAGCAAAAGGCCAGAAATGTCACTCAGGGCAGTTTGTCTGAAATCACTGCACAGCAAATTGTTCCTTGTAGTGATAATAAGGAGCCAAGGGTGGAGCACAGCGACACCTGCTCATTGGTCCTGTTGTGTGGAGTGTGGAGAGGATCTGGGGCATAAATTTGTCCTGGATCTGAGATGGATGCTAAGGCTGGCCAGCAGTATTTGGGGTCCAAGCCTCCAAAACATGGCTCTGCCTGGCTCCCCCTGTGTGTTGCAGTGCAGGGCAATCAGAGCACCACGAGGTGCAGAACCACAGGGTGCAGAAGCAGAGAGCCACAGCTCTGAGTGCTGTCCCACAGACACCACAGTGCAAAGTGAGCTATTGCCAGCCTTGCTGGGTGAGCTTGGTTGCCTTCATCTCACGGGTCACAGGCAGGAGCACAGTCCCTCACGATATGAGTTCCTGCCATGGGCCCACAGGCACTTATGCACTGTTCTGGAGCGTCTAGAAAATGAAATCTCCCTGAATTCCCATGCAGATTTCTTTTCATTCCTTTGACTTCTACAGACTGCTTGACAACTTCAGCAGTTGTCATCAGCATACTTGAAAAGGCCTCCCTGATGCAGCAGCCTGAGTGGAACAGACTTCCCTCCAATTCAGTTACAACACACTAAACCCACAGAGGCACACTCACTTTGCCCTGCTGCAGAGAGGAAAGTCAAATGCATGTTAGTGTGCCAAGGGTGACCCCTCTCAGTGTCCTCCCCAAATAACTTGTCAGACAAGGATTTCAAAGAGGCTAAAGATAGACTAACTCCTACCAGTTTGGAATATTGCATTATTTATTACATTTCTACTGCATTTATGTTGAACTGAGGTGTGTAAAATGTTGGCAAAATGAACATTTTAGCCTGTTTTTTTAGGTTGTGGTTTTTGGTTTTTTTTACCGTTAGTTTAAAGCAAACAAGAATAATCTGTTCCTGACTGACAGCAGTAGATGAGCAGAAGTGTTTAGGCTAGAGCTGTCTCAACCCATAAGAAAAAACACATCTAAAGTGCCTCAATCTTCATTTGCCAGTGTTTCCAGAGCACAGAACTTCACTGGAGTGACTGACATTTACTTACTAAAAAAAAAAAGAAAAAAGGCTTTCTTTGCATCTCTGTTCACTCCAAATCCGGCTAGCATCAAAAAGCACCAGAAAGCTCAGTTTGTTCTGACAAGACAAGTGGTCTGTGGGTAGCTGGAGTAGGCTGGGGCAGCCAGTAAGGGGATGGGAGGGGGGTCCAGTCCAGTCTGGCTATCAGATCAACAGCTGCTGCAGAATTTAATTTCCTTTTATAGAAGGGAAACTGTGGGAACTGTGGCTCTCTGCAGTCGGTGGAGCCTTTGGCTTAAAAAACTGCCCTCCCTGGGGAACAGACGCTACGTAACATCTCAAATGCCTGCATGTTTGCTCAGGTTTCTGCCGCAGCCAAAAACAGTGTGCTCGTGTTTGCTTTATGCAGGGACCTGTGAAGCCTCCCTTTTCCATGGCTTCTGGACCATGACTTGGAGTCACAGGAGATGAGAAAGCCTGCAACAGTCCCGAGAGGTTACAGGCAGATGGTAAGGGAAACGCAGTGTTAGGACCGTCCAGGGGCAGGAGGAGAAATGCGCCAGGAGCCTACCTGCTGCTATGCCCGGGGCCCCGTGGGGCAGAGCGCGGGCTCGGGTGCCTGCCCGGGGCTGTGCTGGTGGCCACTGAGCTCAGGAGCATGCCTGCAGCTGTCACAGGGCTGGGGAACAGCTTTCCCACCGATAGCTGCCATTTCCAACTCGTGCTCAGAGCCGGCAACGCCCCTCAGCAGGAGGAGTGTGCATCCTGGGCAGAGTAGAAGTGTGCCTCTGCTGTTCCCTCGCTCCCGCGTTTAATAAAAGCTAGGATAAACCAGGGCTGGCAGAAGGGAAGGGGACAGGACTTGTCTTACGGCCAGGGAAGCTCACCTTGTTAACACAGTTAACACCTTCTCTTTAGATGCCCACCATCCCAGTCCTCACTTGTACCAGCAGCTCCTCATTCTGTAGAAGGAAGTTGTTTGAGGCTGGAGTATTTTTTAGGCTGAAAACAGATGTCAAGGCATGGAGCCATCAGAAAAAATTGGTGGTAGTAGCAGTTTGCATGGTGTGCACAGGAAGCTATCTATAGCAACTGGGAAGTCACAGAGGGCACGTTATCACCACCCGGCAGGACTCATTCTGGCCACAAAGAGGGAGTTATATATAGAGCCGTACACAAAAATACAGAAGAGCCCTGTGCCTGCGTTGGAAAGCCTCACCAGGACTTCTCTTGAGCAGACGCCTGTCCTTGGCCTCACCAGAGAACTGCATATTTCAGAGGATATTTTGGAAGGACGCTGGACAGCGAGTACCTCCCAAGGACAGCTGATCTGTAAAGTACAAGTGTACAGACCAGAGTGCATGTATGCCCAGTCTGTCTAAGATTTCTGATTTCCTCTGAAGTATTTTTGGGTTATTTATAGAAACGTTTCCCTCGCCCCGCCTTCCCATCTATGTACCTCACAGACTGGCTCTACGATAAACCATCCCACCAGAGCAAAACCCTCGTTGGTTTAAGAATTCACAGGCTGGGGTTTCGGGGAAGGTGGGGGTGGTGTTAAAAAAAGTGGAAATAACGAACTGTAAGAAATAGCCCAGGAGGGTCTGTAAGAGCCCACCAAAGTGCTCCAAGGCAGGATGAACTGTCCCTACACCATGCCCAACAGTTCTTAACCTGCTGTGAAAGAGCACCCCTGACAAATGCTCCCTGGGCAGCAGGTTTACACAGATGATGCCTTTCCACATGATACTTCTCCACAATGAGTCTGAATTCAAAGGAGGCTTTAATAATAAAATAAGCAGAATGGATGTTGGGACAAAGATTAAAATGCAATTTGGTCAAGTGAGCTTATTTTAGAAAGGCTTGGCTGTAATTTAAAGAAGGTTGTTAAACGAAGACTCCTGGACAGCAAAACAGCAAATAAATATAGCTCTATGCATAGGGAAACCTTTAAATTAACCAAAGGCAGCATGCAATTTCAACGACAGTCTTGCATATTTAGCTTTCTAGGCAGTATAGGCACCACTCCTGTCCCACAAGCACTCAGGAAGGGTGATAAACCACAGAAAAACTTGCTTTGTCATTTTCACTTCAAATTTTCCTTTTGCAGCTTTCACATAAAAGGATAAGGTGGGATCCTCCCTCCCAGGGTGAGGCAGAGCCTTTGTCTCATGTGCTGGAGCAACGGGAACACCGGGAGAGCTCTGGATGGAAACCTAGGGTGGATCTTGCAGATATAACCCCACAAAAGCCACCGTGCTCTCCCAGATTGAGCATCCAAAGCAGTTGCTTAACTGGTGCACAAGTGTGGTGGTTGATCTGGGCTTGACACCAGATGCCTACCAAGCCGCTCTATCACTCTCCTTCCCAGCTGGACAGGAGAGAGAAAGTAAGATTGAAAAGGACTCACAGGTTCATATAAAGCAGTTTACTAAAGCAAAAGTGAAAGTTTGCGCATGCACAAGCAAAGAGAAAAAAATAGGTTTATTCTCTACTTCCCACTGGTAAGCGATGTTCAGCCACTTCCTGGGAACAGGGCTTCAGCACCTGGAGTGGTTGCTCCAGAAGGCAAACATCGTAAATAAAAAATGTCCCCCTTCCTCCTCCTTTTCTTAGCTTTTATATCTGAGCTGATGTCATATGCGGTGGAATATCCCTTGGGTCAGTTTGGGCCATTTGGCCTGGTTGTGCCCCCTCCCAGAATCTTGCCCAGCCCCAGCCTACTGATGGGGTGGGCGACAGTGCTGGGGAGACAGTGCTGATGCTGTGCCAGCACTGCCCAGCAGCAACCAGAGCACCACTGCGTTACCAGCACCTTTCCAGCTACCAGGGCAAAGCATGGTGAGGGCTGCTAGAGGAAATGAACTCAGCCAGACTCGATACAACAGGGCAGCTCCCGGTCCTCGAACTAGGGCCTGGTTATCATCACCGCTACGAGTTAACATGGAAGCCACTTTCACGAGCAGGCTAAAATTGTCAAAACACAGCTGCCACATTCATATCTCCCTCCTTGCATTTGTGAATTTAATATAAACAACTTACCTGGCAACTTACCCTTGAAAGCTGTTTCCTTAACATTTTTAATTCTCAAAGTGAGAGCGTGCAGATTGTTATCACACAGATTTTCTCCTCCTCGATGAACTTTCTCTTTTTACTTCAAGTCAGGACCATACCCTTACTCAGAATTCTACTTGCTCTCCAGTGACAGTGGCCTGTCCAGTCCCATTCCCAAGTACAGAGCCTGTACCTGCAGAGACATTTTAAAGGATGCCAGTCTCACCTTGGTGGAAGGCAAGACCATGGAGCAAACCCTCCAAGAAACTATGCTGAGGCATGTGGAAAGTAAGTAGGTGATTTGTGACAGCCAGCATGGCTTCACTAAGGGCAAATTGTGCCTGACAATTTCGGTGCCCTTCTGAAATAGGCTTACATTGATGGATGTAGAAAGGGAAAGTGACACCATATATGTGGACTTGTGTAAAACCTTTGTCCCACATGACATCCTTGCTCTAAACTGGAGAGGGTGGACCACTTGATGGATAAGGAATGGGCTGTATGGTCTCACTCAAAAGAGTTGTGATCAACACTAAATGTCCAAGCAGGGACCAGTGATGAGCAGCCTTGCTCAGGGGCTGGTAATGGCACTGGCACTGCTCCACATCCCTGTGGGTGGCAGGGACAGTGGGACTGAGTGCACCCTCAGCAAACGTGCCAGCGACACCGAGCTGTGTAGTGCTGTCCACACACTGGAAGGAAGGAATGGCATCCAGAGGTACCTGGACAGGCTTCAGAAGGGGCCTCGTGTGAACCTCATGAAGTTTAGTACAGACAAGTGCAGGGTCCTGCAGACATGAGTACAGGCTGGGCAACGAATGGATTGAGAGCAGCCCTGTGAGAAGGCCTTGGGGGTGCTGGTGGGTGAGAGGCTGGACATGACCCAGCCATGAGCACCCACAGCCCAGAAAGCCAAACGTGTCCTGGGCTGCATCCAAAGCAGCGTGGGCAGCAGGGGAGGGAGGGGATTCTGCCCCTCTGCTCTGCTCTAGTGAGATCCTATGTGGAGTGCTGTGTCCAGCTCTGGGATCCTCAACATAAGCAGGACATGGACCTTTTGGAGTGCATCCAGAGGAGGCCATGAAGATGATGTGGAAAATCCCTCCTATGGAGACAGGCTGAGAGGGGGTTGTTCGGCCTGGGAAGGAGAAGGCTCCAGGGAGACCTTCTAGCACTTTCCAGTATCTGAAGGGACCCTACAAAAAAGTTGGAGAGGGACTTTTTACAAGGGCATGTAATAACAGGACAAGGGGGAATGGCTTAAAACTCAGAGTAGATTTAGATTAGATATGAAGAAGAAATTCTTCACTGTGAGGGTGGTGAGGCACTGGGAACAGGTTTCCCCAGAGAAGTTGTGGATGCCCTATCCCTGGAAGTGCTCAAACCCAGGCTGGACTAGGCTCTGGGCAACCTCATCTGGTGGGAGGTCTCCCTGCCCATGGCAGCAGGGGTGGAATGGATGATCTTTAAGGTTGCTTCCAACCTAAACCACTCTATGATTCTGTGTCCTTACAATGCAGTTATCAAATAAAGCACTTTTCCAGAGCCTCAAAAATAAAGCAGTAGTGCCAGGGTTTGCTGCCTTTAGTGGGTTCAGCTTGAAAACCTTTGGAGGTTGTCATTCTCTGTGCCCTCAGGAAGACAGCTCCTCACCCAGAACATATAACTTGGAAAAAAAGACATGACAAGAGCTACAGTTCAAAAGAAATTACAGAGTTTTTCCCTTGGTTTCCCAACAGTTGATTTTTATTAAACTCAGAAACTAATCAGGCAAATAGAGACCAGAAACACAAAAGCTTTAAAATGGTGAACGGAAAGTGTAAATCTACAACACACTGTAACCACTCAGTGGAGTAATTTAACAACCATTTAGTACAAAGATGTTGAGACTTTCTTCTTTTTCACCCAATGTTGTCTGAAATGAGGAAAACTTGTTAAGCAGTCTTTTCTTGCAACAGCAAAAAAAGAGCTTTTCAGAACCACCACAGTATTTAACATCAACTTAAACAGACCAATAATCTCATTCAACTGATGAATTTTGGAGATGTCTCAAATTTTAGTTGCAGCAATAGCATCTTCTTACCTAGGCTCTCTCTGCTTCTCACGCATGTCCTGACATCTCTTTCACCCCCACAGGGACACTGATAGCAAGGTTTCTCCAAAATGCCAGGATATGGGCTGTCCACAAAGGCTTTGACTTTGGAACTCACTGTTTCTCCCCTTCTGCACTAGGCAACCCCATACTGAATGGCTTACTCGGTAAAAAGTTGAAATGTATTTTTCAGGGAACACAACAGTGTCTACAAAGTATTTCATTTTTATACTGCCATCCATGGAGAAAGCACATTTGATGTGGCTTCTTCAGCTCCTCTCAGGTTGTCTTTTACCATGGGCATTAGAGCATGGAGCAAGGTACTCTTAATAAGTGCTTCAGCATACATATTTCAGGTATTTCTGCAATGCCCAATTTACTTGCTGATTTTTTTTCACTGATAATGATTGTTCCATTAGAAAAAACAGTTCTCAAGATGAAAATTCATAAATACAAACATACTTAGCAGCAGCCTTCCAAAATGGTGTTATCATATCTACCAGCAGCTATGTACAAATCAAGTGGCCCTGAAAGCCCTAGTGACAATGTTTAAATCCCCAGTCCTCAGATCCTATGGAAAAGATACATCTGACTTCCTTTGTTCAACATACCATTTTAAAGCCGTTTTTCTGGAAGAGAAACTTGGGCCACACATAGAGTTTGGGAGCGTTTCAGATAGGATAGAGGCACACACGTTTGTCAGCCTGACAGCCAAGAGGTTTTACATCCTCAAGCACATGGTAAAACCATTTAATGCATTAATTTCTTACGTAAGTTCAGTTTCAGCAATGTAAAGTTCTGGTTAACACAAAATTATTAGAGGTAGGTAATAATCACATGGTTTGCTTTTTCTAGCTACATTTAAACTTCACAGTTCACATTTAAATTTCAGCTCTATTTTGATGTATCCCCTTTAAAAGTGATTTTAGGTTATGGACTTCTTTGAAACTCTTGTCCATTGATTTCTCATTTAACATTTTTCTAGTCAGAAGACACAATAAACCACAAAAATTGGAGATGCAATTCAATACAGTCAGAATCCAGATGTCTGCTACACAAGAACATTCAATATTCATCATTTGTTTGCCTGACATCAATTGGGGCATTTAGAATGGCTAATCATGAATGCAGAGTCGGTTATTAGTACAGATTTTTGTCAACTTAAAAAAGATTAAAGATTTCAAACCAATTAGAGTAATTAGACACTCAGTGTGAGGTGAACGCATACATATTTTGCTGCCTTCATCAAACTTCGGGAGTTAACGAGAAACAAATTTGCCTCGTGCAACCTTTAGGAAAGGTTAGCTCTGCTGTCAACATGCAGCCTGAAAAGATGTAGAATAACTGGGGGCCAAGGAGACATGAAATGTAAAATCCATATAAAGAATCCAGGGTAGCTTACAGATACAGAAAGCAAAACAAGAAATGTTATCTGCTTTTGGAGGCAGAAAACTGTTAAATTACTTGCCATGAGAATTTAAATTCTTGTTCACATAATACGATTTTTCACTGTTATCCCCTTATTTTCTGCTGAGGGACACTTATGTCCCTCACAGATGACAGCCCGGTCACACACAGGGCAACTAAGGAACCATAGTTTTGGATTTTGCAAGTATGGATTTGCCTCACGATAATCAAATACATAATTTCACATGAAGCTAAGTAAGAACAAATATTTAGGCTGTTTCCCAGGAAAGACTAAGAATACCTTATTCAACTCTTCTGAAATTCAAAGCTACTCCCTCTACTACAGCATGTAGTAAATGCTAGAAATCTCAAAGATAGTTGACCAGCAAGGCAGAGCAGCAGTGGGGACGGGTAGCTACAACTACATCTCACCTTCATTGTAACTACACCATGTTCCAGAAACCCATCGTACCCTACCATGAGTCAACTTGTGGTCACCATCTGATGTAAAGACAAGCAAATACAGTGCTATTTTGAACGATTTTGACTTCAAGATTTTTCTTGTTTGGTTTCAAATGGGTTTTCATCTAGGCAGGCCCCCACGACCTAAGAGACTTCTGCTCAGGGAAGCTACTTCAGCCTTTGCTGAGCAATATCCGGTTAAGCCCCTCCAGGAAAATGGGATTCCCACAGGAACTGCTGTAGTGAGCCCCCTGACTGGGAGATCCTCTCTTTTAGGTATCTCACTAGCTCTTTTTACTTGTGGCTGGATTTCTGGTCATCTCAGCATGTGAGCAACGAAACCAATTCCCAAGCTCTATCTTGCTCCCCTTAACTCCCTAATGTCCCTTGAGTCAGTACCTTTCTTTTGCTCCCCAATTTTACCCTAGGCAGCTCAGATCCTTTCAACCAGGTTGGTTCCATTATTACTCCACATTCTTTGCTCTTGCTTCCAGCCTCACTATCTCCCAGTTTTCATTTCTCTTACTCTGCAACAGTCCTACTCAAGTACCTCATTCCCCCTCCCCAGTAATAGCCCTACAGTTCTCTCGGTTTCAACGCCTCCAGATTTCCTAGTTTTTCCAACTATTTAGTCTCTCCTCCTCCAAATAAAGTGTCTACTGGGACACGTCTACATCATACATCTCACTGTCCCCTGCTCCTCCTCTGCTTTTCCAAGCAGATTGCTATCACTAGTTACGCTCCCAATGATGCCACGTAAATTAATCTGCTATAGAAATAAAAACTATTTAGGTAGGAAGGCTTCTACAGGTTTGGATACTGAGATTGTTCTGGTAGCCTGAAGATACCTATTGGATCTCTACAACACGTGTGCTAGGGGTACAACTACACTACGCTTTTCACTTGCCCTGCATTGCAAAACAGGAATCATGTTTATCCCCAAAGGTCTTTTTGCTGATCCAAATGGTCTACTACCCTGTCTCTTTGGGCTCAGCAGTGGCAAATGGTGCACTTAATCTGTTCTAAGAAGTCTTCAGCTGTCTTTGGAACCTTTAGAAAAAAAAAGTGCTGTTAATGACTGGCAAGTAGAAAGATGTTGTGGTGTCTAGTGAATGCACGAACTGACCGGCCACAAATACACCAGCTGCAAAGTTACTTGCTTCAACTCTGAACAGCACTTCAAGCATACGAAGTAAGGCACTAGTAAAGCACTAAAGAAGCTGAGAATGTTCATCATTACTCTAAGCTGAACAACTTCAATGTATTGCAAAGGTTTGTCTTTGGAAGCGGGTTCTAATGCTACTCTTGCACACGGGTATGCTTCCAAAAGACTGGGCTGAGTATCTCTTATTGACACATATCAATACCCCTTCACTCCTAGTGAGCTTCACATGAATAAACTATTTCAGATGAAAACTCTTTGTCTGGCTAACAATCCACTGCATCTGTGTAAAACCTACTCAGAAGAATTATGAAATCCATTTAGTAAGGCCACACAACTTTAAAAGTCCAGTATATTGAATAAAATAATTTTATTTGTATTTAATTAATTTGTTTGTGAAAAACAAAGTTTATGGAATCTGAAAGTTGATGATAATAGGTAACTTTTAACTGAGACTTAATATGGGAGATTCTCTACCCAAAAATATGTCAAACAGTAAGATTATAAAGGATTTCAATGTTCTGTGCTATACTGTATGATATGTAAACAATTTTGAAAATACTTCCCCATTATATATTTTGACACAGTATGCACAAATTTAAAAAAATAAAATTAAAATGAAGTTTAAATGCCTCAAGGGATTTCTCAGAAGTAAAGCCATCTGAAAAGCCATTTACAGTCTGCGGTGACAAACTTCTATATAATCAAAATATTTCCCTTTTCACAATGCAGAATAACCTGCTGAAGGCAACTCCCTATCAAAGTGATGCCAGCAACACAGATCTGATTGTATGACTCCAGCACTTAAAAGAGCACATTGGTTATACATGGCTTTTAACCCTGGGCTACAATTACGCTACCAGAACTAAATTCAAGTCTAAATCAGTCATGTAGAGAGGTGTGTGTCGTCTGAATGCTGTTTAAAGTCCGTGTTTTCCAGATCTGATGAAGGTGGTGAAGACGCTCTGATGCTCTTGTGCTTACATTCAGGGCGGGATGAACTTTGCAAATACCAGCTTCTCCAATTAATGACAAACCACAGATCCCAAAGTAGGCATGTAAAGCATCTGAAAGAAGGACAGAAAAGAAAACAAAAAAAAAATTCAGTTTGTAACAGCCAAGTGTTCCTACACTCAAAAACCCTCGAGTAATTACAGCCAAGGAAAACAAATAATCAAGTGCTATATTTTAAACTTGAGTTGCGATGGAAGGAAAACATTTCTGCCCAAAGCTACCAGCATGAACTAAAGTTCAGATTTCTTTTATAACAACTTGTACACTACTTTAGTTTTTCTGAGTGCCACAGCCAAAAAGCAAAAGGATTTAAGCATCTGAAAATAACCAGTCCAAGAAGCAAACTTTTTTTCTTGCATGCATTTTTTGGCTGGTTACTCTATGAGCAGCTAACTACTGAAACAACAAAATTAGTGCCAGTAGCTGCCAACAGCAAGACTTACAGAAATTGAAGAAGCCATTACTTTTCCTAGCTTCCCTCCTTCCTGAGAGATTACTCTAAGGATAGGAATTCATGCAGCTTGATCAAGAGATGATTGCTACCAAAATGGGATATTCTTACTCTCCTGTCCCATGCTGCTCCTGATGCCCACCTTACAACACCAGGGTTACAGCTTGCTGAGTCTGCCTCCTCTGGGTAGCAGCAAGCATCAGATTGGATTATCTGTCCATGAAATCACAGGCTAAAGATGGAAAGACAATGGGAATTTCACGTGCCCCTTGTGCAATCTCAACACGTAGCACTCTGTGGAGGTGTCACTAATTTAGTATCTGACTAAAATGATCCCAGAATCATTTCAGCTGGAAAAGACCTCTAAGATCAGAGTCCAATCCTTAACCTAAAATTGCCAAGACCAGCACTAAACCATGTCCCTAAGTGTCACATTATATCTCCAGGGATGGTGACTCACACACTGCCTCGAGGAGCCTGTTCCAATGTTTTACAACCCTTCCGGTGAAGAAATTTTTCCTACTATCCTATCTACACCTCCTCTGGTGTAACCTGAGGCTGTTTCTTCTTGTCCTATCACTTCTGTGTTAAATAATGCTGTGGCCTCCACAACCAACAATGTTTTGATGTCTCTCAGCGTAGGAACACAGCAAGACTACAACACAGTATTTCCCTGAATAATCAGCTGAGAAGAGTTACTTGTTAACATTGCAAGCCCATATAATACACAGATTATCACAAGCAGTTGACTGTCTTCTGCAATTTCTTTTAGTCTTCTTCCTAAAAACATTACTGCACAGCAAAGACAGGTTGACTACCCAAATTTAAACAGAGCTTTTATAAAGTAAGAGTGACAGAAGTTCTAATCTAATTCTGATTAAGTCTTAGGACTCTTTATTGTGTAGACATACAATGATCAAAAGACAGCTTGTTTTTCAGATATGAGACTGAGCTTGCAGGAAGCTCAGCTGTGTATCTGTAACAATGAAAATGCAATTCCTCAGAAACAATCTTTGCAATGTTGCATTTTTAGTCTTTCTTTGTATCAGAACCACACTAACATTTTACTTTTTCCTTCAAAACATGAACACAGACTTATGCCACCATCTGCCTGAGGAAAAAATGCTACAGTGAGCCTGGAAAATACATGCACATGCACACACACATCAAAGAAAAACAATTATTATTTGTCTTGCCTTTCTCAAATTTTATCTCAAACAGCCACAACTATGCTAAAAGACAGAATCATAGAATCATAAAACATCCTGAGTTGGAAGGACCCCACAAAGACAATCAAAGTCTGACTTCTAGCTCTGCATAGGACACCCCAAGAGTCACACCATATGCCCAAGAGCATTGTCCAAAAATTTCTTGAGGTCTGGCAGGCTGGTGCTGTGACCACAGCCTGTTCCAGAGCCCAGGCACCTTCTGCGTGAAGAACATTTTGCTAATACCCAACCTAAACCTCCTCTGACACAGCTTCAGGCCACTCCCTCACATCCTGTCACTGTCACCACAGAGAACAGATCAGTGCCTGCCCCTCCTCTTCCCCTCACAAGGAAGCTCTAACTGCAGTGAGGTCTCCCCTCAGTCTCCTCTTCTCCAGGCTGAACAGACCAAGTGCCCTCAGCCACTCCTCACCTGGCTTCCCCTCAAGGCCCTTCACCATCCTTGTGCCCTCCTTTGGACACTCTCTGACAGCTCAATGTCTTTTCTGTGTTGTGGCACCCAGACCTGCCCCCAGCACTCGAGGTGAGGCTGCCCCAGTGCAGAGCAGAGCGGGACAATCCCCTCCCTTGCCTGGCTGGTGATGCTGTGCCTGATGCACCCCAGGACACGGGTGGCCCTCCTGGCTGCCAGGGCACTGCTCACTCATGTTCAGTTTTCCATCACACAGGACACCCAGACCCAAGGCCCTTTCTGCAGCAGTGCCCTCCAGCCTCTTGTTTCCCAGTCTATCTGTACACCCCGGACTTGCCCTTGTTCAACTTCATGATTGGTGATTGCTCATCTCTCCAACTTTTCAAGGTCTCTCTGCACGACTTCTCTGCCCTTGAGTAGCCAACAGCTACTCCCAATTTAGTGTTGTTTGTGAACTTACTTAGTATTCCTTCCAGTCCTGCATCCAAGCCAATAATGAAAATGTTGAAGAGCACATGATCGAGGACAGATCCCTGCAGAACCCCACTAGTGACAGGTCAACAGCCTGATGTCACACCATTCACTAAACCCTTTTTGCCTGATGCATGAGCCACTTGGTCACCCATCCCATGACGTGTTTACCCAGCTGTGTGCTGGACAGTTTGTCCACAAGGATCCTGGAAGGGACAGTACTGAAAGCCTTAGGTCACAACTGGCTTCCCTTGGTCAACCAGACAGGCAACCTTGTCATGAAAGGAAATTAAGCTTAAGACAGGTTAAGGCACTTCACACACAACGGGTGTTTGAAACAGACTTTTCTAATCTCTATCTCACAAGGTAAATGTTTCATTAAGATAAACCAAAATACTCTCTCCAAAAATTCCTCCGAAATTCCTCCAAAATCCTAAACCGGTTTTCAGGCAAGTGGCAGAAGCAAATCTATCACAAGCACTGTGTTTTCAGTGCGGGTTCACCTCGAAAAATTCTGAACTGTTGTTCAAAATGAAATTATGAAAGGATTAAATATTAGGGCACAGATTCTGAACAGACTCTTCCTTTATTATGACTGAATTTTTATCTTATTTTGTCAGTTTATCTTACCTGTACAACAGGGCAACATTACTGGTACAAGCTCTGTTTTCACAAGTTTGCAAAACCCTAATTGAATTCTAACAACTTTAAAAATGAAAAGATTTTAGCATCCTTTTGAGTTTTTACTTCAAATTAACCACTTCCAAAAGCATAATAATTAACTTTCAGATATACGCATATAACCACAATCTGCAAATCATAGTATGAAACTAGTAAACTTTGACTGTTTTTACATATATCATTGACTTCTGAATAAGCTGAAGTGATTAATTTATTAAAGAAACTAAATGTTTTAATATATTAAACTCAATTTACAGAGATACCTACAGCACAATATTCCCTTTAAGCAGAACAGTTAAACACATACTAAATAGACAGTGACACTCTTTTAACAGTAATCTAAACGACAACAGCTCACTTCCTCTGTGGCTGAACAAGGAAAAACTTCATCTCCCTCTTTCTACTTCAAAAATAAAAACCCTATTATATTTTGAGGGTTTTCTTGGTTTTTTGGGTTTTTTTTGGAAGGGTACGATTTCCCTTACACCTCTCAAATGTCTGACTGCTGGAATGCATTTCTTACTTAGAACACACTCATGGTAATTTTGAAAAGTTGCATTACCTGGATGGCTATCTGGCCACTTGGCAAATCCACCAACAAGGCGATCTTGAGTTGACAGGATGTAATTTCGGTTTTTCTCAAAATTTGTATACTGGAATATATTCAAGAGCTGAAAAGAAATTAGACCGCAACAGTAATATACTAAGTCTTAGCATATTTTTAAAACTAGAATATGGTGCCTATTTTTGAGAAAAGCAGTGACAGCACAGATAGCACTAATCTGGTAAACCTCCATTTCCTGCCTTTTTGAAAGATGGAAGACATTTATAGTCATCGGTGCATTTTGGTGCACTTGTATCAAATACCTAAGTCTTTCAGGCAGAGAAAACAGTGCTTAAAGAAATCAAAACAAGTCAATAACTATACTTATAGCTGTTCTGTACACTACCTTCAATGTTGCTCCCACCCAGAAGGAATAGCAAGTGTCTACAGGTTTGTTGGGACGTCCATGGTAGCCATTCTGTTGTCTCATTATACACCATCTTCTTATTCTGTTCAGTTCTTTTTCTGAGAAAACTTCCTCCAGTTTGCCCATCAAACACAGTGATGCGATACCACAAAATGTAGAGCCACCTGTGAAGAGAGAGCAGGGTTTGCAATGCTTTGGTACACAGATTTTCACTGAAGCCTGTATGATCTCAGTCAGAACTTTAACTAAGTTATTAGCAATTAAAACAATGGACTTTTAGAAGCATGAAAGAGTTAATTTCAAGTCTAAAATCAAAATAGGTAAGAACACTCTAGTTCAGCAGATATGTCCAAAGGAGGAAAAAACCCTTCAGCCCAGCTCTTGCAGAAATAAACCAGATAATTTTCTTAAAGCTGTTTTTTCTCTCAATGCTGTGCAATTTATATTACACAGCAGTCCAGAAATAAGTAAATGGCATTGCTACAGAAACATTTCTTCATTTGTAACTTAAAAAAGAAAGCTATTGGGATGCCAGCAATCAGACTGAAGCAGAGACGCCAAAGCCAGTCTCAGACACCATCCCTCAGAGGATATAAACAGACAGAAGTGTCTGGTGAGCAGAAGGAGAAAAAAAACTTGAAAAAATAAAATTAAAAATTTATTTAAAAATAAAACTTGGAAAAAAATAAAAGCACAGTTAACAGTGAAAAAACTCCTGGACTCTCGTGGTTGTAATATATATAAACTGTGCTTCTACGGAATTTCTTGCTGTTAAGGAAATCGCATGGTAAATTAGAAGATAAATTAACATTCTTTGTGTAGCCTGGCCATCACTTTTTAAAGCCCATCAAAATTTATTTTGAGTCTAGTACTAATACTTTGATATGATAAAATTAGAGGCTGGGAAAGACCATAAGCAAGCTGCTGACAGATGACTTGAACCCCAAAGCTCCTTACAATATCCTGGTGCTGGAAGACCCCTGGAGCTGTAAGGTTATTTTCACTCTGATGCTGAAATGCAGTACGAAAAGGCTGCTGAAGTACTGCTATCTGCTATCACTAACATTCTACAGAAAGTTAGTTAATCAATTATAGTAATACCAAGGGGTATAATTTAAATTTTTCAGCTTTATTGATCCAGCAGGAAGGAAACACACAAAATCCTATCAAAGCTCAATACTAAGGATAAAGATAGTAAACATTTTGTAGAATCGTAGAATCATTTAGGTTGGAAAAGACATCCAAGATAATTGAGTCCAACCTTTGAGCAATCACCACCTTGTCAAATAGACCACAGCACTAGATTTAGTATCAGTCACATAAAAGTCAATAGTTCCTCTGTCACAATCAAACGGCTGCTGTGTAACACAGAAACTTTTTGCTTAAAAATAGCAGTCTTTTAGGGATTCCTATCTTCAGATCTACCAACTCCTTACAACAATCAGCTGCTTCAAGAGTTGAGCCCACAACAGGTGCTGTATCTATCAGAGGAAGTGTTTCTAGGTTTTACCAAAGCTGTTGAAATTGGAAATAATCAATTGCATTGCACAAAATCTCTCAGAGATAAAACTCTCAGAGTAACAATGGCACGTGTGGAAAAAGTTTGCTCTGTCAGCAACAGCTGAGATCTACAGCCAACACCTTTCAACAAAACACTCGTGAGGTAAGATTAATGGAGGTGATATATTAAGGGGCCATCTGTTCAGATATTAAGCTAGCTAAAGGAAGAAGTGATATTTAGAGGCATGTTTCGGATTTGCTCCTCCTCACACCACCTCCTTAAAGATTGGAAAAGAAGGAAAAGTATGGCATGCCCTGCACCTCCTACAGCATTTTCAATACCAGTCTGAAAGGTGTAGAACACTTTAACATTCTTACCATGAGATTCCAGTCCAGCTCCCTGTGCCAGGCCATTATCATAAGACTGAAGAAAAAAAATCCCACAAACCAGTTACTTTAGAACCACATCACTTTAACAGACATTGCAGTTTCTTAGTTTACCAGCAAAATTATCATCAGATCATAGCCACAATTTAACCTCATTCAATTCTGAACCTCCAGAAGTTCTTGGCACAAAACAGTTAACAATCAGCTTTTTCAATGCAGGCAGTTTTTATGCCTTTCATGGAATTAATTTTAGTTGTGACATATGTCAGAAACCTGAAAGTGGAAAACATATCTTTGCCAAAAAAAAAAAAGCACGTTATGCAGGTATAAAAAGAAAAAAAATGGATGTGTAATCAAAACAAAACAATATTAAATAGATAAATTAATCTGTCTCTAATCTAAGAGCTTTTTAACATCAAAAAAAAAGGCAAAATGCAAGGTACTGCTGGTGTAGAATACTCAAATCCAAGCAATACTTTAGTAAGAAACATGTACATCAGGCTTTAAAAAAAATGAGAAGGGAACTAGAAGCAAGAAGAAAATTATAACATACATTGGAATAAACTTAAATTTGCCTATAAAATATTACAGTTAAAAAATACCGTTACAGTGCTGAAAAATCACTCTGTTAAGTGCAACATAAAGAGAAACTCACAAAGCACCAAGAATATCACAGTTCACGTCTGTCATGAGTAATCCAGGAACACATGTATATGTAAGAATAATAATCTTTCTTCTCTAAAAATCCATTAAATCATTTTACTTGAAAAGAAACAAAGGATCATATTGGAAATTATTCATAAAGTGGAAAATGTTTATTTTACAAGAGTTCATAGAATACTTAATAAATTACCTCTGAACAAATACCAAAATGTTTAGTAGAAGCAACGAGGTGTAACTTCGCCGTTAAATTACATAGGTCCTACATATTCTAAATCAACTGCTCAATTAATGATTGGATCAATATCTGATCAGACAGTTAGAAAGCAGCAAAATCTTTCCCCCCCATCCGCAAGGTGCTGACTGTGAATTTCTCATGTTTTCCCTAAAGCAGTGCCTAGTAGATACAGGACACCTTGACAAACCACTAGTGACTACCACAGTCCTAACCAAAGAATGGCCACAGGACTATCATGTCTTTAGAAATTACCTAAGGATTACTTTGTACATCTGCTTTTAAAGCTGACATTGAGAAGAAAAAAGTAAGCAGAAGTAGACACAGAAGCTACATTAAAACTGTATTCCTAGTTTTGAGTTGTTGCTGCAAGCTGAAGCAACTAAAAAGACTAATATCTGATACACACACTTCAAGCTGCAGCTTGATTTCTCAAGTTTGAACCAGTAAATTTTAAGTAAAGTCTATGAACTTCTGAATGTTAAAGCACACAGTGTGAGCTCTGCCTTCTGCGCTGCCTTTTGAGAACGCAATACAAATGTGCTGCCACACTCCACAGATGTATTAATTGCTAAGAAAAGGCAAGCTGATCAGCAAAACTATGCTGGCAAAGCTAATTAACTCTACAAACAGCAATTGTAAGAGGAGGTGGCTTGCTTTATGTATGACAAAGTAATTAGCTCTGGAGAAAAGCTGTTAAGTGTGCATCCCAGACACTACTATATTGGGCTGCACAATTAGCTTCAAATTCTAATAGATGGTAGCTGACCCTTGGCTAACTGATGCCTATTTACTTACAGACAGCAGCTGCTCTTTGGGGACTTGTGTGCACTAAAGAACTAGGGAATACTTTTATTTACTTTTATTTCTTTGTCCTTTTGAAAAGACTCAAGAAATAGTGTGCAAAAGGAGCTCTTGATTACTGCAACATGAGAACTGCATAATTAAATACTATCCTCAGGAAACATGTAAATCCAGTTGAGTAAAATCTTCACTTCGAAGTTTACAAGTTTTACAACCAGCTTAATTATATCAACAGAACAATATAACTGCATTTGAAGAAGACTTTACTAGAAGAAGCAGATGATATTTTTAAAGCTTCTTGCAATTTCTCTACTTTAAAAAAACCAAGCATTGTTACAAAAAGCAGTGTTATTGAGTCTCTGGAAGTCATTCAAAATCTCAGCATCCTAGTGTCTGTTGTCTTTTGATTAGTGATATATCTGAGTTTTGAAAGACAAGAATCAACCCACACTGATAAAAATTGTGTGTATTTTACTGAGAAAAAAACCGGCCCAGCACTATTTTTGTGATCAGCAATGTATAAACACTTTTTAGTCGAATGACAACAACGGCTATTTATTCTGTATGAAGATTCAATTCCTTTTAACTTTTTAAACATTGTTTGTGTTCCACTCTTTTGCTGTCCTTGATGTACCTAACTACACAAATGCACTCATTCATCTGTATTGAATTGTATGTCACAATTCTTTTACTGCATCACTAAAGGCAACAAATTCCAAAGAATAAACTAAAAAATCCACAAGCTTATTACAAAGATTACTGTGTTTAACCAGTCATGCTACTCTCAATCCAGACTAGTTGCACTTCACATGTATGCCAACTTGAAAAACTCTGAAGAGTTCTGCTAACTGCCACGTGCTTCATCTAGGTGCAAATGAGTGACAGACAACAGTAAATCAAAACCACACCTTTCTGTCAAAGCTGTTTAGTACTGTGCAGTGCAATCTCTTCTGTTCCATAACAAACAAAAGTTATCACTTTTATGATCACTTTTTGTAACTTCTGTGATCACACCACGCCAGAATGAGGTGACATTGTAGCAAAACAGGAATAAGCATTTACAATAAAGCCTATAGCTATATTCATTGTATAGTTAGTTACACAAGGAGTAACAAATAATCTCAAATAGAATTTACTTTGTATTGTTCCATTTTATAGGTTAGTTTTAGCACTATCTACAAAATCTTAATGGCAGAAATCAAGCTAACATTCTTGGATGTCACATTTCACAATTACTGTATTTATGAGGTACACCTTAAGAAATACTTGGCTCCTGTGATAGGTAACTGAACTGAAATACATCTCAAGGAAAGTGGTGGAAAGAGATGAATGAAAGGATGGAACGAGCACTGCTGTGAAATTATTTTCACAATGGGTTAGTCCCTGGGTGCCTGAGACTTCTTCAGATGCATCTGCAGCTCTAAATGTGACCAAGCCGGATGTAAAGGTTTTGTGTCTTTTCCTAGAATTGCCAGACACCTTGCAACTGAGTTAATTCACAGAAATACTGGTCTGACCAAGGAGTGCAAACCCAGAAAACACAGACAGAACTCGTGTACATGTGCATGCCAACTCTGCAGTCAATTCACAGCACACTAGTGGTTTAAGAAGTCCTACTGAACACAGTGTATAGTTAACCTACCAATTCACAGTAAACTTGGACAAAAATACAGCATGTCTTGCTGCACATTTCTACACGCTAGGATGACTGCTGCCTGCAGAACACTGCTTATAGGATCTCTCTAAGTTACTCTCTGAGCTAGCCAGGAAAAGACACAATCTTTGTGATAAACCACAGTGTCTTCTGAACTTTGACCATGCCACGACTCCAGGTCTACTTTATGGGTGAACTGAGGCATTAGTATGAGGCCTTCCAAGATGTTTTGCCCTGTTCAGGCTTCAATTATTCATTTTTTTTAAAGTGGTATCACTTTTTCCAATAAGAGCATAATGATTGGAATTTGCAGGTACAACAGTTAATGCTAAGATCTAGAAGCAAAGTATAAATCTAGTTCAAGATCACGCTACACAGTAAATCTCCAGTACCATTTCAAAGCTCTAAACTTTCAAGAAATTTCCACTTGCCTGCTCTATTAATGGCCTCATCTGATGCCCTTTAGGTCTGTCTTAGAAAGAAATAGTTGCTTCTCACTCCCTTTATTTTTTCAGTGCTACTTGTTATTTTACACACCTCTGTCACACTCTACTTAACAACCTTATGCCCAGAATAAAGACTCCTAGTATATTAAATCCTTCTTTTACACAATCTGGTTCGTACCTTTCACAGTTCAATTCAGCCTTCTTTGTCCCTTTCCTAGTCCCACTGTTGCCTATGGGACAAAAACTGCAATCAAATGTTCACAAGGTTAACTAACAAACAGTGTGATGTACAGAACTGCAGTGAGGATTGTGCTCTTGTGCTTTGTTTTCTATTCTTTTGTAGTATTTGACTCTCCTTTTGTATCTCTGCTAAGCTATCTGACTAAAGACTGATCTCAGTAAACACAAAGGTCCAGAAAGGGTCAGAGGAGGAAGAACTCTCCTGACCTAATGAGTAAGAGCAAGCAGTCTGCCTAAGCTGCTCCCTCAGACTGTGAAAAGAGAATGGATAAATCATTGTCCTTGGGTGAAACCCACTGAGAGGATTCAGTAGGGATATTCTCATCCTGAGAACCCATGCTGAGTAAGGTGAGCTACCAACTACGGGAGAAGGGCTCTTATGGGATGCAGGGGAGGAAGATTCAAGGACTGTACAGAAAACTCCCTTATTATGGACTGTTTTCTGGGGAATGCAGGGGAGTGCATGACTTACTACAGCGTGGCTAGGGAAAGGACCAATGGTAAGAAAGGGAAAATCAAAGCAGACTGAGGAAAAACAAGTAAGTGAAAACAGAGGGGAAAAGGGGATAAAAGTGTCACTAGGGTGTGAGCAGACTGCAGGTCCATATCCTTGCATGACTGAGCCCTGGCCTTGATCACCTCCGTCTGTCCAGGACTATAGCAGTGTGCCAGCAAGCTTCTTGAGGTCAACAGTAAGAAATACTAAGGCATCCAACTACCTCCTTTAAAAATAAACAACCAATAAAAAACAATTTGGTCTGAAGCAAGAGATTTTAAAGTCTTTTTTTAAACTTGTTTCTCACATAAATTTTACAATCTTGCTGCTGGCAGCAACTACTGAAAAAATTCATTTACAACAGAAGTTGTGTGTCATCATAAATTTGGGTCTTCTTTATGTTTACTGACACTCAGGGAACTGCAATTTTCAAGCTTCCTCAGCTTCTTTAAAAAACTGTATTTCAACGCTGGAAAATGTCACTCAACTAAACTAATGAAACAACACGAAAAAAATGGAAAGCTCCTTTACTCCAACCAAGTATGAAGAAAACTTGCGCAGACACAGAAAAAAAGATGTGTACATACTCATGAATATTTTTCTTCATTCCAAGTTATCTTATAAATAAATAATGAAGTGCATGACTGGAAACACTTAAGCGTGAACTGATGTCAATGATCAGTTTATTTGAATCTGTACATCTTTTAAAAAGCAGAACTACAGCTCGACAAAACGTGAGGATTTTACTGATACAGTACTTCATGCACTTTCTCTAAGTTACACAAACATCACACCTCAGTTTTCAAAAACTTGCTTTTGGTTTTTTAATTATTTTAAATAAAGAGGATTTTAAATTTAATTTGCAGTGAACAAACACACCAAATAAAATTATCCTTCTACCACACACATTTAATGAAAATACATAAGCAAAAAACCAATGTACTTTGTAATTCTCAACTTGCTAGAGCAGGAAGAAAAAATTACCACAATACTTCAGTTTGGACAGAGATTATTTTAGTCACAGTTAAGAAAGAAAGCTATAAGCCTTAAAGCATAGAAAGAAAGAACATTTTGTGAACACTCACCATACTTCTTCTAATGTAGTCTATCGCTTTCTTCATATCCATGCCTGACCAATTATCGAGCATGTAGCAGATGCAGGAAGCACAGTACACAAACCTCATATCATTCTCACTTCCTTCCAGCACTGCACAGAAACTAAAAGAAACATTTCTGTCTTTAGACACTGTTTCGCCTGTTACACCAGAAAATATGAAATGCAGTTCAAGGAATTGCGCAGTGTTTTCTTTAAAGATTAGTTCCCAGTAGTCTCATAAATATAGACCAAAGCTACACTAGATTTTCTTTATAGAAGATGTGATTCTAAGCCAAGGAAAATGAATAGAACTATTAACATTTAGGGGCCTGGGTAACTATTTCCGGCAACGTAATGACACTGGTGTTTATTTATTCCAAGATGTTTGTGCTTACAGTCTTTCACCTATTACAGTATATACACATATATGACTTAGCATTTTGCCATTTACTCTTTCGGGCAGAATTCTTTGACTTCCTAGAAATCCTAATAGCTCACAAGGCTTTCTTTCCTTACTGCAACTTCAGGACCAGTTTCCCAGGTACACACAAAATAATTGCTAATACTACCATTTCTAACACAAATGGTAAATCAGTTTTTCATTTCTTATTGTTACAATCTCACCAAACTCTATGAATCAATTATTGCACCTGGGTTATTTTGGTACAATCTCAGATATTCCTAAGATGATGACAGATGCCCTGATTTGGATGCTTGTATCAGGAAGTGGCCACCAGGACCAGGGCAGTGATCAACCCCCTGTACCAGTCACTGGTGAGGCCACACATTGGGTGGTGTGCTCAGTTTGGGCCCCTCACGACAAGAAAGACACTGAGGTTCTGGAGCATGTCCAGGGAAAGGCAGCGGAGCTGGGAAAGGGTCTGCAGCACAAGTCTGATGAGGAGCAGCTGAGGCACCTTGGAGTGTTCAGCCTGGAGAAAGGAACACTGATAGAACACCTTATCACACTCTACAACTACCTGAAAGGAGGCTGTGGCAAGGTGGCGTTGGCCTCCCCTCCCAAGTGGGACAGAGGAAATGACCTGAAGTTGCACCAGGGGAGGTTTAGATTAGGTATTAGGAAAAATTTCTTCATCAGAAGGGTTGTCTAGCACTGGAACTGGCTGCCCAGGGAAATGGTGGAGTCACCATGGCTGGAGGTATTTAAAAGACATGTAGATGTGGTGTTTAGGGACACGGTTTAGTGCAGGACTTGGCAGTGCTGGGTTAACAACTGGACTTCATGATCTTAAGGGTCTTTTTCAACCTAGATGATTCTAAGATATACAACAATAAGTAAAAGGTTGAATTACCTGTGACAATAAATAAACCTTTAATTGTTTCTTCTATGATTTGCTGCTTGGCAAGCCTCCATTAGGTTCGAAGAGCTAGTCAGCATCCTCTGATGACTTAACAACTTGCAAGAAGCCAGCATATGTACTGGCGTATGTTCTATGACTGATACGATTACCAACCAAACTATTTGCTAACAGAACAAAAAGATTATAGCTACTTTTATAAAGAACATGTTTCTTATGCTTCATTCCACATGTGGGTTGTGAAAGCTGCAGAATATAAAATATCTTTTACCTTCCATCTTCCAGCTGGAGAGCTCTCAGTCCTGCCAGTATGGCATCTTTATTTACTCGACTTAAATCATCCCCAAGAATAACCAGACATGATAGTCCTGTATAAGTCATTGCTATGTGGCCACTATCATATGGATGAGATATACCTGGACCCTAGAAAGAGAGGAAAAAAAATAGAAATATTGAAACATCACAAGATCTTACACTACAGCAACACTTTCTTTTTTTTAAGTCAGGAGGCAGACAAGTGACTTTTCCCTTCACTCATTATGGTTAAACTGAAGGCACCCTGCTCAGCTTTCCTCATCAAACTAAGCTACTGCATAACTCTGCTACCCTTCTAAACACTTGGTCAGTAGGAAGCTTTGGAAAAAAGCTTTGCCAAGAGCTATATTTGTGCAACAGTTAAGCAAAAAGATGGGATGTCCTCAACTGTGCCTAAGTTTGTCCTGACACAGCACTGGGCACTAGCTTCCTGGCAGCTGGGTAAGCACTCTTAAACAGTCAACCTCTGGAGGGCCCCTCAGCAAAGATTTTACAACATAATGATCTACAAGGAGAAAGCAGTTTGTGAGATTATTAATAATATCTCTGTCAATTGTAGAAATACCAAATTCGCCACTTACCTACTTTCACCTCTACTTTAAAATAATAATCAGAGTTTAAACCAAGTATTTATATACCAAATAATCACAGAAACGTAAAATATCTTGAGTTGGAAGGGACTCACAAGGACCACTGAATGTCAACTGAGAAGCTAAAATGATAGTTAATGCTAACTAATCCCACAATAGAAATCATAGAAATGAGCAAGGGATTGATACAGCTGTGCTAAAATTATTATTTTTCCTTATGGTATTTTATAGGCCCAGCCTGGACTGTACCACTTCATGAAAACAGAGACCACATGTAACAAGATGACTTTGGATACTTAGGATCGTTCCATTTGGAGCAACTGGAAGATAACTACTTTAAACAGAACAAAAGCTATTTCAATACTGAGTAGTAGAGATAGATTTTTAAATTATATTTTACTAGCATTATTGTCTAATCAGTTGTAATTCTTATTTTGCAATTCATCCTAAAAACACAAGGAAAAAGCAGTATAAAACCAGATTTAATACTGTTATGTGTAACTGGCATTTTTCAGGCAAGATATGTTTATTTCCAAAACCAAAAGGCTTTGCTTCTAGTAAGAAACTGGGACAAGAATTGTTATTAGCCACCAGACAGCAAGAGACTGCTCTCACACAAGGGAATCAAAGACGGTTGGGAAAGGGAGGCAGAAAACAAGGTGAAATGGCTTCAGCAGCACTGAAAAAGCTTTGAAACAGAGAAGGAGAACAGGAGAGTGAGTGCTGAGACCTGCACCTTCTCTCCCTTATTCCCAATCCTGGACCCTCTCTTGAGAAGGGGGCACAAATCTGAACAGCTCCCACTCCCATCCCGGTGCTGCCAGTGCCCCCATCACTGTCTCCTACCCTGCACATTAAAGAGACATATAGAGCACATTAAAACTGCTTTTGTAAAGTGCTCTCTACTGACCTGAGCTAATGCACTGGTGCAGACACACTCTGAAAAGACAGCACAGGGAGTATGGCCAGGGCCTGTTCTCTATGCGCTTTGCCTTTTGTGATAATTAGTCTGTAGGTCCCACAGGAAACAGTTTTCCTTGGATCTCAGAGATGGAGTAAACAGTTCTGTTCTACTGGCATTACCATCATGCTCTCCACAATCTCAGCCTTCTTTAAAAGAATTTACACTTAAAGATGCAAGGTGAGGGGAAGCTTTCAAACACTTAAACTTGGCTCAGAGATGTGACAGTGTTCCCCACTATATCATTTAGAACATCTATTAAAACATAACTCATGGCCACCAAGAATTCCCAATGTCCACTGCAGAGAGAGCTAAGAAACTCTCTCTGCTGCACAAGCATGGGCAAGATCTCTTCAAACACTAATAAAGAATGCTACTGAACATACACTTGCACTGGCACAGTCCCACTTTCAAAAAACTTTCTCCTCACACCTGGCACTGTTGTGCCAAGACAGGGTTCTTTCACCCAGGGTGCCAATCCACACACGGAGTTTATTGGTTTTGACGTGTTTGCACAGAGGTGTGTGCTGGGTGCTAAGTACACAAAGCCAACACACCTGGTTACAGCCATGAAGCATTAATTATACTTTCAGAATACATAAGTACACAGTTATCTAATTTCTAAATACATGCCTACTTAATAGCTGTTGGACAATCTTTTGCATGCTTTGATGTAAAGGTATACTGTATTTTACATTTATTGCAGATGTTCAGTGGGTAGGGGTCTTCACTTGGAGGTGGGCAGCCTAAGCTTTAGAGCTGGGTTTTTCACATTATAATGATTTAAGTTCATTTAAAGCACATGATTTTAGCTGATTTAGCCAATTTGAGTAAAACTTACGGTACGTTGCCAAATGCAGCATCTAGTTGCTAAATCAAAGTGTCTCTGCTTCTGTAATCTCTTTACTTGTTTCAAAACTATTCTGCAAGATCTTGCCATTTCTCGCTTCATAGAACCCCAGAATGGCCTGGGAAGGGACCTTAAGGTCATCTAGCTGTAACTCCCCTGCCATGGGCAGAGACACTTTTCAGTAGACCACGCTGCACAGGACCCCTAAAATATATTACAGAGATGTCTGCTTAAAATAAAAAAAAATACATAATACAGATACATTTTGGCCCAGGCTTACCTGGGTCTTTATAGTATTTATTTTTATCTTAAATTTACTTTTATATTCTATTTATTGTTATCTTCTCTGTGATTCACTCTGCGAAGCATTTTTAACTATTCATCTCTCACCAGTATCAGTGTTGCAGCCTTGAGAAAATACAATGTTGTGTGAGGAATACAAAAGAAATTTTTTCTTCCCCCGAGTGAAAGCATACGTTAATTACCACAATCTTATGTAAAAGTTGCAGCTACTGGCTTTCAATTTAGCCCTAAAATTGATTCACAACACTTTAAACATATGGAAAAGACCTAGGCCCATCTGAAACTTTGAGGAGACTGTTCATCCCTAAATCAAAAAGCCACTTTGAACTTCAATTACACCAAATCAGAGAGACTGCAAAATCTGGAACCACTTCAGTTTATAATTATTTTCTAATTCTAAAATTAATCATGTTTTAAATGTGATGACAGAGGAGTCACTCGTAGCCTTCATTCACACTTAAGACTGTCACAGTTCGTGAGGGCTGTGTTCTGAGTTGGTGAAGTGCATATGCTTTTGTTTCACTTTTGTTCCTGTCCCAAAAAGCTGAAAAGACATTACCATCAAACACCACAAAGGCAACAGCTATAACACCTCAACTCCCAAACCAAACCCAAATGACCTATCCTTTAGTGAAGTTGGATATTCTAACATAACCCTTTGCTTTTTTCTATTGTTTTGAAAGGTCCCTACTGACTGAATAGATTTGGCTATCTCTGGTATGGCACCTTCTCAGGGTTCAAGAATGAAATCGCTCTAGATACATGTAATAAATAGCAAATGTCAATGCAAATCCAAAATACTTACAGGCTTTTGAAAAAATATTTTTCAAGGCAGATTTAACAGAACGTTTTTAAATAATGAACAACAAAAAATGATGTGACCATGAACATATCTGAGAGTCATAGCAGTGAATTTTCAAGCCTTTTTTTCTGAGTTATTTCAGAACATTTCAGGCAACAGTGCTGGAAATGCTTTAAACCTTTCTCTGCCAATAAATCAAGTGGATGCAATCCCTCAAATGCAGACACAATGAAAAAAAGTACTTCAATGCTTGAATAAAAATCACATCCATATACAAACAATTTTCAACAGATAGTGACCTTGTAGCTAATTTCCACAGGTTACACGATTCCACCCATTTATCCCATCTGTATAGTGGCCAACACATTCTAAGACACTAATGGATTGCAACGTATTTCCAGTAAAAGATAGTGTTTCAGTATGAAGCATATACTATAGGAAGTCGAGAATTAAAACACCGTGAAGTGTTGGGAGGGGCAAACAATGCTTCGCCAATGTTACACACTTCTTGTTTTCATGGCCCTTTACAAGATCTCAGAACTATATCCAGAATAAAGTCTTCTAGCATCATACACTCGGGAGGATTTGAAAAAGGTTTCCAAAAGTATGCACTGATATAATGTACTATCCTGTAGAGCTGCTAAAGGTGTGATACAGCTGGAAAAGGAGACGCCAGCGTGCAGGAAGGACTGTGAAAGAAGTATAGTAGTTCTGTCCTGTGTTTGAGAGTGAAGAATCAAATCTCACTGAGAAGTGGATGAAAAATCCATGAGAGCACAAAACTACCCTCCATTAACCTCCTTTATCTCTTTTATTAAAGGCACTTTCTTTTCACATGAAAGTTTAACTGTCTTGAACCTCAGTTCACTGGGCTTCAAAGCATCCTCTCTTACAGGCATGACAAACAGGGACGAAGAGAGCCTTGCCTAAGTCGGGGGGGGGGGGGGGATAAGGGGCAATCAAAAAA
>VZRS01001392.1:50117-109538 GCA_013398055.1 Ifrita kowaldi
ATGGGATTCACCCTTCTCAAAGGACCTGGACAAGCTCCAGAAGTGGGTCATGGGAACCTCATGAGATTTAACAAGACCAAGTGCAAGGTGCTACACCTGGCACAGGACAACTCCAGAGTGTGAGAAGAGAAGCCATTGAGAGCAAAGGGCTTGGGGGCTCTGCTGGATGAGAGGCTGGATGTGACCCAGCCATGTGCATTCCGCCCAGAAAGCCAAACATGCCCTGGGCTGCATCCAAAGCAGTGTGGCCAGCAGGGGAGGGAGGGGATTCTGCCCCTCTGCTGAGACCCCATGTGGAATGCAGTGTCTGCCCTGGGGTCCTCAGCACAGGAAGGATGGGAACTTGTTGGAACACATCCAGAGGAGGCCACTAAGTACACCAGAGGGCTGGAGCACCTCTCCTATAAGAAAAGGCTATGAGAGTTGGGATTTGTCAGCCTGGAAAAGAGAAGGCTTTGAGGTGACCTTTATGGCCTTCCAGTTCCTGAAGGGACCCTACAAGAAAGATAGAGACAGACTTTTTACAAGCGCATGTAGTGACAGGACAAGGGGGAATGGCTTCAAACTGAAAGAGGACAGGTTCAGATTAAGTATTAGAAAGAAATTCTTTACTGTGAGGGTGATGAGGTATTGGAACAGATTGTCCAGAGCTGCGGAATCCCCATCCCTGGAAGCCTACAAGGCCAAACTGGATAAGGTCCTGAGCAATCTGGTCTAGTGGAAGGTGTCCCTGCCTGTGGCAAGGGGATAGGAGCTACATGATCTTAAGGGCCCCTTCCAGCCTGAACCATTCTACGATACCAAAGAACAGCACATACTGTGCCACTTAATTAGGGCTATTCTAAGATAAGCCACAACTTCTATAGGGTGATGAGGTATTGGAACAGATTGTCCAGAGCTGCGGAATCCCCATCCCTGGAAGCCTACCAACCTTAGCTTGTTATCTCTCTTATTAACTGAATCCACAGCGATTCATGTTTGATCCTGGAAATTGATTAAGTATTAGAAAGAAATTCTTTACTGTGAGGGTGATGAGGTATTGGAACAGATTGTCCAGAGCTGCGGAATCCCCATCCCTGGAAGCCTACCAACCTTAGCTTGTTATCTCTCTTATTAACTGAATCCACAGCGATTCATGTTTGATCCTGGAAATTGATTAAGTATTAGAAAGAAATTCTTTACTGTGAGGGTGATGAGGTATTGGAACAGATTGTCCAGAGCTGCGGAATCCCCATCCCTGGAAGCCTACCAACCTTAGCTTGTTATCTCTCTTATTAACTGAATCCACAGCGATTCATGTTTGATCCTGGAAATTGATTAAGTATTAGAAAGAAATTCTTTACTGTGAGGGTGATGAGGTATTGGAACAGATTGTCCAGAGCTGCGGAATCCCCATCCCTGGAAGCCTACCAACCTTAGCTTGTTATCTCTCTTATTAACTGAATCCACAGCGATTCATGTTTGATCCTGGAAATTGATTAAGTATTAGAAAGAAATTCTTTACTGTGAGGGTGATGAGGTATTGGAACAGATTGTCCAGAGCTGCGGAATCCCCATCCCTGGAAGCCTACCAACCTTAGCTTGTTATCTCTCTTATTAACTGAATCCACAGCGATTCATGTTTGATCCTGGAAATTGATTAAGTATTAGAAAGAAATTCTTTACTGTGAGGGTGATGAGGTATTGGAACAGATTGTCCAGAGCTGCGGAATCCCCATCCCTGGAAGCCTACCAACCTTAGCTTGTTATCTCTCTTATTAACTGAATCCACAGCGATTCATGTTTGATCCTGGAAATTGATTAAGTATTAGAAAGAAATTCTTTACTGTGAGGGTGATGAGGTATTGGAACAGATTGTCCAGAGCTGCGGAATCCCCATCCCTGGAAGCCTACCAACCTTAGCTTGTTATCTCTCTTATTAACTGAATCCACAGCGATTCATGTTTGATCCTGGAAATTGATTAAGTATTAGAAAGAAATTCTTTACTGTGAGGGTGATGAGGTATTGGAACAGATTGTCCAGAGCTGCGGAATCCCCATCCCTGGAAGCCTACCAACCTTAGCTTGTTATCTCTCTTATTAACTGAATCCACAGCGATTCATGTTTGATCCTGGAAATTGATTAAGTATTAGAAAGAAATTCTTTACTGTGAGGGTGATGAGGTATTGGAACAGATTGTCCAGAGCTGCGGAATCCCCATCCCTGGAAGCCTACCAACCTTAGCTTGTTATCTCTCTTATTAACTGAATCCACAGCGATTCATGTTTGATCCTGGAAATTGATTAAGTATTAGAAAGAAATTCTTTACTGTGAGGGTGATGAGGTATTGGAACAGATTGTCCAGAGCTGCGGAATCCCCATCCCTGGAAGCCTACCAACCTTAGCTTGTTATCTCTCTTATTAACTGAATCCACAGCGATTCATGTTTGATCCTGGAAATTGATTAAGTATTAGAAAGAAATTCTTTACTGTGAGGGTGATGAGGTATTGGAACAGATTGTCCAGAGCTGCGGAATCCCCATCCCTGGAAGCCTACCAACCTTAGCTTGTTATCTCTCTTTGTTTTGTTGCAACACTCATCTCTTATGCATGTATCTTAAAGGTGGAAGGTGTCCCTGCCTGTGGCAAGGGGATAGGAGCTACATGATCTTAAGGGCCCCTTCCAGCCTGAACCATTCTATGATACCAAAGAACAGCACATACTGTGCCACTTAATTAGGGCTATTCTACCCTTCTCTACCTCATGACAGTTCTTCAGCTAGAGAAGTTTTCCTTCCTTAGTAAAAGACCAGAGAAAGAGGAGACTGCATTGAGATAAGCCACAACTTCTATGTCAATTTCTTCACTGCTGTGAGAATTGAAGTTCTAGGTATCATTTTAGTATGTTTCTTATGCATGTATCTTAAAAGTTCTGCAAACATTTCAGTATTAACAGTACAAAGTTTCCTGTCTTACAGGCATTCTGTAATCACGCAGTTAATATTATAAAAAAGACACAAGATCATTTATTGCCTAATTGAAAACATTTCACGTACACATTCTTAACTGACCTTGGAGGGATTGAATGGCATCCCTAAATATGAAGAGCCTCTGAATCCACAGCGATTCATGTTTGATCCTGGAAAAGATTAAAACAATACTCAACTAACTTGTTTTGTTGCAACACTCATCATAAACCATAATTCTCTAATGAGAACAAGACCTGTTAGTTCAACACTATTCACAGTCTTAAGAGTGTGCATGTGTTTCGCAGTTCCCAACCTTAGCTTGTTATCTCTCTTATTAACAAAAAATTAAACAAAGAAAATCACAAGCAAACTTAACTTACTGCTGCAGTGACAAAACACAAAGCATTAGATTTTCATTTTTTTAACTTTGGTGGAAATACAGTTTGTATCACCACAGACTTGTCTTCTATGCTCACAAGAAAAAAAGAAGAAAAGGACTGCTCCCCTGGGAAAACGGCCAGAGTTAACATATTTTTTTATTCCTCTCTGGATTCCTGCCTGGTAATACCGTCTGTTCCCAAGCAGAACTGTTTCAAGATACTTCACAACATGTTCAAGGACAAACAATTCGCAGTTTTAAGCACATTGTAGCTATCAAACATTTCTGTCAGTGANGGATGGGAACTTGTTGGAACACATCCAGAGGAGGCCACTAAGTACACCAGAGGGCTGGAGCACCTCTCCTATAAGAAAAGGCTATGAGAGTTGGGATTTGTCAGCCTGGAAAAGAGAAGGCTTTGAGGTGACCTTTATGGCCTTCCAGTTCCTGAAGGGACCCTACAAGAAAGATAGAGACAGACTTTTTACAAGCGCATGTAGTGACAGGACAAGGGGGAATGGCTTCAAACTGAAAGAGGACAGGTTCAGATTAAGTATTAGAAAGAAATTCTTTACTGTGAGGGTGATGAGGTATTGGAACAGATTGTCCAGAGCTGCGGAATCCCCATCCCTGGAAGCCTACAAGGCCAAACTGGATAAGGTCCTGAGCAATCTGGTCTAGTGGAAGGTGTCCCTGCCTGTGGCAAGGGGATAGGAGCTACATGATCTTAAGGGCCCCTTCCAGCCTGAACCATTCTATGATACCAAAGAACAGCACATACTGTGCCACTTAATTAGGGCTATTCTACCCTTCTCTACCTCATGACAGTTCTTCAGCTAGAGAAGTTTTCCTTCCTTAGTAAAAGACCAGAGAAAGAGGAGACTGCATTGAGATAAGCCACAACTTCTATGTCAATTTCTTCACTGCTGTGAGAATTGAAGTTCTAGGTATCATTTTAGTATGTTTCTTATGCATGTATCTTAAAAGTTCTGCAAACATTTCAGTATTAACAGTACAAAGTTTCCTGTCTTACAGGCATTCTGTAATCACGCAGTTAATATTATAAAAAAGACACAAGATCATTTATTGCCTAATTGAAAACATTTCACGTACACATTCTTAACTGACCTTGGAGGGATTGAATGGCATCCCTAAATATGAAGAGCCTCTGAATCCACAGCGATTCATGTTTGATCCTGGAAAAGATTAAAACAATACTCAACTAACTTGTTTTGTTGCAACACTCATCATAAACCATAATTCTCTAATGAGAACAAGACCTGTTAGTTCAACACTATTCACAGTCTTAAGAGTGTGCATGTGTTTCGCAGTTCCCAACCTTAGCTTGTTATCTCTCTTATTAACAAAAAATTAAACAAAGAAAATCACAAGCAAACTTAACTTACTGCTGCAGTGACAAAACACAAAGCATTAGATTTTCATTTTTTTAACTTTGGTGGAAATACAGTTTGTATCACCACAGACTTGTCTTCTATGCTCACAAGAAAAAAAGAAGAAAAGGACTGCTCCCCTGGGAAAACGGCCAGAGTTAACATATTTTTTTATTCCTCTCTGGATTCCTGCCTGGTAATACCGTCTGTTCCCAAGCAGAACTGTTTCAAGATACTTCACAACATGTTCAAGGACAAACAATTCGCAGTTTTAAGCACATTGTAGCTATCAAACATTTCTGTCAGTGATTCAGTGTAATTTGTTTCAAATGTGTCATAATACCTGAGCATGTAGCACACAGAAGTGTGAACCATACACTGTCAAGAGTTAAGTACAGCTTTGCAGGGCTCAAACTTGCTTTTGCATGGCAAAACCTCAGTTGTTTATTGCTCAGTGTCTGAAAGTAAAAACCTAATGAATGCTACAGTTAAACGGCAGTTGGGTGTTCTTAAATCCTCCCCATGTTTTTTAAGTTATTCAGCTTTCAATCTAAAAATCCTCATGCATATTAGGGAAAATTGCACCAGAATAAATAAGAATAAATAGTTATAAAGCTGAAAGCTCTAAGTAACATCACTATGCAATATGGCCTACAAGCTCTGGTATAATTTAGCAGCGTAATACCTTCTACTTCTAAATATATTCTGTATGTATGCAAACTTTAAACTAGAAAGTTTTATTAGCCTAAGAATTTCAACTTGGCCTAAAGTATACAACTTTCTCTGCAAGACAAGTCTTTGGATCCAACTGACATGGAGCAAAACACCTGCAATTCTCCACTTCCTCCACAGTTAAGTCAAAAGTACTTTTAAACAGTTCTACACATGTAACGAAAGCAACTTCAGCCTGCTTAAAAGCTGCTGTGCCATAGCCAGATCCACAAAGAGGAAATAAAAAGAATATCTGTACTTGTAGACAAAAAAAACCCAACCTGATTTATTTTATTATAATCTAAACATTCTCAGCAGAGGATATTTGTCTGTTCACTTCCGGAGTCAAAAACTTGCATTTCATGTTGCATCAGCCTCTTGAAAGCACAAAAAATTACATGAGTCTTAAAGACTAATGTAAGGTCCTGAAGGACACCGCCCAAAAAAAAATCACAATTTCAAAAATGCAACAATGGGAATGAACCAGTGAGAGAAGACCTAGAGTTCCTGCCTAGTAATTCTCAGATTTCCTAGGCGACATTGTGGAAAAAAAAAAATAATCACCATTCACTTTCATTTTCAGTAAAAATGAATCTGCGTCTTAAGTACTTAAGCAAACTAGAACACTCACTTTGAAATGATACTAGTGTGGAAACCCTTCACCCAGAAAAGAGTTGCTATGCTACTAACACACAGCTGTTCCGGCCTGCTGCAAACGGAAACATGCTACAACCACGACAGCTCTGCAGCTGAACAGAACTTCAGCTGATAGTTGCTAGATGGAAGGATTCATCCCAGAAATATTGCTCCCCATCACTGGCCTTTTGGCGTGTAGCTTAAAATTCATTATCAAGGTAGAAATGACAGCATGAACCCCAAGTTTCATGCTACTAGTGTTTTGTATGCTGTTAGTGAGTCACTTTGATGGTCTTCTGAATTCACAGATAATATACAAATAGATTAAAACTAAAGTACATTAGTGAAATCATGATCTATTACTCCCTTTAGATGTTCAACTTGCACGTAGTATTTGAAAATCTTTTTTGTACTACTAAACTTCTACCAACTAGAAAACAGCATCTGCAATTGTAAAATGTTGGATTTTTGACTGTATTGCTATCAATTTAAAATCTATTTTTACTCTTTTTGTCAGTACTTCTGATCTCCCATTCTAAACTTCTCACACTGGCTCCTATGAAAAACAGAAGACCAGCATGTCCTTCAGGGCAAACTTCAGGGCAGACTTTGCAGGGAATTTTATCCTGTCCTCACATGCATTAATGTGCATGCAATAGACGCTTCCTAGATGTTTGGTATTACAAGTGAGTTGCTAAATCTCTAGTCACAATACATGAAGTAAAAAATAGAATACCGAGTTGATAAAGGAAGCATTAAAACAGGAAGTGAAAACAGCTTGTTTTTACCCACATGGCTCTAGAACACTGACGTTGTGTCTCAAAATGGTTTTTTAGCATCCTGTGAACATAAAAGTTCAAAATCAAATGGGAACCAAAGGAGCATTACAGGAAATTACTGTCTTTCAGTTTACGAAAGAAATTTTATAATGTGAAATATAATTTTCTGTGAAGTTGGTTTTACTATTTTATTGCAAAATACTTGTACTTCTTGTTTTATGTAATAGTTTAGTACCGCTAATCCAACCCTTTACCTTCCTGAAATAGAATTAAAAATGAAATACACCCAAATTCAAAGGATATGATCGCAGCTTATGTCTCTTGGGAAAAAACTGCTGGAGTGGCCAGTTCAGCTCCAGCGGAGTTTGCTGTGCATCAGTTCAACTGCAGCTATGAAACGGTACCACCTGCTGTTCACTTCCATCACTAACCTTACTCAGCCACTTTCTGCAGGAGCTTATGACAGAGCAAGAAGTAATAAATATTTCATAAACTGCTGTGTAACTACTGCAAGCTGAACAAAATACACCTGGAAAAACTTCTCTCATTTGACGACTAAAGAAAACCAAAAGATTTCATGCTTGAATCAAGAGCTGCAACTTTCATGTGAAGAAAGAGATCTAACTTATGTGTCCTTAAGCCAGAAAGTCCTTAAGAGATGTAAAAGAGCTTCAAGCAATGACCACAGACAACTTGTCCTAAGAGCTCTTTTTTTACAGACAGGGCATTTTTGTTATTTATATTTTATGATTTCTCTTGCATGGAAGGATTGATAAACTTTTACCACTACTTTTTCACATTCAGATTATCTTTGCATTCCTCTGGCTGCAAGGTTTCTCTCCTTTTGCTAAGCACAGGAATTTACATACTTTATTAAAATCTTATAATATATTAAAAAATCATAGCTTCAACATAGGCTGATTCAGTACATCCAGATAGAAGTAAGCGTAAGCTCTTCTCACTGAAATAGAGCTTGTAATTGTTCCTGTAAATCAAAGCACTGCAGTATGTCACTAAATGCAAAGTTGCATTCTCTAAAATGGAAGTCCATTATACATCCAGATAAATACTTCAAATGTAGCTACTAAAGAAAGTTATGCTGGAGGAAAATTTGTATTTTTGCTCAAGAAACTCATGATCAGAAAGCTCACATGCATCAATGATTTCAAAAAAGTCAATGTCATTTTACACTTTTTTTTCAGTACTGCCACATAAGAAGAAAGAATCATTAATACAAATCTAAATATAGACTTTGATAGAAGCAAGTTTTAAGTCTGTCATGTAGCATACTGGTTTTCAGTCTGTTATCCATGGGTCCTGGGGATTCAGATCAACAAATAAAATATGTTTCAGCGCTCCTTTTGGTTCCATTACCTAGTATAGCAAAGCTAGTGAAGCATCCAGCTGTCAAAAAGTACAATTTTCTTCCCTCTCCCTCAGTAGGCTGGCACTAGCACTCCCAATCAACACAGTTCACCAATGCAACACAAAGCTAACCTTCTGTTAGATAAATAAATGCATGTTTTTCTGCCACTTCAGCAAGCTCTCAAGCAGGGTCAAACAAATGCCACTGTTCCTATGGGGGAGGATGGGGGATGAATATGGCCAAGCATTATGCTTTCACTGGGTAATTTAGATTACTTGAGTACAAAGCCCTGGATTCACTCTCTTATAAAAGTGCTGAACTGGCTTTGAATGTGACTTGCAAGAAACTGGAATACATCTTCCTTAAATTGCTATGAGTTGCACTTTAGGTAGTTAAAATAAACTTGAAATTCTGTCAAGAAGCTGCACTATAAGAGAAAAACAGCAAAATACTGACATGATAAGGATCTTAAGAACAAGCAACTAGTTAAAAGAGGGTCTTTTGTCAACCCTTTTCCAATTTCACTAACACTTCAAAAATACATCTTAATCTAAAAATATATCATTTCTGGTAAGGCTTGAACACCCTCCTCAAAATGAAAAAAAAAAAGAAAAGTACTTTTTAAGATTTCAATTTCTTTCTAAAAGGAAACATAGTGAGGTCTTCTTGCAGTGAACACACAAACAAAAGCAAAACACATATTAGCTATGCACCCAAGCAAAGCATTTACTAAAAGAGAAGGAAAGGTAACAGTATCTATGCAAGATAGAGCCAAACTATTTAGCGTGAGTTACAGAAGACAGGGACCCTTTGAACAAGCAGAAGGCAGCAGTAAGTTGAAGCATTCAGCTAAAAATGTGTTTCTGTGTGAGGGTCAGTTTGCACATGTGACATGCCACTCCCTCGGAATTAGAACTGGTATTGAGCCAGTCTCTGGAAGACTTGAGGTAAAATTATGGTACCTAAAGGACATTATTTGTTTGAATCATAGCTGCAATAAACCCACAGAAGAATACAGTCCATCCTGACAGACCTTTATCTTCAGCTTCCTTAAGTGTGTTTTGATTAGGCTGACAGACCATTTATTTGCTTTCTTACTCAGCAGATCAAGATCTCACCACTTAATTATCAGCGAACTTTAGTTTCACATAAAATTTCAAAGGCTACAAACCTCTGAAGTGAAGCTATCATTAGCCATCAGATATATTACATCTACCACTAAAGAAGATATCTAAGATAGTGCTCTAAACCATCAAATTCTGAATTTTCTAGAAGGTTCTGCAAAACTGCTGTGGTGGGTTGACTCCAACCAGCAGCTGAGGCAAGAAAACAGAGACGGAGAGAAGACTCACAGAGTGAGATAGAGACAGTTTGATAGGCGAAGCCAAAGTTGTGGGCACACAGCAAAGCAAAGTGGGAATTAATTTACTACATCCCATCAGCCAGGCACATGTATAGCCACTTCCCAGAAAGCAGGGCCTCAGCAGGTGTAAGGGTTACTCAGGAAGACAAATGCCAGAGCGACAAACATTTCCCCCTTTCTCCCTCTTTTCCCAAAAGCTTTTATTGCTGAAAATTGTGTCAGATGGTGTGGAGTGTCCCTCCAGTCAGTCCTGAGGTTAGCCTCGGTCAGCTGTCCTGGCTGATGTATCTGCCATGGGAAAAGGAGTGCAGAGGAGGCAAAAAGAGCCAGCCTTGACTGGCACTGCTCAGCAATAGCTGAAAGACTGGTGGTTACCAACACTCTTTCAGTACCAGGCTCAAAACATAGCAGCTTAGAGGCTACTATGAAAAAAAAAGGAATTCTATCTCAGACAGTACACCTACTATAACAGTTTTTGATAAAAATAAACAGATACTAAGTTTGCAAAGCATCAACTGTTCTGTGTCCTATCTGCTGGAAAAAAAGACTGTAAGGTAGCAGTAGTTCTCAAAATAATTTGAATTTACCACCTTAAAAAAATGCTTTAAATAAAAATCAAGTTAAGTGCTGTGGATACAGGAACCTTTGGAGGGATAAACATGAAGAGCAGAGAAATTCATTTTTCTAATAAGAATTTCAGGAATTCTCTTTTTGACTGCTACTGAATTTTAGAAATTCAAACACTGATGCAATCAAGAACAAACCCCAAGATTCTGTAGAAACATATTCCCATTTAAAATGTAGCTTTTAAATTGGTCTTCAGTCCCAGACCGAAACTTAGTGAAGACTTTTATCAAGTACTATAGAGCTACTTTAGATTTGCGGAATTCATCATTATATTTTTCATCATTGTATATAGTATTTTAATTTAAATGTTTCAAAGCCAATATTCCACAGAAAGAGAGATTTATTAGAATGCATGGAAAAAAATGCTGCAATAGCATGTTTCTTTAGAAGTAAAATGTTGTGATTTCTTGGTCTTGTTTTGTTTTTTTTTTTAACCTAGACAGATTCCAGCCCATCAAGCTAGCAATCACCTCTTTAACTGGAGATGCACGAGCACTTTGAAACCAAAAACTTCAGTGCTGTAGCCTACCACAGTTTAGTTACTCCTTCACAGAGACCAAAAGAGGGAGCAGGAGCTCTGCTGCTGGGAGGCTGCCAATTAACAAGCATTGCACCCACCCAGGATTAAAAAACAGAGAGCCAACACATTTTACTGAAAGAAGACATTACAGGTGTGTAGGAGTTTCCTTCTTCACATTTAGTCACCCAATTTCCAACCTGCTGCTATCAGCATCATTTACATCTTGCACTTTCTATCGTCCAACAGAAAAAGCAAAAATGAAATACAAATAACACTGAAGTTTTAGCAGTCAAGCGACCAGATAAGAGCAGTGTTATTACCAAAAGCATAAGAAGAACAAGAGTTATTACAGTGTGATACAAAAATGCAAGACTGAAAGGAAGCTTGTTCTTCTAGTAAAAAGAAGAAAGCACAGAGTGCACTGCCAAAAGTGCGCTCCCCAAAACTCCTCTCAGTTTTATAAGGGAATGATAGCTAGAAGAAGAAGGAGCACACCTCTGCTGAACTGTCAGCCTCCACATCTGCATGCTGAGATTTTGACTGCCCTCTCTAGGAGGCTCTAGACAATGGCAATATTCTGAACTCTGGCCGTGTAGAAACCCCCAGAGAACTACCGCACACTATCAAAGACAAACAAACAGAAATGCCTGTTCTAATCTCTCTTCTTACAAACTTCCCTGTTCTTTTGGAGTGAAGTCCTGAAGACTGGGATAAAAGTCACAAAGTGTGCAACTCCTAAAAACAAAGCATGTACCCAGTGGAAAGATTTTTTAACAGTAAGGCACAGGAACCTTTTAATTGTTAAAAAACTTTGTAGGAATAATTATGTAATCCAAATTTTCAAGACTCAATCCTGGAATACAACACAAGAAAAAAGAAATCTATTAGAACTAATTTCTGTCATGGATCTGATGGTTTCTAAATCTCCAGAGTAAGAAAAAGGATGTTTTTATTACTGTAAAAATAAAGCATCAGCAGTCCTGACTTCCATATGCTTACTTCATAAAACTGATTTTAGAGACCTAATTTGTAGTATATATAATTAGACTAGATAACATAAAGAAAACACACAATTTTCTTTCTACATCCATCCAAAGTGCATGTTCACGATTTTACAGACAGGCACCTGGAATTGCCTTTCCTCTAGAGACCATCAGCCTGGAGCTATGACCAGCATTTAACATGCCAGCACCTTCTGCCATAACGCAGCAGTGCCCCGCCCACATCTCCCTCCCTCCTTCCCACCCCTTCTACTGCTACGAGCCATTCTCCCGGGCTGCCACAGAAAAAACTGCCAACACCAACTAGCCTACAGGAACAGCACTGCCCTAACTTCTGTCAAGTCACCAGGAAAGGGACATTTCCTGTGTGTTCCCTCACCAGCTTGAATCTGCTGTGCAATCTGAGGAAAGCTGGGATTCAGCAGCAGCATTATTCCTTCTCAAAACCTTGGGTGAGTTCAACCTTCACAGATCTAAGGAACAGATCTTTCTTTCTCAAGCAGGGACTTGTTTATCCTTTTTGATTCTCACCCTTACACCTCCAATTCTCCAAAAGCTGTTGTAAATAACCACACCTGAGATCAGAGCTCCTGGCATTGGAGTGGAAATTAATATAATCCTAGTATTAATAGTACTCCTATTAGACTTGTCATAATTTCACAACATATGCATTTCTTTTAGAACCAGGTGAAACATTCCTCTGAGATGCCTAAAGGCACAACTTTATTATACTATTTTAAACTGGCTTATCTTGAAATTAATTTCTGCTTTTTCTAGCTTTATTACTTGCGAGGGAGCTATTTCCAAGATCCTCTCAACATCACTACCTGAAATTATCAGGACAGCACTTCAGGAAAGTCAACCTTGTATTTTATAAAAACAAGAGCCATCCACTATTCCCCCAGTAAAAAGCAAAAGTAAAGATGTTAATATCAATAAAAAAACTAAAAACTCACTCACTGTCTTCTGTGGGAAGGACCTGCAGGGAATAAATCCATTCTATTATATCATCTTTGTTCACCACATCTAAGGAATCCAACATATCCAGACCAGAGAGTGCGAAAAATGCAATTGTCAACCTAAAAGAAAAAGATAAGACTTACACTTCCCACCATACATATCATGGGGAAATTAACAAACGGTTGCAGCAACAATACCTCTATGAATTCTCAGCCTTTGGCAGTGGTGCAACACACAGCCTAGCTCAGAGTACATGAAAGTAATCTACTGGACAAAATAATGTTCTTTGTACTGAAAACATTTCTCTGTCTCAACAAGGTTTTTCATATAAGCTGCCCCTCCTTTTACATAACAATGATATGTCAATTCAAAATTTACCTAAGGGCCTGCTTGCCTGAAAAAAAAAAATCCAACAAAACAACCCACTACAAAGTAAACTAGGTTATGGTATTAACATATGGAGCACTAGTTCTCTGTGAACAATTCTTACACAAACAATCCCCTAAACATGCGTTAGGTGCATATGCAAGGTAACCCTTAACTACAGTAAGCTGCCTCTCATTGTGTCCCAAACCCAATTTTGGATGCTTAGATGTCAGGGTCAAACAGCAAAGCCTATTTTGTAAGCAAACAGTGTATAAACAGGCATATAGGATGAATTAACATCTAGAGGTACTTATTTCTGGTCCTTGGGTGTAAAGCAGCCTAGATGACTACCTTACTTAAACATTTAAAATTAAGCATGTCACATTCTAGTCTCCAACAGAGGAGTGGAGTAGCTAGCATGCTGAATGTCCTTCTTTCCTACAATTAGTTTCCTTTCATGAATTTCCTATCATACCTGCAAACTAACACCTTCTTTGCCGGGTTTGTTTTAACTTAAACTATTGCAGCCACCCATGGCATGGCCCTCCAACAGTGCATTACTCACTCTGACAGAGCACCTAAGCAACTGCACTGGGTTAGGAACTTGGGGAAACTTGCTATGAGAGAAAATGCTCATGTAATGGTACCTTGCATGCTCTGACTCAGACTAAAATTAGCTGGATGTATATTTTGCCACCCACACTTGTCTGCTGATCTTTCTAGAAATTCTTGTTCTCCTTACACCAGATAAGATGATGGATTGTGAAACAACTGCTACACATGCAGAAACTACAATTCAGCGTGCCACGGAAAACCAACAGTTAATACCAGCTTTCCTTAGGAGATTAAGCTGTAATTTGTATTTACCTCACAAACTGGCGAGCCACCTTGGCCACCAGTAGCTGGCACCTCTGAAGAGACAGATGCAGACAGAAGCCTCCAGAGCCACTTAATTTCTGCATGAGGTTCTGCATCAGAACGACTAGCAGTAAGACCATGGAAAAAATGGTGATGTGATTCAGCCCAAAGCACACATCCAAAAGAATTATTCTAATTAAAACACAGCAGCCAAATGACAATGCAGCAGATGCTAATCACAATAAAGTGGCACAACCTCCTAGGGTGACATTCCTACCAGTGGGCTGGTAAAATATGTACCTTTACTATGATTATTTCAAATAATTATTTGAGTAGAGAAAGCCAAAAAAGCATGCTGCACACTGAAGTATTTCTATATAGAACAAGAGCAAATTTTAACCCTTCTGATGACTAAGATGACTAAGATGACTAAGAAATTGTCTTTCAAAGTGCAAAATTAACACTTCAAAGCTTATATCCACTTTTACCATCAACCAGATCTCTGTTTAACCCAAAATCTGACTCTGGATAATAAATACATAATTTTTTAAAAAATCACTACTTTTATTGAAAAAGCCTCAAGGAATTTACTGTTCAGCTACAATAACCTAGTTCTTTGAAACATTGCCTGCATGTTCTGATATTCACAAATGCTGACAGTCTTTTACTAGAACTATTTAAAATACATTTTCACTCTATTTTACCCAGCTAAGTTACATCCAGTGAGGCACAAACAACATGCCAACATCAGCACTAGAAAATGCTGCAAAGTAGCTCCAAAACCACAAGGCGATACATACAATGCAGACAGTAAATCTCATCTACAGTTAAAAATGCGTATGTCAGATATATGAATTTAAAAAGCGGTTTTACATATAGTTAGGGTTCAGTTCACTTATTCAGAGTTGACTGTCTGTCTCCAGCACTACTAAGGACCAGCCTGTAGTGTGTTGGAATTTATGTACAGTGGGCAAGAACATCTGGCACCACGGGTCATACAGAGGCTGCAATGCAGCATTTAGGCACTGCATCCTTACTTCGTATGCTACCCTGCCTCACAGAAAATTAACAGACATATGTCCTAACAAAAACAACTCTTAGCAGCACCTTAGGTGACATATGCCAAGAAGTGTAAAAACTTCATCTACAGCCACTTCCACACAGAACGGCCAACACAACACTTCTGATGGCAGATTCAGACCCCTTCATCTTCAAGTGTGGACAAGGACTACAGTTTCACAGAAAAAATCAGAAAGCATTTGAAGTGACAAATTTGAGAAACTGATTAAGTGTGCTACAAAGAGCACCACGAAGGACCGAATCTTAAAGACTTCAGAGACCAGCAGAGTTGCATTCTCCTGCAAAACCTCAGTGCTGACGCTCATTATGTATGAAACACTATCAATCAGAATGCTTAAAACTACTCTTGCTGCAACTACTGTTGCATGCAATAACTACAGATAAAAATAATTACAAAGGCTTTGAGCCAAGCAGTTGAGTAGAGAACATGAAATGAATTCTCTTTATTCTCCATTAATGTTTGACAATCTACAGCGTAAGTCGGAAGGCACCAGACCAGTAAGGAAAATCTCACTCTCTACCCCCTTGTCTGGTGACAACAAATACGGTTTTCTACTGCAGTGCAGTGAAAAAAAAAACCTGACAAATGACTTTGTTTATTTATTTAACAAATCTTTCTTTGATTTAGTTGAGTTTCCCCATCTAACTCACAATCTAACCACTCCAATTCAGGAACAGGGGAAATAAGAATAAAAGGGTAACAGCATTTCTTTCTGCAGCTGTATCAGCTCCAGAGGTCTGCTGAAGGTTTGCTGAACTCTGTGACCTTGAACTTGGCAAAAAGGCAAACTTAATACCCTTTAGGTCAAACTAGAGATGATGCATTTATGGTTCGATCCCCCATTTAGAATTGTCTTGCGCACAGACAGGTGCACATCCCTGCAGAACATGTCCAGGTTGCCAAGGGCCTCTGGAAATCACTGGTCCCATCTTCTGCAGAACACAGGGCCTCAGAGGAGATGATCCAGGACCCTGACAAGCCATGTCCTCAAAGGTAACTCCATCACTTCAACAGGCAAGCTTTTCATGGTTAACTGTTCTAACGCTGAAAAACATTTTTCCTACAGCCACACAATTCTCCCCAAAGTACCTCATTCCCACAGCCTCCTGCCCGTCACTGTGGTCCCTTGCAAAGAGTACACCTCCATCTTTCTTCCGTTAGTGAGAAGTAAGTAGCTTCTCACTAATGGAAGACTGTGATTAGATCCCTCATCCTCTAGGCTGAAGGCATCCCATTTCTTTAGCTATTTTCAGATGTCAGTAGGGCTAAGGTTAGCTATTTGTGTTATCACTCTAATACATTTGCACGCTGTTGTCATTTTAAGGCCTATAAACAGTTGAGCATAGGATGCCTAGACTTCCTCTTGCTGACACCTAAAATAAATGAGAAAGTAGACTGAAACACCAGCTAATTTTTAATGAATAAATGATTTACAGCTCTGCCATCAAAATTTCACAAAATTACAGAATAGCTGGGGTTGGAAAGGACCTCTGGAGATCATCTAGCACAACCCCCCTTTCCTAATACAGGTTCACCCACAGCAGTTTGCACAGGATCATGTTCAGGCAGGTTTAGAACATCTCCAGGGAAGAAAATTCCATAGCCCCTCTGGGCAATCTGTTTCAGTGATCAGTGACCCCCAATGTGAGGAAGTTTTTTTCTCATACTGAGATGAGCCTTCTTGTGTTTGTATCTGCTGCCCTTTGCGCTGTCACAGGAACCACTTAAAGAGTCTGGCCCCATCCTCTTGCCACCTACCCTTTAACATACTTGAATGCATTGGTAAGATCCTCTCTCAGACATCTCTTCTTGAGGCCAAACAGGCCCAGCTCCCTCAACCTTTCCTCACAGGACAGATGCTTCAGTCCCTTAACCATCTTTGAAGCCCTCTGCTGGCCCCTCTCCAGTAGTTCCATTTCTAACTTTCCTTTTCAATATAAAGTTGTGTTATTCCACACGCAGCTCAGTACTATCTGTAGTAGTCCTCACATCTTTATGCCAAGTGTTTGTGCCCGCAACTGAAATAAAGCAGGATGACCTGACCAAAGCCACTGAGCATTCCTCATAGCATGACCTGCAGGACATTACAAAGTGGAAAGAATCTTACTATTTTATTGGCTGAATAAGATTATCAAATTATCTACGTGTCTCCAACATTTTATCAAGTGGAGCTTGATAATCACATTACTGGTCTTCTTACACCTCAGATGTAACTAACTATCTTAGGTGAAGACTTGAAGAGGATCAAATAAGTACATTCTGAAGCCATGAGAGGAACAAACGTCCCTCTAATTCAAAGTGAGGAACATACTTCACTAGTATTTTTTTTTATACTAGGTAATGAAGACTTAAAAATATTCGTTATATGAACAAGAGTCTTCTGCGTGCTGAAGTGAAGCTTAAGTGATTTATTTTAAAATGGCTTCCAGAGTGGATAAAGAGAGTGAAGCACCGGATTTAAAACAGATTAGAAGGATCAACAAGTCTTCCCTCGTGAATATCAAGCAGTTTACGCGAGCAGTGACTACACCCCTACATTAACACATATTTTTTGGAGCCGTCCGCTGGTGGGCAGATTTATAGGGACCCGCTTCCTTCCGGCCGCGGGGCGCTGCTCCCTGCCCCCGGCCGCGGGAGGCGGCAGCGCTCCTGGAGGGGCTTCCCGTCACCACGACCGCCCGNCCTCCCTCCCGCCGCGCGGCCCGCCGGAGGAGCCCGGCCCGCTGCTACCTGCTGGTCTCCAGGGACGAGTAGCGCTCGGGCAGGATCTGGAGGCACCGCTGGAAGAAGCGCACGTGCCGCTCCCGCAGGAAGTCCAGCCGCTCCGGCTCCCCCGAGCACGGCGCGACCGCCGCCGCCATCTCCATCTCGCCGCTGCTGCCCGCGCCCGGCGCGCCCGGATCGCGTCACCCGCGGCGCCCGCCCCGGGGCGGGGAAAGGGAAGGGGAAGGAGCGGGGAAAGGAGCGGGAAAGGCAAGGGGGAAAGGGAAGGGCCCCTCAGTTCACTGCGGCGGCGGGCAGGGTGGCGACAGCGCGCTTAAGGGGCCACCACAACCAGCTGCGGGGAAAACGCGCTTTTAATGCCAAGGGACATCACAGCCGGCCGGTCTGACAGCCGGCGTGTCAAACCCGACACTCGCGAAATACAGAGGTAATACACGTCATGGGTCAAGCAACTCTGTGCCGGCTCCCGGGAAGTGCTGGCTGCTGCTTCGTCCTGCGACAGGGACAGGCTGGTGCGCGGCTACATCCCTCCTCTCCAGGCTGGGACAGCTCTGGCAACAAAACAAAAAGGCATGAAGTATACAAGTGCACTTGTGTCGTGCTGCATTTCCATCGGTCCCCTCCTCACCTCTCAGGAACGCCCAGCTGCGGTTCTGCAGCTGCTGGTGCCGTCTCTTGCCTACGTTCTTCCCAGCCCTTGGTCGATCTGTTCAACCTGGATCGGTCTCTGCTGACCCGAACCTCGACCTCAGAGTGAAACAAACAACCAAAACTAATAAGTCTTTTTCGTTCATCACAAAAGCAGTTCCATTACGCTCACTGGGTCTTCATCGTAGAAGCAGGTGCAGAGTAAACACAGCATAGCTGGCTAGCCAGAAAGAAGAGACACTTCCCTCCACACCACCAGAGGAAACAGGAGAAGGGTGAAAACTAAGGGTGGCAACAGTTGCTTGCTGTCATTAAATTTTAGTAATTTAAAAGGTTAAACTCTCGTAAAACCCAGTGTATGTAAAATGCTTCTGGGAGCCAGCCTACTTATTTAACCAATGGTAGAAAACAATCTGAAAAAAAAAAGCCAACACCCATATTGCAGCTCGCTTTTATGACCTGTAGGCCTTACCCTGTGAAATACTGCCATGAGATACATAAATTCTCAGGATTTTTTCCCTTTTTTTAAACACTGGAACAACTATGCCTGCTGCAATTTTGTCTCCTGATAACATGACTTTTATTTTATGAACTACTTAGATAATTTAAAAAAATTGCTTTGTAGATCAATGATCAATGAAAAAAAAGTCTGCTTAAATCACCAAGCTGCACACATCTCCAGTTAGAACAAACAAAAAGTTACCTTCTCTCTTAACTTTGCCAATCTTTTTTCTTCTTGTTCCTCTATCTCTTTAGCGTGTTTCTGTAAAACCCTTAGCTCTAGTTTATGTAGATCCTGAAACATAATGAGTGCAAAAGCAAACTTCTCTTTGGAAGTAAAACAAATTATATAAAAATACGCACACAACCTTTTCACAGCTTTTTTTTGTTGTTTTGAAATTATCTTAATAGTAAAGAATAAAGTTTCACTAGGTAGCTACATGCAATAGCTTGTCCTGCACAAACACATTGTAGTTACATGGCTTGAAAAAACCTCCTAGTTGTTTAAACTGTTTATAAAACTTTAGTGTGAATATTGACAATAATATCAGTTCTCCAGTAACTGCATTTACATTGATATGGGATCTGACTTTACCTAACAGGTACTGAAACCCGCAGATATTCAAACAACTCTTTCTATCTCCTATCTGAATACAACACTCAGGTCCTCTGACATCTTCTTAGGCAACACAGTGCAAGCAGTTTTTCCCAAGTAAATTATTTACTGAAGAAATAAAACCACTTCTATATGGATAAGGAAATACGAGCTTGAGTAATCCTGTAGAATTTAGATATTGAAGAAAATGAGCATCTTTGTTTAAAATCAAGTTTCATACTGTTTGTCTGCAATAGATGCTGTTATTTGTATCAATAATGGATTTACATGAATGAAATTTGGATTTTAGAACCTGTTCAACTGATTATATTGTAGGAGGAAGTCACAAATTTAAAACGACATGCAAAAATGGATATGAAATTACGCACATGCTCTTGAAACTTCTTGTTCATTCTTGAAATTTCTTGTGCAGCAATTTTCTTCCTTTCCTCCTTTTCAGTTTCCTCTCTCTTCTCATTTTCAAGCTTTTCAAGTTCCTCCTTTACTTTTTTTTGCAAAGCATTCCTTTCCAACAGTAACTTCACATGGCTTTCGCGCTCTTGTTGTTGCTTTTTCTCTTTCTCTTCTAGTTTTAGTTGTGATGCTTGATCCATTGCAAATGCTACTACTTGCTGTTTCTTCCAGACTTCAACTGCTGCCTGTTTTCTTTTTCCTCCTTCTTCTGCTTTTTGCTTCTGAGCTTCTTCACGCTGTAGCCATCTTTCCTTGAGCATTTTTTCTGATTTCTCTTTCTCCTTCAGGTTTCTTTCCTTATCTTGCTGCTGCTTTTCTTTCCACTTTTTAATTGACTACAAGAGACCATAGGGAAAAAATCCAAGGTTTTCATGAAAATTTTACACATTTGCATTGATTCAGTCTGATGAAGACTTATGTTCCAAGGACACAAAGTACACATAGGAATTAAAAGTCTGTTGAAGGCAAAACTTAAAGCCAAGAAGTACCTGTATCTGTTTTCTCACTTTATTTTTTCTATTTTATGGATCATACAAGCAGGTTTAACAGATGTCTGCTAAAACTGTTTCAGTTATGGCAATCATAATAACCTTGGGTAGTTATGAATGTTGATGTAATATGCTTTTTTTAATGCAAATATATTTCAGTTCTTACTTTTTTCCCAATTAACCCACTGTTTTATAGTAGTTATGTCAGTATATCTTATGTCAGTATCTGTAGAACTACTTGGATAGTTCTTGAGGGAATCATAATTCAGTATGTCAGTCTGTCATAGGTGTATTGCTTATAGGTGGGACAGACATTCTTAGCGACAAATGTAACAGGAAGACAGGATCACTTACTGCTCGGGGCTTGGCACCTAACCTGTGAGATCACTGACATCGAAAACATTTATAATATACTTTGGCAATTCACATCCCACTTCTCTGTGTTGTTAGCTCTATGCTTGTTTGCAATTACTTATTAAAGACCAATACTTTGGCAAGTTGGGGATGCTAAAGACCTCAGTTATATACCATCAACTGTAAAAGAAATCTGCCTAGCACTACTACCAGAGAGGCAGATACAAAAATAAGACAGTATGCATTTTAAAAATAAGTCCTTTTTCTTAAATCTCCAAAAGCCCTAGAGGGGTTATTTTACCTCTTTCTTTCTTTCATGTAAAATTACAAATTCTTGATACCATTTGTCATGCTGTTCTATATCTTCTTTTGTTCTTCCACTGAGATACTCAAGGGCTTCATCCATGTAAGACAGCCTTCCTCTGTATTTTGTCCGTATCTTCAGAAAATTTTGATGATCATAATCATCCCAGCCTCCTTGCCGCCCTCCTGTTCGCTGAAGAAATTTTTCAAACTCTATTACTTCTTCAGGTAGATGATTTTCCAGTGTTTTATCAACTGTGACCCTGGCTGAAGGTAATTTCAAAACTTTTTCTGCTGTTGAGCTCCCTAATACCCACAGTTCCACTTTTCTCTCAAAGAGACTGAGCTCATTAATGGCAGCTTTTTCCTCTTTCAAAAGCTGTTGATATCTGAAAAGAGACAAACACTGAAATGTAAGGAAAAAAAAACAAACAGTATTCATTGTCCATTCACCAAAAATGAATTTTGGAATTGTTCAATGCCACACAAAAGCTATTCTTCAAAGATTAAGAACTGAAGTGGTAACAGCACAGTTGTAATGATCCGATAATAAAGCACTACACAATGAGAATTAAGTTACCCTTTTACCGAAAGAACGAACGCATTTATGGCATGCGTACAATTAACTCAATCCCCTCCTGACACCAGTGGAGAGAAAAGGAAACCCCCCAAACCCGCTTAGACAACATAACAGCAACAACAAAACCCCCACAACCGAATCTCTTTTACAGCCTTTCCCTAAAAAGCCTATTCATACGCAAATCGTTGTTACATTGGAATGCTGCAATAGCTGTATAAACAGCCTCTCTAAAAGGCAGCTTACCAAGATTCTAACGCTGATAGCTTGTGCTTTGATTTACATACCGCGGGGATCACTACCAAAAGAGTAAATCATAAGAACAGTTTGCTAGATTAAAGCAAAGTTTTCATTGTGTCTTATGAAAGCACTTTTTCTAGTAGCTGAAGCATGGATAAACATACATTTGCCTCTGCTCCTCTTTAAAAGCATTGATTGCATTTTCAATTTCTTCCATCATTTCCCTGATCTTGTCAACAACTAAAAAAGGAAAAGAAGAAAAAAGTAGGTAACTTAAGAAGTCTGCAGTATTTATCAGCACTATCCAGAAATGCAGGACTTGTGGACACTTTCAGGACACATATTTCAGTGTACAAAAAAGTATGCATTTCCATCTCACACAGCCTTAAAAGACAAACTCTTACTTATTCAAAAGGTGTGTTTATGAAGTGACTTAGCTAACTGGATGCAAATCCCAGTATAAATGTTTATTTCCATTAAAGAAGTCTCATCTTGACTAAGCTTCAACTGATTCCCAGAATAAGACAGCCTTATCCTAGAGTTCCACATTTGTTTTTTTCTAACAATGCAGTTAGTGACTTAAGCACACTCAGCTCTGGTTTATACCAGACTGTAGCAATCCTATTTAACCTGCAGGCCACTGCTTTTACAAAGCTGACAAAGAAACATCAAAGTAAGACTTCGTCCTGTACTGTCAGCATGCTGTAGTCCTGACTTTAAGACAGCAATACTGCTGTCCAGAGAAGATCTATTTTGCAGTGGTAGAAAATCCATCCATTAGATTACGTTATGTTATTAGATTAGAGTATGTTTTAAATCAGCACAATATCTCTGTGGACACACTGAATGTGTAGTTTAACTAACCTGTATTTTATTACAGTTATATAACCTAAACCTCTTATTTCAGCTTTCGTGCCTTGTTAGCTTAGTATCTTCACTGACAGTTTAAGAAGATAATGATTTCTTTAATAGATAAAACACTGAATAAATGAAATGGGATGCATTTTATCTAGCATCAGCAAGCCCTCAGCTAGTAGGAGGGCCTCTACCTGAGCTCTGCAAAAGGTAGTAGAAACCACATGAGAATGGTTCTTTCAGAGACTATTTCCCTAAAGTTTTAAAACATCCAAACTGAACAAACTGCTGGAGCATTTTCTATAGAATATTCCAATTTACATTTCAAACCATGTGGTGGCTAGAAATGAGTGCTCTGTAGAACCTGCCCTGTGACCTAAAGACTGGACAAAGGGAGTTCGGTAGTAGAATACCAACTTTGTTTTACATAAGGCAAATGTTACAGATAGGAAATCTGGCTTTCAATAGCCTCAAGGAACAAACACACACCACTTGTAAGACCAAGTAAGTTTCTGTTTACACACAGAACTGCACAATCTTTCACCATTTCTTAGGTTTCTGCCATTTCTAGGTTTAGTCTTCCCTTTCCAGATTCCTGCAAAATCATAAAGACTGGAGGAGTGTCTCCAAGGGTCAGCTGGAAAGACAACTATGCAAGAAATCTGTCTGTAAAGGAAAATGGTTTCAAATCTGTCATCATGACTTACACTCTGGTGTAGGCTTCACATCTTTTAATTGTTGCTGAAGTCTCTTCACACTGTTTTGTATTTTTAATAGCTGCTGCAGGATTTTAGCTTCTGTTAAACAAAAAAAGGTGCTGATAATTCTAACAGTTTCTTTTGCATTAAATTCAATACAAGAACAAGAGCAATGAAGTGTCCAAAATAAACCGGGGGTTTGATCTAAGCAGGGACACAAATTCTGTTTGATGATAAGAAACTGCCATAATACTAAACACTTTAACTGGTAACTGCATGTAGCTGAGCATGCAGTTATCAGTTAAAATGCTTAGCACTTTAAAGGGGAGATTCCTAAAGGGGAGCTTGGAGAATATTGCCTATGCAGGTGATAGCTTCTAGGGTTTTGAGGCAAACTTTGACTTAGGCTTCAAAACATCCATTTATGAAGACAAAACAAACTTTGAAAGTGAATGTACTACTTCAACAAGATTCATTTATTTCTTGTGTTAAATAGAGAAGAATCAATGTTTTCATGTCCTCCAAGCACGTGTGCACTTCTTTGCATGTTACCACTTGGCTCCTCATGAGTCCATAAATACAGTACTGAAGAGGATGAAGTTCTGGATACATCTTAGATACTAAGGAGTTGTATCTTCTATCCTAAAAGATTTGGGTTAAGGAAGGTATAAAGGAAGGTACACATTCCTGCTGAGACCACAGAAAATCTAAAAGCACACAGATCATGCTGAAAGACCTGAACACAGTAAATGGGAACTGGGGGGAGGTGTTGTACACTTTTGTATCTTTTAGGATATACTCCTTCACATCTGACATGTAGTGCCTTAGACCGCACATCACTGTCCTCTTTATTATCTCATAGCATCATCTCCATCCATATTCCATCCTCCCTTCTTACTAATGGAAAAAATTCTGAACTTACTAGCTTAGTCATTCCTCAGAAACATTTATATTTCTTAAGGACTGCAAGGTGTAAAGGATATTCTAAGTTTCCTTAAATAAAAAAACGTACATCAGAACACATGCAAATTTGTAAGATAAGGATACTTTTAATTGTTTCTACATTCCTTTCCTTTCTTCAACTTACTTTGATCTATATCAGATGGCATAGCATGATTTATGTGATTACTTTTGAAAGCATTCCAGTACTGTAAGTAAAGCGAGTAACTTTTTTCTTGAGTTACATTACAGTCTGTAAGTGGAACAGATACTGTAGGACAGACTGTGTACCATCTCACAGCACTATTTGAATTAGGAATATTCACTTCCCAAAACCTCAAAAACTGCAAACACAGAACAGTTTAAAAGTATATTTAAAGGCAGCAATCAGTATGTAAATGTTGAGGTAAAAATAATTTTATTGTACCTTAGCCGGACTACATAAGATTTTGCAATATACACCCAAAATAGATTCCAAGTTTCTTTAACAGTGCCTTTCCACCACAGTCATTTTACATTGAAGATTAAAAGAAAACAGTTAATAACATAGGCGGCCCAAAATGTTTATGCTCCTGGATTTTGCAAGTGAATTGTGTGTTTATAAGCACATGGCGAAATACTACACTTCTTAGTATCTATCTTCCACCTAAACTCATCTCTCTGTACTACTGATTTTTAAACCATTTACAAAAACAACACTATATAAAGAAAAAAAAACACCGAACAAGCCCAAATAAAACCCCACTTACTTTCCGTTTTCCTGCTGACAGTCATGCTGTGTTCCAGTTCCTCTAGTAATCTGTATTCTGCCCTGGAATCACTCTTCCTATTATAAAGGTGTCCATTTCTGTCTTTTTCTATATTTGCAAGCCTAGGAAGAAAGGGTGCCACACTGAGTAAGGCACAAACACTTAGCAAAGCCCCAAGATTTTCCAAGGTTAGTGTGCAGCCAAGGCTGTGTTAACAGGAATGTCTTAGATTTTATACAAATCCATGGTTTGTTCCTCCAACTGTTTTCAAAGAAGATCTTTCTGGAGCTGTAACACTACACACTACAGTAACTCAAGCACTTGAACAAGAGAAAGAAATTTAGCAAGGAAATCACCTCACTGGCAAGAGGTGGGTTACACACTGAAATTTTATGTGCATGCTTGTTCTCTGGAAGCCTATGAGAATTTTCCCTGGAAAGCGCAGGCATACAGGCTGTATTAATGCAGTGGTACACCTAGATGGAGCCCCAGCACAGACAACACTACAGAGGGACGCTGAGCCACGGTTAAATGGCACGCCTCATTTCAAGCTGCTTGACAACATTTACATTACCCAGCAGTCAAATTTTGAGCCACAAGCCAGGATCCAGGGTAATCAAGGTGAACTCGATTCAGTCACATAGTGTAAAACACTGCTGTTTTAAGATTTAAGTGCCCTGTTTAATCAGGATTCAAAACGGCAAACCTCTCCTTCAGTCAGATGGTTACATTAGCTATTCCCCACAAAGCTCACCTGTTCGAGAAGAGATCTCTCTGTTCTTTCAGATGCCAGTGTAGTTGTAATCAGCACTTGGTCAAGACGTGGGGAAACAGATTTAAATCACTTCTGTGCCTCAGCTGTCTTGAACCCTTGTTTTCCAAAACAGTGGCCTTAGATGAAGTCTTTCAATATTCTGCTACTGCAACTCCCCTTTTGTCGGGAAGTCTTAAGGGCATTAGGTGCTTCGAGGGTAAGCACAGCTAAGTAGGAAAACTGAGAACTCAATTGTGCTACACACACACACACACTTCCTGTTCTGTGCACCTAAGAGTAGCAATTCTTACTAAATAACATGACTGGCCTAAGTCCAAGTGGTAGTTGGAACAACGGGGCATTTTGGAGCTCATAAGCCTATCCTGAACTTCTGTAACAACCACAATAATTTGAGCTCCTGAAAAGGAAACTTTTAGCCTAAAGACTTCATTACCATGTATTCTTAGCTTGAACCTCGAGTTAATGTTACCTCCACAACAGAATGAAAACATACTTATGATGAAGTGTTTAACTTACTGAGCTTTTAGTTTTTCTGCAGTTCTTATGAATTCAACTTTCTTAGCTCGTTCAGCTTTCATCTTCCAGCTCTGAAATTGTCGGCCAGCACCTGCAGTACTGGAACAGCTCTCATTCTGTAGATAACAAAATCAACTGTTATTTACGACCAATTTTTTTNGGCCAGCGCGGCCATGTTGCCGCCGGCCCGCTGAGGGGAGGGGCGGCCGCGCCTCCCGCTGGCTCCATTTAACTCTTTCCTTTCCTTCATCGCCTGCCGGAGGGCTTTTCTTATTTGCCTTGGTTTCAGTTGTGAGGGGATTCAAGGGTTTGTAGTGGTTGCTTCTTTCAGGAAAACCGGGATATACCCTCATTATTCTGTCTCAACCTAAAGAGTTCCACATTATTCAGTAAACTGGGTGGGGTGGACGAAGACGACGACGACGACGAAGACGGCGACGACGACGACGACTCTCAAGATCTTGTTTCTCACTCATGCATAGGAATAAAACTTTCTCATGAGTTGCCACTTATCATTTCTGTGGAATAGAAATAATCATGCATGCAGTGGCTTTCCTGCTAAAGAGATTTTTGGAACCGGTGTTTTCCCAGCCGCTGGACACAAACACATCCACAGATGCTGCCCGAAGGGCTATGCTGAAGACGTTTTATTGTCTAATTGATGTTTTTAACAGCACTTTCCAGATACCTTTTTCCTCTTTCTATTTTATGGCTATACTTGTTCTCTTTGTATTTGCTGAATAGGAATTAAAAAGTAAAGGAGAGCATTTCAAAACCTGAAAATAGTCTTCAGCATAAAATAAAGATGATTGTTCNACCAATTTTTTTTTTTTTTTTTTGACGCTCGTTTGTTACTTTCAAGCAGACGCCACCACAGCGCAGAGTTCGGTTGTCTACTGGCACGATCCAAGTGATTTTAAGCGGCACGGGCACGGACCTGGAGTGAGGAGCGACACGCCCGCGCACACACACGAACGCGCTGCTCAACAGAGCAACGCCGGTTCCGCCACACCGGCGGGCTGCCACAGGGCTGCGGCCCCGCGGCCAGCCCCACACGCCCTNCGACGACGACGACGACTCTCAAGATCTTGTTTCTCACTCATGCATAGTAATCAAACTTTCTCATGAGTTGCCACTTAGCATTTCTGTGGAATAGAAATAATCATGCATGCAGTGGCTTTCCTGCTAAAGAGATTTTTGGAACCGGTGTTTTCCCAGCCGCTGGACACAAACACATCCACAGATGCTGCCCGAAGGGCTATGCTGAAGACGTTTTATTGTCTAATTGATGTTTTTAACAGCACTTTCCAGATACCTTTTTCCTCTTTCTATTTTATGGCTATACTTGTTCTCTTTGTATTTGCTGAATAGGAATTAAAAAGTAAAGGAGAGCATTTCAAAACCTGAAAATAGTCTTCAGCATAAAATAAAGATGATTGTTCTCACAGACTGCTACCTGGAAGGCTTGTAAAAGTATTCTCTTCACAGGAGTGTTTCAAAGTCTTTTTTGTCTTGGCCTTCACTATTGGGTGTAAGGGAAAAAAGTAAGTTGTGTTAGCATTTGCTTTCTGTTGGTGACTGTCAGCCCTGCCAAATTTCCTGTTACTGTGAGCAGCAAATCAGTCACTGGTCAGGGACTACTCCACAGGAAGCACTTGTTTTCAGAAAGTGCTTTAATAAGGTGTCTCCCCTCATAGGGTAACTCAGGTGCTGTTCAGTAGTTCACGAGTTTCTGGATGGTCAATCTCTGTGACTGTTTTACCTTACTTGTGAGTTACGCAAAATCCTGAGGACTTTACACAGTTGTTCTGAAAACCTTATGCAGGGATATTTCAGCTGCTGGAGTGTAGTTAGGCTTGGTTACTTCTGGCTTTGGGCACCAGGGATTCGGACATCAAGTTGTGATGCTGGTATAAAAATGAACCTTGGCTTTCAGCTGTGCCAGGACATTACTTCATTCCCTCTATGGAGCAGAACTCATTTCAGCCAGGATATGCCTGCAGTGGGATATTTTGACTGGGCACCAGGACTCCACAAAGATGCTCCGTCACTTGCTCTGCTCAGCAGGACGGGGAGAAAATGAGATTAAAAACTCATTGGTTGACATCAAGGCAAAGGCCACACTGGGAAGGAAAAAGATTTATTATCTAGTTGCTCTTAGCAGGTGATGTTCAGCCACTTCCTGGGAATATGGCCCCAATACATGTAGCAGTTGCTTTAGAAGACAAACACCTTAATAAAAAAAAAATTCACCACCCCTTAGCTTTTATTTTTACAACATCACATGGTATGGAATGTCCCTTTGGTCAGCTGTCCCAGCTGTTTCTCCCCTCCCAACCTCTTGCACACTCCAAGCCTGCTGGCCTTCGTGGGAGGTGTTGGAGACAGCCCTGATTCCACCTGAGTGTGCCCTGATGACCACACTGCTCAGCAGGGGCCCAGCACTGGAGTGGTCTCAACGGTAGTGGCTGCAAACACAAAGCACAGCTGCTTGCAGACTGCAACAGGCAATGTTCACTCTATTTCAGCCAGACCAAATACGATGCCACGACTCTTGGATGGCCTCTTTGCCAAACAGGTAAACAGGTAATCTGAATCCACATGAAACAATCTAGATAAGTACATAATTTTCTTCTGACCTCTACCGCATTCTTTTTCAGATTAGTTTGGTGTTTGAAATCAACGAATCCCTGACTTCTCTGTGTGTTTTGCTTCATGAAGTCTTTGAAGATTTGGCAGAAAAATAAGGCATGGAAACAACAGCAAGAAAAAATTGAAGCTGTTAACATTTAAAGGAATGGAGTATACATAGAACAGGAAAAAAAGCTGTTAACCTGGAAGATGCAATGCCAGCAGTCAAAGAATCGATCACGGTCACCTTATTTATGGCAGAGGCCTGATATGTCACAGCATTGGTACAGCAGTATCTGACATTTTCTGAAATCCTTCAAGCCAAATGGAGAAACAGGACTGCACAAGAACTTACTATTCCTATCCATGAGATCCTTGAGGAAACCAACTATTTCACCTCGAGATAGAAGCATCCCCAGAAGAAACACTTTTCTGAGTAGATGTTTCTCTTCAGAGTGCCTTTATTTTTCATTTATATTGGTGAATTATTTCTGAGACCACAATAGGAATGCATAAGGGCAGTTGTAAAGTATCAAGCAGAAAAGACAGACATGGTAACAGAAGCAAACTGGAATTAGTTTAAAAGAGGAAGAGTAAATTAATAATCAGAAGAAATCAAAGTCTTTAACCCTCTGAGTGTAACTATCCACTTGTGAAGGCATTCATAAAATTGTCTAATTATCCCACCATAAAAGCACCCTGTTGCTGCTACCCTGGGCTTTCACTCTATTTTTATTTTTGGAAATGGTGTGTCCACTCTAGCCTATTCTCAAACATGCAAGTCAGATTAAACAAACTCAGGACATGAGTCATTATAATAATTAAAGAATAAATAAAATGGATATGAGTGCTGAAAAAAAAGCTATTGCAGGTACATGGATGGTATGTGCTTATTCTGGGCAACTGTAATAATGGACTGAGGGGTGGGGTGGATAAACAGTATGGAGGACAACTGGTAGGTGCACCTGCAGTAAGTGCAGTAGTGCGAATGTGAGCAAGGATCAAGGTTCTGCACTATGAAGGCAGGCTGCTTTCATCTCTTTAGCTTTTGTCCACCAGGTGTCATCTGAGAAGCACATGATAGCTACTGAAGGCACATCTTTTTTTTTTTTTTTTTTTTTTTAAGAAACCAACAGCAAGCTTTTAGTGTCTGTAGATAGCAGCACCTGCATTCAGCGCTTTGCCTGTCTGTGTCCCTCTGTAGGGGATTATCTGGCCCCATATTGATGCCATCGGCTCCCCATTTATTTGATGAGGACTGAGTGGTCATCACTTTTTCCTGTGAGTCCTGACCTGGAGCGCTGGCAGACCTGACAGCCTGGACATAGACATGTTTGTGGCTCTGCAGCTGCAGCCCAGAGTCAGTGTCCCCCAGTAACTTCTCCTGCCTGTGCCTAACTTGCCTCAGAAGTCAAGGAGTTCCAGAGTAGACAATGGCATTGTAGAAGATTCATTTTCTGTTCCCCAGATGAATGCCTATTCCACTCNAGATTTCACAGTAAAATTGAAATGGAAATCAAAGGGGAAAAGAAAAAGCCCTGGAAAATTCAAAGGGTCCCAAGTGAACAGGAGCACATCATTTTAGTGTTCCTCGCTTTCTCCTGTTTTATAACTATGTAAAAGACAACTGAATAATTATTCATTCTATTCATTCCTTTTCCCCTCCAATTCTTCCCTTCTTTTTTTTCCATTCGCTAAAATTTTTAATTTATTTTCACATCATTTCTCATTCTTGCCTCTTTTGTCATTTTCTCCTTGTTCATCTCCCTCTCCTGTTACAAAAAGGAGAAAGAAAATGTTTCCCACAACTGTACTTGAAACAAACAAACAGAGATAGCAGGCATGCCAGTAAACAAACAATTCCTAATGTGTCTGAAGTCTCGAAGGTTTTCTTGAAAATCATTCTGGATGTGACGAAGGCATTAGTTCTAAGTTCAAGTCCCAGTGTTCCAAAATACCACCCTTCTTAGATCTGGCAAGCAGAGGACAGAAATGTGCTCTGGCAAAATTACAGAATATTTTAATCTTGGCCAAACCTCAACACAGCAAAAAGTTGGATGCTGTCCCTGGTACACATTTGTACATTCAATCAACAACCTTAGCAGCTGCCTGTGTTGGGAACTGGCAGACTGTATAGGTCACACTACTACATCAGTCATGCTGGGGCTTTAAGACCTTACTCAGCAGTTGTCTCTGCCACTTTTCAATCACAAGTTTTTAATTTATCAGCTCCTATACTGCTTTTCTGTAACTGGTCATTAATGCAATCAAATGTGATTGACTTTCTTACGGCCTTTTGTTGCCCTTTTCTGCAGCTTCTGCAAAAAACTGGCTGCCTACTTTGGGCTGTTGGGAGCTTTTCTTCCTGCTGTGACCTAAAGGCTGAGAGTTGACTAACTCAAGCCACACTCAGCAGCACTCCAAAGACCTCAAATACATCAGAGGCAAATAAATGAGAATGTGTTACCAACACAGTGAAGATTCTCTAAGGAAGTGTGTGCTGCAGAAAAGAGAGAGGGTTCCTGGGTGCCTGAAGAAAATGGCTGGCTGGCAAAGATGACCTGTACTGGGTGCAAGTGCAAGGATATTGGTGCAAAAAAAGCAAACCCGATGTACACAAATAAAGAGAATCACCTAGTCTGTCACAAGTGTGCCACCTAGCATTGCTGCAACTGGAAGTGTTCAAGAGTTTTGGCACTGCGTTCCTAATTGGCACATTAAACCCCTTAATTTTTATGATTGCTTTTCTTTTTCTCAGTTCTGATCCTTACCAGCTTGCTATGGTAGCTATGAGAGTTAAGCGATTAAATTAGTGATCAGATTAGAATGTTGTACTTCTACATTTTTTCTTTGTAGATACCCCCAGTCCTTATGCTTGAGCAGCTGAAAGACCATGTGTGTGACTTGGGACTGTAACTGCACAACCAGCACAGCAACACACATATGTCAATCACAGCCACGATTTTCACCTCAATTTTTCTGGATATATGGCTGAAAGATGCAAGACACACTCACTGCTATTTAACATGTCTTTGTAGTTTAAAAAGGGGACACATAAACACAAAGTCCATTTACAGCAAAAAATCCCTAATATTGCCCAAATCCTGTTTAAAAAACAAACTTGAAATGAGGACAACACTCACGATTTTCATGGCCACCATAAGGCTACATCAGTTTCACAGATTATTTCGGATTTCAGTAGCACAGGGTTAAACATTGTGGTTTTCACAGATTTACTCTTGTAGTGAAAACAAGCAGTTTGCTAGCCGGTTTTATTCACATTCACTGAGTTTTATTTGACCATTCATTTATCAAAGAGAAGCACTATCCAGACCATATTAAATATTGACTCTAATTTTATACCTGGCCTCAGAACAGTTTGCTGGAAAATGTCATGGTACATGTGCAAGAATATACCAGTCTGTGCCAATATTAAGTCAAGTAAGTGCGCAAAAGACGTGGTAAAATTTTGTGGGTGTTAAATAGGATCTTGGTACTGTTTTAGAGGAAGGGATTTAGTGAAGACCCTCAATATATAGTCTGTTCCCTTGATCTTTCATGGTCTCTCCCTTGTGGAGTATACATTCTCAAAGTCATGTGATGCTGGGATAAGAACTCCTGGTTTCTGTCCTGATAATGTCCCAGTGAAGTCAGTAGGAATGTTGCTGTATGAACAAGCTGACACAAACAGTGCTTGATGCTTTTGATAAGGTTTTGGATAGGTTTTTGAACCCTAAATACTACAGAAGCAGCATTGACAAGCAGTGAGATAGGAAACAGAGCTCAGGAGGCTTTAAAGACCTTCATTTAGGCTATTGTATTAATTTGTAATTTTCCTTGATTTTAAAACAGTACTTAGAGCAAGAAGCCATCCAGTAAAAAAACTTAAAAGTGGAAACAGATAGGCAACAGGGCAGGGAGAGAGACCGCCTCTCACATATGCAGGGACTAATCTGGTAGCCTGCTGCCATTCCCACAAAACCGTGCCTGTAGCAGTACCTTTTGGTGCCTCATGACACCAGTCCTGTGGTTCCTAGCATAGCCCCAGGAAGCTGACACTGTAATAACAACCTGACAAATACTCTGTGTCGATGATTTGCAGATGTGTTTGAAGACAATGATCTCTTCTTATATATTTAGCCAACAAGAAGCATGAAGTGGCGTAGACTTTTTTTCTCTTATATTGCTACTCCTGCATAGCTACCTTAGAAGGATCTGCATAGCTGTTTCTGATTCCTCTCTGCAGTAGACAGAAATCAGAAAACATTTGAAATTAGCAAAAAAATGAAAATAGATCCAAGGAACATTAGTTTTAATCGTCTGTTGGAAACCTTCAGTGTCAGGTAAGGGTTTTGCTAACGGGTTGAAAATGATATAATTAGTAAGTAATTCACAGCCAAACTGAGGTCAGTAACTACATTTTTGTAATTTTTATTCTTTCCTATTCGTGTTTTTTGCTTTTCTTGAGATATCAGAATTTTTGTCCCTTTTAAAGCAGAAAATGAAAGCGGAGCATTTTTGATTAGTTCCTGCCTGTTGGCAGAACTGCAAAATATCAAGCTGTTTTCAGTGAAAATGAATGGGTTATCAAGATGTACGAAACACAGTCACTTGTGTCTAAGTGAAGAAAATCTTTACATGCATAATGTGATGTCAAATATGCAAGGTGCTGGAGACGGCTGGAGTGAAATGGCTCACAGTGGAGACACAGTGCTGCAGTGAGTCTGGAGCAGTGGCAGGGATTCAGAGGATGTCAGTCCTGCCCCCAGCACAGCTGCTCGGGGGGCTGAGGCAGGTCACAGAGGCACCGCTCGGCCCTGCACTGGAACGTGCACTCCAGTGTGTAGTGCTTGGGAGCTTGTGCCATGTCAGCATTTGTTTAACCATTCACTTTGCAGCACACAAAGCCAAATAAAAATCACATCTGCATTTGCACTGGGCCTGCTGCTAGACACAACTCTGTAATACATGATTTAGGATAAAACCCCATGCAAACATATGTAGAGTGTTTGTATAGTATGCTATCCTTGCTAACATGGACTGCAAGCCTGGAGGTCACAGTGGCCTTTAGTTAGATAATCCTGTCAGGACCAGAAATATACTTGGTTGGAAAAAAACAGCGCTGTGGGGCACCACAGAGGAAATGAGGGGCACTTGCTTGATTTCCCCTCAAACAAGCTCTTGTACCAGGCTGACCCATGCTTCAGGCACTGATAAGGAAATGCTGTAAGTCATACAATGAGATTTTTTCCTTAATGAATTCTTTAAAAAAGACTAATGATGCTGATTACATGTCTGAGAGAAAATAGCCTGCATGAGGAAGGTGAGAGGCTTGACTATATATTACAGAACTTTCTGGCAGATTGGAAAAAAATATGTATCACAGTATATTTCATACCTACGGACTGTTAGTAGGAGAATTTGCAGACAGCCTGGGATAATTAGATGACTTTAGCTGTGTATTGCCTAAAATCTAAAGGTCAGGATGAGCTTACAAGTGGTTTTAATGCTGGTAAGAGTAGTATGCTCACAAAGCCAGCTGCCAAATGGGTGGGTTTTGGTGTAGGCTGTTCTGTAGAATTGCTAAAAATAACATCCACAGGTTTCCACTTTTTCCTGTGTTCCATAGGTAGTAATCACAGGCACCATCTACTTCCCACATAAATCTTAACAGGATACTTCTGAGCTCCACTCAGATGAGTGGAGCTGAGGCAGCACAGAAGATTGTTTAAAGCTGCTTTTGCCCTTGCCACTCTCCTCCTTGCCTTCTGGCTGAGTGGTCCCTTCAGTACCCACAGGACAGGGAACCAAAAATGGTTGGATGCCAGGATGCCAGGACTTTTCCCTTGTCAGAAGGCACACTTCTGTAAATTGATGAATACACACTGTCAGTGCCAGATAAATAAACAAATAGTTATTACAAAAGCCAAAGAAAAGACAGATGTGCACCTTCTACAGATACTTAGCTGAAGCTGTGTTGAGAGAGATATTAAACCCCTGAGCATACAACAGTCCATTTGGAAGCATATTCTAGATTGGTGCATGATAACGCTGGAAAACATCCCTCAAGTTCAACATTCTCCTTGGAAACTATTTCACTGAGAAATGCCACCATTAAGCAAAATGTTATGTGCTCTGACAGAACTTCTCAGGCAATTTGCTCCATTTCCAAGTGAAGTTCATATTTCTTTTTTTTCCCTCCTGTGTCATTTTATTTATTGGAGAATTCCAGTAGGACTGATACACTGTCTCTCCTTCTGACATCTGTCAAGAGCTATTTCCATTATGCTTTCTTTTAGGGAGAGCAAATCTGGATCCTGACCACTCCTGCTAGTCAGATTACAAAATCAGAGCATGCCACTCTGAAGAGAACCTTTAGTATCTCAATTGTATCCTGCAACACTGAGAATAATTAAAGTTTATGACAAGGTACTGTGAGTTATCTGACCCCTGCTGTGCGTAAGAGGAATTGTCCTGGGTTTTTTTTCTGCCTCTATTTACGTTTTGAGGTTTTTGTTTGCAACTGGCGGGGTTTTGTCACAGCAGTGCACAGAGCACTCAAATGAGTACGATTTGCTAGGACTCAGGGACATGAGCTGAGGCACGCTCCTGCTCTGATAATGCTGGTGTAATGTGATTTGAAGAGTTCCCCTGCTTGGAGAACGATACTGCAGGGAGATGCATGGCTTTAGCGTGATCTTTGTGTCGGAGGCCTCTACTGACACATCAGCATATACACACTAGCATTTCACTACCTCTTCCAAACAAAAGCAATCCTTCTAACACTCTGCTCTTGTGCCCGTGGCGCTAGATCCTGCTATGCATTAAAGGTCACTTTGTGTTGTTTTCCAAAGCCAGCTAAAGTGGCCCAGAAGGACTTTGCCAATGCACCCATGTCCCAGGTGGCAAAGAGCTGACGTGTTTTGTATTCCGTTCCCCAGCTGAGGGCTCTGGGCCCACAGCCAGGGTCGAAGCTTGTTCCAAAATAGGAGGCCACATACCTGGAAAGAGCTGAGTTTGATGGGGATCTGGGACAATGAGTTCCCACCATGGGATACATGGTTTACCTGCAGACCAGCATCTGTGGTTTTCCCTTCCACCCTGCCCTCAGTCTCCCTCTGGGTGCAATCAATGTGATGTCAATGTCTGACTGCCAGATTATGTTTCACATCACAACTGCTCCTGTCGTGTTTGCACTTACGCAGGTTCCTGCAAGGGTGGAGGGACAGGCACAGTCCACAGCCATGAAGTCAAAAGGAAATGCTGGGCGTTTCAAATCTGACTATTACATGTCGTATCTCAATTTACTCCCAGGAATATGCAAATGAGAAGTGACCAACATGTATTTTAACCCTTTCATTTCATACAGCTTTTTCATAGCTTGGCTTTTATCTGATGAGATGAAGAGGCGGATGCTGACAGAGCCCTCTCTAGCACTGCTGCTGGACCATCTGCAGGAAATAAGAGTGGCTCCTTGGCTGTGGAGACACCCATTCAGACTGAGCCTGTGCCTGTCAGCTCTGTCATGTCACATGTAGTGTCTGTTGGTGTCAAATCTTTTGGCACCCAAGTGCCAAATCCTGTAACCAGGTACATGCATAGATAACTTGACATGGTTGGGTAGGTCTCCCATAAAACAAATATTTGTGGTCTCAGATTCCAAGGTACTAAGGAATATGTTACACAATCCTCATGCCAGTACTGATTGGTAGCCTCAGGACATATTCTTGTGGGAACCTACTGATAGGTGTATGTGTTCTGGTTTTAAACACTTCCAAAAATAAGCTTAACTGTATTTCTTGTCTAACAGCTCTATCTTATCTCTAAAATATGTCTTCAAAATGTTTTCTTATTTTGCTATGTCTAGTTTGCCAGAAAGGTTGAAGTGCTCTTTGTAAAGGTCACAGAAGAGCAAGGAAATGAAAAGAAAGATAACTGCTAGGACCACAATCAGCAATTAGAAGAAAGAACAATGGCAAGGAAATGTACAGGTGCTTTTGAGCCCCAGTGCAACTCCTGAGACTGAAGGCACAGGAATTAATATTAATCCAAAACACGAATATCAAATTCTTCCAGATGCTTTTCATTTATAATAGCAAAGCTTTGAACATTTCAGTCATAGTGTGCTTTTAAGTGAGTCAAGCCATGGCGCTCCATAGGCACTTTTTCCGAGTTAGGCCCCTTCTGACCAAAAAAATGTTGCCTAAAACATCGTGTCCAGAAGAAAATGCAATACACAATTGTAAGGAGTGACTAAACCCCAGACATACGCTTGAGATGTCTAAGTATTTCTCCTGATGTGTGGAAAGCTTTCTGTGGGATGCACCTGAGATGGCAGCTGCTGTCAGAGCTCACCAAAAAGTGTAAACAGTAAATGCCATTTTCTCTCATGCTCCAGTCCTGAGGACAATTTCATTCCAACTGCACATTTGTTTGCCATCTGCTGAGTGTTGACTGGGAGACATGAATGGTGCCTGTGCAGTTCCCCCATGCTGTCCTGGTTTGGGGCAGCCCTGTGCACAGCTGGTGTGGTGACACAACTGCTGGGTGCCCCGAGATGGACGTCCTGAATGTTCTGATGTGTTTCCTGTACCAGATTGTAAAAGAATACTGAAAGGACTCAACCCTCCCCCAAAACCCCCGGAAAACCCCAAACAAACAAACAACAAAAACCCCTGTCCATCCCCTCAGTATCTGTCTTTACAAACATCTCTGTACATCATACTCACTTACATTTCAGTGAGTTACACTATTTTACAAAACTGGCCTGCTACATAAAGCAAGACATAATTAAATTGAAATACCTTTCATTATGGTGATTAAGGACCATTGGGAAGTAAAATCTTGTACTTTACTTGAAATAGAAGTATTCACTATTTCCTTGAGAAATGCAGACAATGCCCACTGCGTCTCAGATACGCTGTGCTATGCTAATAGTGTATGAGGATCAAATTTCTTTTTCTTAAACAATTAATACCTTATCCCTACAGAAACACTGTTTCTGAGTTGGTTTGGACACACTGTCATGCACAAGTCTTTTGAAAATCTCTGTTAATCTGGGGTTAAATAATTTAAATCAACTGTCATTTCTACAGAAACCTGTACCATGGAGGATAGACCTACCTTAGGCTCTTTTGTTCCAAAGCCAAATGCTCTCCATTTGGACTAAATCAGATGTCCCCCTGATTATAAAGACTAGCAATAGTAAATTGATAAATTTCACTGCATATGCATTAGTAACCCCAGTAGATGTAATTGAAAAGCTGGTTTAAAGCAGTTATCATTTTCATTTGAAATTGCTGAGCAAAAGCCAGTTGTCTAAAAGCCAGAGATGGGTCAGTATTATATATTTAGTGCATTGTTTGCAGAACTGCTCCAGAAAGCTGCATAGTCTGAAAATATTCATGACACAGCCAGAAAACAGGCAGTAAACAATTTTGGTGCTTGTTGAATTGAATGGCTGAACTGCTGTTATTTTCTTGCCTAAATTGTTAGCAGACCAGAGGTTAGTGGTGTTTATGTTTTGAATACAATACAATCCAATATAAAGATTAACATAAAAATTTTTAACAAAAAAAAAGTCTTAACTGTCTTTTGGAAAAAAAAAATAAGTTGATACAGAAAAATATATAATATTGATACAGAAATTCATCAAATAATATGTTGAATTGGTCCTACAGAATGCATGCTCACCTTTTGAAAGTTTTATGCACAATCCAGAATTGTACAGCCTCTGACTCTTGGTGATAATGGTAAAAGTTTGATTTCTAAATACATTGTGAAGTTCTGTCTGTGGAGAAGTAAGTGTGTAACACCTGGACTATTACAACATGAATTAGAAAGATAAATACTAAACCTGCGGTCCAAGATGTCTGTTTCTTTACTCTTAAGGGCATTTTCATTTTTCTTGCCTTTCGTCAGTATATTAAAGGTCTTCCAGAAATTTATCTTGCAGAGAAATGTTAGCACCGTTTCACAATACCTAGACAAAATCAATATGTTGCTATAATGTCTGCTCTAAAGTGCATCAAACATCACAATGCTTGAGCAGGAGCTCAAATGATGTAAATAAATACACAGACCTCTGTTTTCTAGCTTTTCTTTCATTTTTAGTCTTGCAGTTTGAAGGGACACTAACATAAATTTAAACATACACTAAAATGTTAGATGCATTAAATGAGTTAACACCAGAAGTTGGTGTCCCAATGACATTATGGTCCCAGGAGGCAGTTCATAGGAGGAGAGAAGCCCCACCTTCTGCTCTGGTGTGTGGCAAATACCTCGGTGGTAGTGGGTGAGCTTCTGAGGGGCAACCTGGGAGGGAAACAAGAAAGGCAAAGGCCACTGGAAAACCACAGCCACAGCTCACAAGGGAATAACCCCCCTGCAGCAGGGTGCCCGCCATCACCTGGAGGCTCCCACTGGGACAAATCCAGAGGCTGCCTCCAGAGGCTGATGAAGGGCTGAAGTGTTGCCGTTGAGGTGGAAATCTGCTCTTGGGATGGTGACCACCTGGAGACAGACGGCTATCCCAAAATAGCTTCCAAAGGTGGTGAACAGTCTGCACACCTCCCAGGTACACGTGTTTGCCAGGGGTCCCCTGTCAGGCATCTGACAGATATTTGCAGAAAAGGACTCTATTATTGTTCTCTGCATCATATAGCTCTTGCTATGAATGACATCTTTTAAATTTAGCTTTTTGATTTCTTTAACAGAAAGAGATTTAGCTTTTATCTTACCTGGTGTTTTTCTATTTTACTTTGCCAGCAGAGGACAAGCCTGTTAGATGTTAGAGGACAAACCTGACCTAAGTAAAGTATAAATTTCTTATGGCAAATAAAAAGTGTCATTAGTTTAATATGGATAATTTTTATTTCTTTTGTTGAGTGCAGTTCACAGGAGACAAAATTATTTACTTCAGGTCAATCTTTCTGCTGGCTTAGGAAGCTGCAAATGTGCTGAGGATCTTCCTCCATCTTGACCAAGCCGTATCAGAGTTTTAATTTTTGGGTATGGATTCAGCTTCTCTTGTCTACCAGCGTTTTCTGTGTGTAGTGAGATAACTCTGATTTAATCAGCACCTTTTCTGGCTGGTGTTCTCCTGTTGACTTTAAAACAGTTGATCTAGTAGATCCAGCTAGAAACTGTGCAATAAAGAGCTCTTCTACCTACAGCAGTCCATCTGCAGCAGAATGTGCTACAGACAAGCACAGATTTGCCAGGAATTCTGTGGAAAGACCCAGCTGCTGAAGCCTGAAGCGTTACACTAATTTTACTTTCTTTCTGGTTAGTTAGAGCTAGTTTAATGTTCTGGGGAATGAACAGACTGCTGCCACAAAGAGAGCTGATGATTGTAGAGGCAGATGCCATGTCAATGAGACAAAAAAAGGCTATTTAAGTGGTGCTTCAAATGTTGTGACATGGGAGAATATACAGGAAGGTGTGATCCAACAACCTCTGGACTCAGGGATGGTTCTTTCATGGCTTTACTGAAACAGAGCCTTGCGTACAAGTAATAGCTAGAAAGTATTTGAAAACATTACTTTGACAAACAACAATAATAACATAATCCCTTCTTTCTCATAGGAGGCTTTCCTTTATACAATTGTGACTTCACTGCTCACTAAAGGTACCTGTGATTTTGCATATTCCATGCAAATAAATTCATGGGGCCTTACTGGAAATATGTAATATGAGCTTTAGACCTGTCCATACAAAGACTAAGCCTGAGCAAAAGCTAGGGTTTGTAAAGCCACTTGAAATGAAAGATATTTGCAAATGCAAATTAGTATTATTATGGTAATTTCTTTCCTAATCATGCATGATACTTTTTATCTTAGAAAATTTCACTTCTTCATAAAAAGTGTGTAGATATCCCATTTATTAGAATAGGCGAAGACAACATAAATATAAGTGAAGTTTTCTTTCAGATACCTGAATGCAAAATAGCATGCAGTTCTGTCCTGTTCTTATTGGGAGGATGCTTTAAAATGAACCTGAAAATACCTGGCAATAAATCTGGTGTTGCTAAGAGTATAACTACATTAGAACTTTAGTCTTGCAACATTTCTGAATGTTGACACCTCTTTAGAAGGGCATTTTCATGACATAGCTTTGAAATGACACACAGGGGAGGCGAGAGTGCTCCAGACACAGTTTCACCTGTTAGAGCTGCCTGTGAGGCTCCAGACTATGCTGGAATGCCTCTTTGATAATAAAGAATCACCATCTTACTCCTTAAAATAGAAGACATACATACTGTGTTTCCAGTACACCTTTAATACCATGTAAGTACCATGAAATTACTGTCTGCCATGAAAAAAGTCACAGAGGTAGAAAGATGTCATCTCCTGAAAGTTCTGAAATTTCCTGAGTCATCAGTTTCTGATGTTTCTGAAATGGTAGTGAAGCTGTAGGAGCAGGCTGGCTGTTTGCTGTGCCCAGAGGCTATGTCTGCATGGCTGGCAGAGGGCTGGCAGTGCACAGTTTGTCTCTGAGAGCCCACGGGTCATGCCCACGAGAGCAAGTTGTCAGGTACTGCACTGCAATTTCACCTATACCTGTTCTGAACAGGCTTACAGCACCATCAAGAACATTTCACAGGCCTACCCAGGGTGGCTATATATTTATTCATCTCTAGACATACTTGTTTTGCACAGCAAAAGGGGAGAACTAAAAACTAATTTTCTGAGAAAAGAAACATCCTCGGCCAATGGCCCGCAGACACTTGCCACAAGAGAAAATCTGAAGCACGTATTTAGTGTTTGCGTGTTTTCCTACATCTCCATCCAGAAGAGGAGTTTTTCTAAAACAGTGCAGGGGCTGCTGAGTGTGGCTTGGGCCAGATTGAAAGGCTGATGTTCTTATCTGGCTAAAGGAAATGTAGTTAGGAGTCTCACACAAAGGGTCTTGCAGGAATTTGTGCACCACGGAGCTGCAGACTTTGACAGTAAAATACATAACAGGAAAATGTGATTGAGTGCTGTGGGTGAATGTATACTCTAGTAAGCCTAGAAGGTTAATTATCAGTAGGAGTGTTATTATTGATGTTAGGATTAAAAATAATTTGTGTCCTCCCTTGTATAGTGGGATCATTACTGTTTTGTAATTAAGTGGAAGAATTGTAGTTGGAGGGTGTAGTTGGAGCACCAGTTGTCCTCGATGTTGTGGGAAATAGTAGGGCAGGAAATATTACTGAAAGAAGGATTAGGGGGATTCCTAAGAGGGATGGGCTTGTGAATTGGTCAAAGTTCATGGTCAGGTTCAAGGGGTATTTTTTGTGGTTGTGAGGGTTTTGTTAGAGGGGGAATTGTTAGGGGTGAATGTTGGGAGTTTGGGTTGATTAATGAGAAGGTCAGTCATGTTGTTAATAGAATGAACAGACCAGCTAGGAAAGTCCACATGGGGTGAATATGTGTGGCAAAAATGTGTTACACATTCAACCAGTGTCAGTTCCTTTTTCATGGGGATCCAGTTTTGTATTGATTTTTTCCAGGATCTCTTAATTTTGTGGTATTACAATCATTATATGCTATTATTGTTATCAATATGGTAGCATTATTAGGACTATTGTATTATTATTGCAGGGCAATTTTCCAACACCTGATATTTAGTAAACCATAGGTGCATTTATGGTCTGAGACAGGAACACATGCAGCTAATCAATATGCTCCCTGCAGACCTGCTACTCTAAGCTTCCTACTCTGAAGCCAAAATGGGGGGGACCATGGGGTCCAAATGAAGATGCTCTTGATTTGATTCCTCATTTTGTTTACATCCCATATGCATTCCTTTTTTATGCACATAAAAGGCAGGACAGAAGTCCTGCAATTTGTCAGGTGAGAGAATGAAATACCATTAGGCTACAAAGCCCAGCTTTGCAGAAAATGAGCTTTGTGTCAGTACAAAAGCATGTTTGTCAGATAGAATGTTCGCCCACAAGCATCGTTGCTCAATTTGCTTTGCTTTGGTCATATCACATCATTTACCAAGCTTATCTAGTGAGTGAAACAAGTGGTTGACACAAAGTGTTGCCCAAGCAGAAAATGAACTGTAGTCAGTTATCAGGGAACACGAGCAAATTACTGGATTTGTTCATATCAGCTTAAAGCAAAATAAATTATCTACATTTTATTTCTTGTGTGGTGACCTGACAGAGTCCATATCAAACTCAAATTAAGAGATATAGTATTACTTAAACTCACAAATCATTGCAAATATAGACATAAATAAGGAAAAATAAACTCCAGAAACGCATACTGCAGTGACTAAACACTCTAGATTACGTGTTTTCTATACTTCAAAATTCAAAAAAAGTGGTTGTTGGAAAGAAAATCAGCAGTGTGGATGGAAGAGGCCTATATGGAGTTTTTTGAGCAGTCAAAAGTTACAGGTCAGTTTGATTTTGAACCTGCAAGAGTGCTATCTTACTGAATTTGGTGCCATTTGATTTATCTGGCTATGATTTACTCTTTCAGCTGTTTTCTCATTCATAGACGTCAATATGTGGCTTGGGTGACCCACTGCAATGTGACACTTTTAATTTTTTTTCTAGTTTAGCTCAATTGTGAGTGTTTGCTTGCTTTATTTTATCACAAGGGATTTAAAAGTCATCAGAAGAGGGGTTGAAAAGCACATGGATTTCTATGGGGTTGAGGTCATGTCCAGCCAGTCCCTTACAGAGCTTAGAGAAGAACCCTGGCTCCTTTCATTCCACAGCCATTGGGCCTTAGGACTTAAGACAGTCACCATCCTGACTTCTCAAAGATCATGAGGCTCCTGGTTTTCTGTGCTCTCCCAAAAAAGTCTTAAGGTTTCCTGTCCAGGACGCACGTTGCAAAAATTATGCTGGGCCGATTTTGCTTTCTGCTCATTCTGGCGTAGGTCTCACCCCAACAACAATGTAAATCGTTGTTGACGGTCTCTGTCCATTATGGGTGGTATCAGGGCCAGCTGGGGACTATTTCAGCAGCTTCAAGACTTCTGGGAAGAACCCTCTGCAGGGAGCAAGACTGGTGAGGCAAAGGCAGTGACGAGCTCTCTGTACTGGAGGTGCCACATTGCTGCTGGTGACACTGCTGAGCCAGGGTGGAGCAGCCACAGTGCAGAGTGGTGCCCTACTTGTATTTACATTTTTCATGCCAGACTGTGCATGAATCACTTTGTGCCGGTTTGGCCAAAATCTAGCAATATATCCTCTGAGAGAAAGCCAGGTTACAACCACCCTTCCCCCCACCAGGTTCGGGAAAAAAGGAAATTTTCCTCGAAGGAAAGTGAAAGAGCTAAAAACTATTTATTTAACAAACACACAGGAAAAGGATAATAATGCTAAATAATGAAATCTCTCACTGTGGAGAAAAACCTGGGAAGATTTCAGAGTCCTTCTGTAGGTGTGGTCTGTCTCCTCCTCGGAGCTGGGTCGATGAGGGCCCAGCCCCTCGGGCCTCAGGTAAAAATTCTCCCAATGTGTTCTGATGTTGTTGAAACAGTCCAGAAGAAGAAGAAGGGAAAAAATCTGAAGTCCCAGGAAACAAAATTCAGCCTTCCGTCTCACGCCGGAGAGAGGGAAAAAAAACCCCCAAAAACTGGCTGAAGAAGCAAGCAGGATGCTCCCCCAGTGCTACCACAGCCAGAGCCCTCAGAGGAGTGTAATCTCTGTGACCTTGAGACACTGCTTTGAAAAGTTTGCATGGTCCTTTTTTTCTTCCCTCTCAAGCTCAGTTTAAAGGCACAAAAAAGGCACAAAATTAATTGTTTGGCATAAAGCCATGATAGGGGATATACATGATAGAGTCACTCCAAGACACACTTTTCAGTGGTTTGGCCTACTGCAAGAAATCCAAGGTCCTCATTTTCTCCCAGGGCAGGATGCTTCTTAACATTAGTACTGCTGCTGCAGATTCCTGTTTGGTTTATATGACAAGCTGGTCTCTTAAATGTACCAAGGAGAGAAAGTTTAGAAATTCAAGGAGTCCCTAGCAAAAAAATCCTCCTTCCTTGTTCCTCAGTGTATACTCAAGAAATTAATGGGACTCAGATTTGGGAAGAGAACCAATGTTACAACCACCTGGCTTCTTTGGTGAAGAAAGCTGCTTCATTCTCAGCAGTCCAGGCTAGTGCAGTTTGCCCCCCACAGACGCTCTCTGACACAACCAATTTCACTCTAGCATCAGTCCTGTGAATGTGAACAAGTTATCATAGTAGCATAGAATGGTTTGGGTTGGAAGAGACCTTAAAGATCATCTTCTTCAACCCTCCTGCGATGGGCAGGGACACTTTCCACTAGACCAGGCTGCTCCAAGTTCTATCCAACCTGTCTTTGAACAATTCCAGGCATGAGGTACCCACAGCTTTTCTGGGCATCCTGTTCCGGTGCCTCACCTCTCTACAATATGCATCTGTTAGTTCATATAGGCAACACGCAATCCACATCCTCTGCCTGTACAGTTCACAGATCTTAGAGCTACAATTATGCTAATTAGATCTGCTTTCAGATGAGATTTTGAGATAAAACAAGGCAGGCAATTTCACCTTTAACCTGCTATATCTATCCTAACTCCTTTAACTGAATTGGTTGCAATGCATATTTGTAAGAAAATAAGCTGTGACAAAGAGTTTTAGCAGTAAGTAATCCACTTTCCCTTTTCCTTTTTAGTGGACTGGGGGGAGGCATTTTCCATCGGAATTTGATCATTGTTTAATTTAATCTGATGGGTTTTGTCTCTTCCCTGGATTAATCATTATTTGCCTCTCTATCATTTCATTTAAGACCAGGTTTATGCAAATGGAAACTGGTGACTCAGAAGGATTGTTCTGGGACTTTCTCTTTAGACTCTGCAGAAAACATCACGATGGCATTTCCAGAGATTTCCCTGAATAAACACAGTGTACTAACTCCATGTCCCGCTCGGTGTGCCTGGGCTTTATTGCTCTGTGTTCGGATGTATCTTGCTGCCTGCCTCTGACCAAGCGTATTTATGTAAAGGCTACTTGTGAAAATGAAAATGCTGTTGTTCCAAAGAACACAGGCAAGCAGTCAAACAGCATATTGAGTTTCTAGCTGGCATAAAACCAAGGCCTCGGTGCTTTGCACAAAGAGTCCCCGGCTCGCGAGTGCGCAGTTTGATGGAAAGCAGAGACAGAGTCTGTCATCAAAAAGATTTTGCATAGTTTGGAGCCTCAATCACAAGAAACCCCCAAAAAGGTGTATTTATGGGTATATCTACCCTTGCATTATGAATTTCTGCTGTCAGTACTCTAAATAATCAACATTTGAAAACAAAGGTCCTAAAGGACTAACACAACAATAATAAGCAGAGACAAGCAGTGCCCTGAAGTGTCGCGAGGTAACGGAGTGGGAAACATATGCAATGAAACATCTACAATGCTTGAAAACACCATATGTTTCTTTGCCAAGAACTCTAGCTGTGCCACTTAACTGTGCTGAGCATTACTCATGAAGCAAGCCACCCTCCTGGGAGGGCACTGGAGTTAATAATCCTGCCTTTAAAGAGGCTTCACAATGCAGGAACCCTCTCCAACTAGAAGCCTGCAGTCTTCTTTTGCAGCAGGGGCCATCATCCTTGTTGGGACTTCTACTGGGGTGTATCCAATAAAAATGAAGTTTGCAAGCCTAGTTAAAATGAGATTTCTAATGCAGTTCCAGAATATTACTACTACACAAGCCTTGGGGTATTAATTCCCTTGACACCTTTGTAAACAAAAGACCTGCCCTAGTCGGTGGTAGGTCCCTCCCAGCCCACCTTCCTACGTCGTCAGGCAAGGACACACCTGGGAATCCAGGTAGGAAGTTTTACCAGTGCCTGCCACTGCACTGGCTTGATTCACACTGATTTTTTTTAAGCAGATGTTGCCATNTACTCAAGAAATTAATGGGACTCAGATTTGGGAAGAGAACCAATGTTACAACCACCTGGCTTCTTTGTGAAGAAAGCTGCTTCATTCTCAGCAGTCCAGGCTAGTGCAGTTTGCCCCCCACAGACGCTCTCTGACACAACCAATTTCACTCTAGCATCAGTCCTGTGAATGTGAACAAGTTATCATAGTAGCATAGAATGGTTTGGGTTGGAAGAGACCTTAAAGATCATCTTCTTCAACCCTCCTGCGATGGGCAGGGACACTTTCCACTAGACCAGGCTGCTCCAAGTTCTATCCAACCTGTCTTTGAACAATTCCAGGCATGAGGTACCCACAGCTTTTCTGGGCATCCTGTTCCGGTGCCTCACCTCTCTACAATATGCATCTGTTAGTTCATATAGGCAACACGCAATCCACATCCTCTGCCTGTACAGTTCACAGATCTTAGAGCTACAATTATGCTAATTAGATCTGCTTTCAGATGAGATTTTGAGATAAAACAAGGCAGGCAATTTCACCTTTAACCTGCTATATCTATCCTAACTCCTTTAACTGAATTGGTTGCAATGCATATTTGTAAGAAAATAAGCTGTGACAAAGAGTTTTAGCAGTAAGTAATCCACTTTCCCTTTTCCTTTTTAGTGGACTGGGGGGAGGCATTTTCCATCGGAATTTGATCATTGTTTAATTTAATCTGATGGGTTTTGTCTCTTCCCTGGATTAATCATTATTTGCCTCTCTATCATTTCATTTAAGACCAGGTTTATGCAAATGGAAACTGGTGACTCAGAAGGATTGTTCTGGGACTTTCTCTTTAGACTCTGCAGAAAACATCACGATGGCATTTCCAGAGATTTCCCTGAATAAACACAGTGTACTAACTCCATGTCCCGCTCGGTGTGCCTGGGCTTTATTGCTCTGTGTTCGGATGTATCTTGCTGCCTGCCTCTGACCAAGCTTATTTATGTAAAGGCTACTTGTGAAAATGAAAATGCTGTTGTTCCAAAGAACACAGGCAAGCAGTCAAACAGCATATTGAGTTTCTAGCTGGCATAAAACCAAGGCCTCGGTGCTTTGCACAAAGAGTCCCCAGCTCGCGAGTGCGCAGTTTGATGGAAAGCAGAGACAGAGTCTGTCATCAAAAAGATTTTGCATAGTTTGGAGCCTCAATCACAAGAAACCCCCAAAAAGGTGTATTTATGGGTATATCTACCCTTGCATTATGAATTTCTGCTGTCAGTACTCTAAATAATCAACATTTGAAAACAAAGGTCCTAAAGGACTAACACAACAATAATAAGCAGAGACAAGCAGTGCCCTGAAGTGTCGCGAGGTAACGGAGTGGGAAACATATGCAATGAAACATCTACAATGCTTGAAAACACCATATGTTTCTTTGCCAAGAACTCTAGCTGTGCCACTTAACTGTGCTGAGCATTACTCATGAAGCAAGCCACCCTCCTGGGAGGGCACTGGAGTTAATAATCCTGCCTTTAAAGAGGCTTCACAATGCAGGAACCCTCTCCAACTAGAAGCCTGCAGTCTTCTTTTGCAGCAGGGGCCATCATCCTTGTTGGGACTTCTACTGGGGTGTATCCAATAAAAATGAAGTTTGCAAGCCTAGTTAAAATGAGATTTCTAATGCAGTTCCAGAATATTACTACTACACAAGCCTTGGGGTATTAATTCCCTTGACACCTTTGTAAACAAAAGACCTGCCCTAGTCGGTGGTAGGTCCCTCCCAGCCCACCTTCCTACGTCGTCAGGCAAGGACACACCTGGGAATCCAGGTAGGAAGTTTTACCAGTGCCTGCCACTGCACTGGCTTGATTCACACTGATTTTTTTTAAGCAGATGTTGCCATTGCAAAGTGGCTCCAAATCTGCCAGATCACTCTGCAAGGAATATTGGTTCTCAGCAATGTTCAGAAAATGGAGGGAAGAGGCGAGTTGTTCATGTAAATAGTAAAGGACTAAGCAGTGAATGCCATTATGCCACTGTATGTTTAGCTATGATATATCTCCATCTTGGACACTGTATTTTGTTTGAAATAGTTCAGAAAAAGTCAAAGAATTGAGAAGATCCAGGAAAAAAATGCAAAATTTGTGAAGATAGAGAAGAGCTTTCCTATGACAAAAATTTGAACAATTTGAGACTCCTCAGACTGGAAAGGGGCAGAACACAACTCTGCTCATTGTACAGAAAAAAACCCCTAAAAACCCCCCAACTTTATTCACTGTAAAATGTTGAGTGATTTGAAGGAGGTGGCTGTTTTTCATTGGCTCTTCCAGCACGATACCTCAGGAACACTGACTAAAATAAACACAGGAAGTTCCCAACAAGCACAAGAGATGGGTCTTCACAAAAGACAATTAACTTGAATTACTCCCCCTTATCAACTAATGCTCCAAGACATTGTAAATGAGAAAAGGGTGTTTTTTAGGTAAATGATAAAAATTTGGATTTTCAAAATAACTCAATACATTGATGGGAAAAGTCCATCTAGGTTTACTAAACACAAAGAAACCACCATGTAAAATTAGAATGACTCACCAGGTTTTTCTAGGTCTTCCCTGCCCTTTTATCCAGACTAAAGGAGTCTCATTAAAAGTTATCTGGTCAGATTTTATAAGACTGTTTAAACCAGCTTTTCTGTTAATAATATCAATGCCCTTGGAGCTAGTCAGTAATCTGTCCATTTCTGTGAAAATATTTATGACTTGCAAAATGCTTAAAATTGCTAGGAAAATATTCATAACTGAATGGAAAGAATTTGTATTTGTCTGTGGAATGGTTAGTAAGATTAGTAAATCAATCTGTACACCTTAGTGTGGCTTTAAGGGCGGAGGTTTTGATCAGTGTCACACACTTATGATTGTGCAAAGGCTTATGAAAACTGGTTTTAAAATGCACTGGATTGGCTTTCAGTCCAAACTATGCACATGGTCTAATTCATTATCTTTTGAGCTTAATCAGGTGCATTCCCAAAGCAAAAGCAACTTCAGCTTCAGAAAGGGAAGAGAATATTCCCATGCAAGTCCTGACTTCTTAGGAAAGCAAGAGCACCATTGAGAAGCTTATAGAGATGATGAGCTTTCTGCTTTCCCTGTCCACTTCTATCTGACCCTGACCAGGATGTTCCTGCTTGAGGTTACTCCTGCAGTCTTGTTCATGTCTTAACAATTTATGGGGATTTTTTGTGCATATTCCAGGTGCTGTAATGGAATAGAAAATGTATGTGTGGCTGAACTGTGACATGAAATCTCTAGTATCCAAGGAAACAGAGAAAACACATGAGCAACTCCTCTTGTGAAAGTTAAACCAAATTATCTGTATCATTTTACTTGTCCAAGGGACTATCTTGCTCAGATAAGCCAGTGCAAAAATATTTTAAATGTCAAAATGGAACTCATAGTGCAAAATATAGATCCTAGTCTCAAGCACCCTAGTTCTTAACAGGGTTTTCATGTGTGGGTGTAATTTTGGCCTATTAAAATCACAAAGATGAATCACAGATAATTTTTTGTCTCCAAAACCCTGGATCTTCTCTCAAAATGAGATGCTGATTGCAGACAGCTTGAAACTGGACATATTTTCCCACATCTTGCTAGTTTATGCTTGCCTGTAAAAAGAAGAACATAGTAATGAGGTGATTAAGCAAAAACTGAGATGTACTGTAGGGAAAGTACTAAAATACTATCCAGTAATCTCAAAAGAACCACTGAAGGAAAATGTGCCCTCATGTATTCACTACAGTTTATCTACTGCTGCCCAGAAATGAAAACTGCTGAAGTGCTAGGAAAAATGATTCTGTCTGGAGCTTTCCATTGCAGGAGGGCACTCACAATGTGAGTGAAAATGAGAAGAAATTTTTAGGCAAGTGGTATGGATAACTGGTCCTTTTGATCTGCTTGTGTGTCCAAGCAAAAGCCATGTAATGCTTTTCAGTTCTGTTGTTTGCTTTTAGATAGATATATAGATATAAAGCCAGTGTCATTATCCAGAGCTGCTGTTCCAATGAATAACCAGATGTGGACAAACCCTCACGCATAATGGAAAGGGGCGAAGATGGGGCACAGAAACTGTGTGTGAGTTTCCATGGCTTACTTTTAGAGTCAGGGAGAAAAGGAAACAAGAACAAATGTAAGATCTCCACCACAGTCAGTTCAAGAGAGAGGTGTATTCCTTGGTTTAAAGTGTTGCACTTTGGTATTTCCCCGTGGCATACACACGCTCCCGAGCCTGATGGGCTGCCTGAGGGAGAGTTGTCATCTGCCATGGATTTTCAGATCCCAGAGAGAGACTACAGTCCACTGGAAGTCCAAATTGCCCAAATATATCACGACTTGTTGTTGTATCACCTTTTAGGTGAAAAGCAGACAGGGTAGAGCTGCCCAGTCCTTGGTCTAGACAGTCCCAGACAGTCTAAATGCACTCTCATACCTGTGTGTGCACCTGTAAGTGTACGCTCCTCAAGCAGAGAGCAGAAGACAAGGCTAAATGAATCTGGATATAAATGTAGTCTCTACACAGGCATAAAAATTGCACTGTGTTTCAGTGAGAGGAAGGTCAGAACCCTCTAACACTGGTGCTGGAGCAGTGTGCAGTCCATCGGACTGAGGAGTCATGCAGACCCCTAAAAAAGCTGCAGTCTTACAGAGAAACCACAGCTGTGATGAGGTAGCAGTCTGACTCTCTGCTTGCACATTAAAGCAATTAATTTCTGGATGTCCCTGGTGTGGCAGAAAATTTAGCATCTATGGAGGTGTGGAAATGCAAAAGGAGATAGACAAAAACTTTGCAATTTTGATGACTTCAAAGTGAATCCCACTATTCTGGGAGGGGGAGGTGTCTAACTGTTTGGATTTTTGCTGATCTTGGCTAGGCTCAACTTATTTGCAAAAGAACAAATCAAGGGTCCACACTGCACAGACAGGACTTCCTTGGTCAGTGTTCAGACCAGAAACCAGCTCCAGCTCCAGCAGCTGTGGACACTGACACCTAACAGCTACAGCAAAATGTGCAATTAAACTGAACAAATTAATAGTTACCCCATGGAATTTTCTTGGATTAATCACTGTACCAAAGAGTCAAAAATGACTTGTTGTGAAGATGTACTTTATAGCTTGTGCTGGGGCCAATTCTCCTCCTGGGCAAGCTCTGTGTTAAAGCAATAATACCCAGGGAATCGTGCGACTGAGAAATTCCTGTTAATGTTTACTGTGTTGCAGAGAAGAGGTTGTTCATTTCTGAGAAGAGTATCAGGTTCAACCTGATGTGGCCAACAAGAGTTCATTTTAGAACAGACCATTCTGGCACTCGTCTCTAGATGAGTGATTTCACTGAGGAATGACTTTCTGTGTCCCAGAGCACTTTTAAAAGATATGGTAAGAGGCCTCACCTCAATTGAAGATGATTTCCCTCATTTTTAGGGTGTTTCCAACTATTTCTTGACTTAGTTCAGCTGTTTCTTTAATTTCTGTAGCCAGGAGAAAGGACAAATGAATCACGGGTGGTCTCAGCTATGTCGTCATTTATCTGTTTCAACAATTTACAACATATGATGGTATAGCTGTGAGAACCCAGTGTGAAGTGCAGCCCATCAGCCCACAAAGTGCTTGTCTGTCAGCTCTCGAGCATGGGAGCCAAGAAGGAAACCAGTCAGAAATGCCCCTGCAGGTGCTGGCAGGAACTTTTGCACCATGCAAAGACACAGAATCAATACTGCTTCAAGGCTGTGCCTGTGGCAGCAGGAGACAAGAAGCCAGGGAGTCAAGATTCCTTCTACATCATCCTTCTTGACACATCTCTCCTCACCTGGTACCCCAAGAGGTGTGAGCAAAGACAGAAGCTTCATGTGAACAGGGTTGCCTCGCTTTCCACCCTGACATGAGTATCTTCACAGGAGCTCATAGGGGATGAATGGTATCACAAGTGTTGTGATTGATGCTGATCCCAGATGTTTACAAATTGCGGGACCCAGAAGAACATTAAAATTAGCTAGAAAAAATACCGAGAGATAAAAATAAAGCTTGGACTCTTTTTAGTTGCTGTTTTTTGGTTGTTTGTTTGGGTTTTTTTGACATTTAGAGCAGCATTTATGTTGTATTTTCCATCTTTACCCACATCTCTGACAAGTAGAAATATACACTTATTTTCTCCTTTTAAGAAAAAAGGGAAGAAAACTACTCTGTCATTATTTAGTCCCCTGCTTCATTATGAATAAGAGGAGATTCAGGGTCAAATTCTGAGAGAGAGAGGAAATGCTGTTCTCACCTGAGATGCCTTCAGGCCACTCTTGCAGCAGAGCATGGTCACGTGTGCTCTCACACTCTTCCTACAGTTCCTCACCTTTCCAAGTAAAAAGCCAAGCACTGTGGTCTCATGAACTGAGATGATGGGCAATCCACATAATAGAAGAGAAACATTTCTCATCTTGTATTTTATGATCACAGAATGAATTGGGTTGGAAAAGACCTTGGAGATCATCAACTCCAACCTCTGAGCTAACACCCCCTTATCAACTAAACCATGGCTCTGAGTGTCATATCCAGTCTTTTCTTATATACCTCCAGGGACAGTGACTCCACCACCTCCCTGGGCAGTTCGTTCCAATGCCCAACCACTCTTTTTGGGAAGAACTTGTTCCTACTGTCCAGCCTAAAGCTCCCCTGGCACAGCTTAAGATTGTGTCCTCTCATCCTGTCACTGGCTGCCTGGGAGAGGAGATCGACCCCCACCTGGCTGCACCCTCCTGTCAGGGAATTGTAGAGAGTGATAAGGTCTCCCCTGAGCCTCCTTTTCTCCAGGCTAAACACCCCCAGCTCCCTGAGCTGCACCTCATAGGATTTGTGTTCCAGCCCCCTCACCAGCCTTGCTGCCCTTCTCTGGACACACTCCAGCATCTCAACATCCTTCCAAACTGGGGGGCCCAGCACTGGACACAGAACTCAAGGTGCAGCCTCACCAGTGCCAAGCACAGGGGAAGAAGGACTTCCCTGGTCCTGCTGGCCACACTATTCCTGACACAGGCCAGGATGCCATTGGCCTTCTTGGCCATGTGAGCACACTGCTGGCTCATGTTCAGCTGCTGCCAGTCAGGGCCCACAGGTCCCTTTCTGCCTGGCCACTGTCCAGCTGCTCTGTCCCCAGCCTGTAGCGCTGCAGGGGTTGTTGTGGCCAAAGTGCAGGACCCAGCACCTGATCTTGTTTATCCTCATATCACTGGACATGGCCCATCTCTCCAGCCTGCCGAGGTCCCTCTGCAGAGCCCTCCTACCCTCCAGCAGATCAATGCTCCCACCCAACTTGGTGTCATCTGCAAATCTGCTGATGGTGGACTCAATCCCCTCATCCAGATCACCAGCAAAGATGTTAAACAGGGCTGGGCCCAGCACGGATCCCTGGGGAACAGCACTGGTGAGCAGCCACCACCTGGGTGCAGCACCATTCACCTCCACTCTCTGGGCCTGGCTGTCCAGCCAGTTCTTAACCCAGCAAAGATGTCCCTGTCCAAGTTCTGGGCTGCCAGCTTTTCCAGGAGGATGCTGTGGGACACAGTGTCGAAGGCTTTGCTGAAGCCCAGGCAGACACATCCACAGCCTTCCGTGCCTCCACCAGGCAGGTCATCTGGTCATAACAGGAGATCAGGTTGGTCAGGCAGGACCTGCCCTTCCTAAATCCTTGCTGGCTGGGTCTGATCCCCCAGCTGTCCTGTAGGTGCTGTGTGATCACACTCAAGATGATCTGCTCCATAACCCTACCAGGCACCGAGGTCAGGCTGACAGGTCAGGCTGCAGATCGTATCATCATAGAATATCCTGGGCTGGAAGGGACCCAGAAGGATCATCAGAGGCCAACTCCTTACCCTACACAGGACACGTGAAGAATCACACCATGTGCCTGAGAGAATTTTCCAAACACTTCTTGAACTCACTCAGGCCGGTGCTGTGACCACTTCCCTGTGGAACTTGTACCAGTGCCCAGCCACCCTCTCGGTGAAGAACTTTTCCTGATGTCCAGCCTAAACCTCCCCTGACACAGCTTCAGGCCACTCCCTCGGGTCTTGTCACTGTCACCACAGAGAAGAGATCAGTGCCTGCCCCTCCTCTTCCCCTCACAAGGAAGCTCTAACTGCAGTGAGGTCTCCCCTCAGTCTCCTCTTCTCCAGGCTGAACAGACCAAGTGCCCTCAGCCACTCCTCACACGGCTTCCCCTCCAGGCCCTTCACCATCCTCGTGCCCTCCTTTGGACACTCTCTGACAGCTCAATGTCTTTTCTGTGTTGTGGCACCCAGACCTGCCCCCAGCACTCGAGGTGAGGCTGCCCCAGTGCAGAGCAGAGCGGGACAATCCCCTCCCTTGCCCGGCTGGTGATGCTGTGCCTGATACACCCCAGGACACGGGTGGCCCTCCTGGCTGCCAGGGCACTGCTCACTCATGTTCAACTTGACATTGACCAGGAACTCCAGGGCCCTTTCATCAGAGATTTTTTCTTTCCTCTCTCTCCCCACTCCTCACTGACTATCCCTTCAAGAGTCTTCAGCATCCAAATGAGCTTTCACAGCTGGAAAGATGTGTGGGCTGCAGACAAAAACACCCCGCTGTCCAAAGAGACTTTACTGCTTCTTGCATGAGCAATGCATTGATTTTAGTTTGAAGGTTTCTTCCTAAGAAAATTAATGTCTCTAACTATAAGCTCTCAGATAAAATGTGATAAGCTCAGCATCACAGGAACCAAGTTTAATTAATTAAAAGGGAGGCTGTTTTTCTTGATTTGAGAACAGCAGGAAGAGAACAGGAGGCGGAGAGCTGAAAATGCTCCTGTTTGGCAATGAACAGTGCACAGCGTGAGGAAGAGGGGAGTTGAAGTGCTGATTATAATGTGTGAATTTTCTGAGCTGGGCAGTTATTTGCTGACCTTTTCCACCAGGGCTTCACTGCCATTACAGGACACCCAAATAGGATGTGTAGGGAGGTAAATGTGCTCTCAGACTCAGAGGACTGCACTTTCCTTTTAAACATCATCCTTATATGCTGCTCAATGTATTTCGAGTGGTTGTGATTAAGGCCACCAAAAATAAAGCTGCCATACATTCCACTCTATGATGTTATCTGTCCTTAAGCTTGGGGACCAAACTGAGACATGTCAAGCACACCAGAAATTATATGTATAGGGAAGTCCTAAAGGACTTCACTGAAATCCATCCTTTTTTAGGCTGAATCATGCTGTAGTATTTAGTAGGTACCCTCCACTGCAGAACGGGGCATTGGAGGGGACACTGATACAATGTACTGCAGCGGTCCCAGGGGGAGAAATGCTGGCTTTACTGGCATTGCTGGCATTGTAAGCTGGCATTACTGAATCTGCCAAAAAAGCTTGTGGACCAACGACAAATGCACGTGTTCTCTTCCTGCTTGACAACAAGTTGTGCTGGAAGTTTTAGAGCAGTGATGTCTCTGACCAGAAGTGTCACAGAATGGGGGCTTACAGAGATGCTCAGCCAGAGGCAGGGTTGGTGCAGATGAGAGCTGTCTAAGCAAGAGAGACTTCCAAAGCTGTGGTAATACGTGGCATCATGGATGCAGGAATGGCTATTTGCAGCTGACAGTAAGACTTGTTCAAGCAGCTTCAGCAACAGAGAATTTATAGGATGGGGAGCTCTTGGCACTGCTGAGGATCAGCCTGTACCTGCACTGAAGGCAGGCAAAGGATGCTCATTAGTGTGAGAGAAACAAAAAGGAACAAGCTGTTGCTCCCACATGCCTGTGGTGTTCCAGACAGGCTTTCCAGCTGAGCAGCTCTGGGGCTGGCTTGCTGGCAGCCCATGGAATAGGGCAGAGCTTCAGAGGGATGCGCGTGGAGCTGATGCCAGAGATTCTCTGTGGGGTGGACAATGTGGTGTCTTCATCTCCAGGTCCAGATCTAAGCCCAGGGAGTAGTCCAGCCTGACCTAAATGCTATAAAGAAGGCAGCACAACTCCTTCATTATAGCATGATTTTGGGCAAGAAACAGAAAAAGCTTCACTTTTTCTTTTCCTCTGGACTTTAGGCTGCCCATGTGAAAGGAGAGTGGGCTTGGGGGTCTCACTTGGGCTCTTTCATGTGGGCACACAGCACTCCTGAGTATGTGGCCTCTGTGGCACTAGAGAAAGAAGCCCACAATGGGAAGCAACATGAAGGCCAACAATTCTTGATTTTGTTACAAGAGGATGCTGCTTGTCCTCCAACTCTCCCCTGTTCAATGAAACAGCCTGCATCACCCTAATGAGTGTAAACAATATTGAGTACACAGTGTCTGCCTCCTTTTCACCTTGAGAACCATTGCACTTAACTTGTCTGTTAACATTTTGTGAAGAGAGTAGAAGAAAAGCACTACATAAAGCCAAAATCCATTTCTTTTAGTACGGCAGATGTGGAAAGGTCAGCACTGGCAAGTCATGGGTGGTCCTTAATTTTTTTCAATATGCCAAGGGAAAATAAATCCTATTACTTTGCTCAGGGCTATGGAAAAACATTAAGAAAGGGTAATAATTAAATGTCTACTCCTGATCCTGCAACATGTCCTTCAAATATCCAGAATCTGCAAAGAAGCTGTAACCCAGGGACACAGTCCTGATCACCCTTACTGAACTGGGTGCTTTTTGCCCAGGCAAATAAACATTATTGAAGTCAGCATGACACCTTGCAAGAATAAACTTTACCCTTGTACAGAAAGGGACTGGCAGATAGAAGTTAAAATTTAGATAATATTTTGCTACCTTCCTTTCAGTAAAACAATTTTTGTACACTAAAAGGAGAGGGAGATGAGAGGTGATATTGCATGCTCATGGAATATACAAAACAGGCTCCTATTTGTTGTACAAAAATGCAGTAACTTTAATTACACTGAATGCATTTGACAGAGCTTTAAAATCTACAGGATTGAAAGCTTTCTGACAGCTCCTGCAGTCAGTCATGGCTGAGTCAGCCAATGGCAGTGTGTTGTGCATTTGGGGAAGATGATTCTAACCTGCACTGAAAAGCAAGAAGGAACGAGGAAAAAAAGCCCCTACAGATTTTTCACTCTGCCACAGCATCCCCTGAATAAAAACAGTGGATGCAGTGGGAAAGGAACAGAAATTGATACCTGTGCTCTGATTATCCAAAGTGCTGAGTGGGTTTAACCATTAATAATTACCATTACGCACCAAGGAAATAATTGCCCCTCTTAGCACATGGTTTAGGAGGGTTTTCATGTTTATACTGTGAAGGATATGATGTGAAAGTGGCTTTTTAGGCAGAGGTTTGATGAGGGGTTCGGGGAATCCTGAATCACCCCCAAAATAACATGAGGACTAGAAGAAGACCGTGGGGGAGGGAAAAGGGCAGGGTGTTTTCAGACCCACTGCAGCTCTCCCAGCAGAGTGCTCTGCTCCAGTCCACAGTTTTCCACAGCAGTGGAATTTTGTCACCCACCACTTCCCCCAGTGCACACAGCATGCCAAGTACCTGTTGTGGTGGCAGCCGTAATAAATTTACTGCCACTTTAAAAAGAAAGGCATCAGGAAATCATTGTCAATAAAAGTAAGAAAAGAAAGGCAAGGGAATTTGAAGCCTGAGAGTTTTTGTTATGTCTTCTTTCTTTTCCACACCCCCACCCCCCACACCTCCCCCATCACTTTATAGCAATATATGCACATATTTTAAAACGTGCACTTTCTTCTGTCTGTTATCAGACATTTCAACAGCACTGCTAGCAACATCAGCCTGGCAGGGATAAATTGGATGAGATGATGAGAGAATTGGTCTACTGGTACAAACTGGTGCTGTTCTGCTTAAACCAATGGACCTACGTCAGTTCACATCTGCTGAGCCTTTTTCTTCTCTAGAAATCACCCTCCCATGTCACACCTCCCACAGCAAGTGAAATCAGGCGGGGATTGCCAGGTTTGCTCTGGGAGACCCTGCAAACAGCAGCACAATGAGAGAGAGCTCCCACTGGTAATGATTAACCCTGAGCCCATTGCTTTTGGTGCAGGTGTCACTGCCTGCTTGTACAGTGCCCTTGTGCCTGGGGCCCCGAGGCCGCTGCTCCTGAGGGGCTCCTGTAGATTAAAGACTTCATACTTGCATTTTGACAGCAGCAGCAAACCTTAAGCCAGGAGGGTTCAATACCCCAGGCACTGCTCAAACATGGACTGAGGACTCAAGCTGCAAAATAACCTTCTCTGTCATACCCACCGCTCTGCAAAAATTATCCCGTCTTCACTGACAGGCAATCTTCTTAGCTGTCAAACTCTGCCTCACATGTTCAGCACTGAAAATTAAAAATCTTAAATAAAAGGGGTATTTTAGAAAGGCAAATATATTCTAGAGATGAGAAAAGCTATTTTTACGTATTTAATTAGTCACACTTGAGAGTAATAATAGCACTACTTGGCTTATGCTATGTTATTAATATTATGCAAAATACTAGATACCGGTTGTGTTACCTTTTTTTTTTTTTTTT